>JAHSUH010003737.1:0-47975 GCA_025388415.1 Cynanchum wilfordii | reverse complement strand
TAAAATTTAGGATCAACTCGAAGAAATGATAACATTTAGGAGATACAATTGAGAAATTTTCTATTATATCTTTAATAATGTTTCATTTGAACCATGTTGATGTAGCTAAGTTGATAAAAGTCTCATCTATGACTACGATGTTATGAGTTCAAGTCAAGTTGGAAAAAAAACTGCCTCAAAATTTCAATATATATACATTTATTGGATTATGGTAACTAATTTTTTTTTGGTTTTTTTTTGCTATAGATGAAGGGTACATTGGAATGCAAGGAGGTCAAGTGGAAGCAAGAGAAATAACAAATAGTATAATTCAAGATTTCCATTGCTTTTGTAGTCATAAGGATGACAATTGTGGCACTTGTGGCAAACAATGCAGACGCTTTAACGCATGCCCTGGTTGTATATCCACTTACGCATGTGTTTAAGTTACATTTGGATTATATAATAATAATAATAATAATAATAATAATAATAATAATATATCCATTTTATTTTACCTTCTAAGAGAATTTCTAGTTAAAGTGATTTGAACCCTCGATCTCCAACTCCGATATTATGCTAAAGATAGATAAATTATCATATATTTTAAAAGTTTAAAGCTAATAAATGAGGGTAAATATATTCGATCTCTTAACAAGTTCTCCTAAAAAGAAAACCATTGTGATTTTCATAATCAAATATTCAAAATCTTATATATATATATAAGAATGTAGAACTTAGTCGTTTCATTAATAATTTAAGAAGTTATAAATTTTAAATCTTAAATTAAAAAAGCCTAAAAAAAATGAAGAAACACAATCAAGATAAATAAAATATCATTAAAATGAAAATAAAAAAGAAAAAAGAAAAAAGATAATGCATTAAACAATGAGCACAAGGCCTAAAAGGATCAAATCCTTTATCAAAAGTGTCCTTTAATAAGAAAATCTTACAAATATGACTTTTTTACACATGTAATTTGACCTAAACTCTAATTTGGTTGATAAATTTTATAATTTTTTCTGATTACTTGCATAAATTTTTAATTATAAAAAGTTTAATTTTAACATGACATGTCATGTGATATTATATATTAGTTAAATTTAGGGTAAACGATTTTAGTGACACCACAAATATCTCAAAATCCATGTTTAACACCTAATAATATTTTTTGTCGCCTTAGCGACTGTCCATTTTTGGGTAGGGGTATTTTTGTCCATTATTCAAAAAAATTTCCTTAATTTTTTATGGAATGTAATTTTATAATTTTAAATAAAAATAAACTCTAACCCTAATTATTCTCTGCCCATATATAAAACAAAGTCAAAAAAAAAAAAACATTAAACAAGAACCAAAGGATCTAAAAAAAATTATTATTATAAACTATACAACTTAATTGATAATAATCTCACCTTAAAAAACGTAAATGGTCATAGATTTAAACTCATGTATGAAATTAAAGAGTTAAAAAATTTTATTTACTTTATTAAAATAAAAAATAAATCCATTTAAAAAAAAACAATTTTAAAACAACTTTTTAAATAAAATGTTACGAATAATATCACAATACAAATAAAATCTTTTGTAATTTTTTTTTGTCTATTTTGATTTTTTTCATTATATTTTAGTTTTATGAATTGGATCTTTACAATAGGTTTTAACATTTTTCTTTAAATGTTTTTTAACTTGTTTGATCAAATTAGAATAAATGTGAACTGATTATAAGGTTATAACTTCATAAAAATAATTAAAATATAATTAAAATAATGACCCAAAAATAATATAGGATTGAAGAAGAATAATAAAAAAAATGCAATAAAAAATATTGGTAAGGTTCACATGAATAAAGTCAACAACAAAAATTTTCTTATTTAAAATAATAACGGTAATAAAATATGTAAAAATCAATACTGTTTTAGAAATGGAAAAATTTACCAAGCATGAATATATTGGGACAAATTGATTGATGATTAGTGGCCCTTAAAACACCTAAAGAATAACAAATAATTAAGTATATAAGTGAATTAAAAGAATTACTTTAAAGAAAATTTGGTCATTTTGATCTCCTTTCTTTTAGTTTCTCATAGTTTTGATTTTTTTATTATTTAAAAACAAAAAATTTAATTTGATTGTTTTAACTTTATTTCAATTTAAAATTCTTTTCTTCTACTATGAATTAGGTTTCTATATCGCTCGATTAAGATATATATGAACGGTTATTAAACAAAGCCTCAAGACAGATAATGTGTAGGAGTTGTGGAGTGCAATTGAAGTATTTCAAGACAGACCATATCACTATATGGTCTGTCTTGGGGATGTCGATAATCGAGGAGGAGCAAGATGGTATTTCTCCTCAACCCCAGTTCCAAATATATATATAAATTGTTTTTTGAAATTATATATTTATATAAATTAAAATTCTAATTTTTTTTGCTAATAAATTATAATAATTATTTAAAAGATACTAAATTGAAAACCCATAATAAAATAGTAACTATAGTATATACATTTTTTAATTATCTATATATAATCATAATTATATAATACATCTTATTGTTGTGTGGAAATCAAAATCTTTTTATTGTGGAAAACGTAGAACTATTTGGTGCTGCATCTTAATTTTTATTTTTAAAACTTGATCCTCTAACTATTTTTATTTTTCCTAATTTAATTATTTCAGTTAAATTTATAAAATAATCCCATTTCTCAGTTCACATGAAAAACGCATGTGAAACTTATTAAGAGAAAATTTTAATAGTCTTAGTCTTCCCTAACGACTCCAAAACATAAAACATTTTTTAGAGAAAATTTAGGTATATAATGTATTAAAAGTATTAATTTAAAGAAAAATTGTTCATTTTAATTCCTAGTTTAAGTTTGTCCAAGCCCTTACTTATTAATCACCTAGGAATCTCTTAGGTGGGAGAGTTGGACCTTTCGAGTTTAAAACGACTCATTGCGCATAGGGCTCCAGTCCGTGCTTAATAATCACTCAGTAATCTCTTTAACTAGCAATGTGGGATCGCAAGTTACAATAATGACAGATTTGACTAATTTTTCTTACTTTAAAGTAACATGAATATAGTCAATAACAATATTTTTCCAATCTAAAATAGTAACGGAAAAATAAAGGGCTCTTTTAGAAATGGAAAAATTTACAAGCTTCTATACATGAAGCAAATTGATTGATAATTAATGTCCCTTTACCACTCTCCAAGAACACAACAAACAATTAGGTACTGTTTGTTAATAACAAAAGTACTTATTAATCACTCAGGAATCTCCTAGGCGAGAGACGTGGGCCTTATGAGTTTAAAACATGTCATTGAGTAAATGGCTCAAGTCCCTCTCCTAGGCGAGCAATATGGGATCGCAGGTTACAACAATGACAAATTTGACTAATTTTTCTTACATTAAAATTAAATACGATGTTAACAAACAAAACTAACATAATAATAGTCAATAACAAAATTTTTCCTATTTAAAATAGTAACGGAAAAATAAATACAATTTTAGAAATGGAAAAATTTACAAGCTTCTACGCATGAAGCAAATTGATTGATAATTAATGTCCCTTTACCTCTTTTCAAGAACGCAACAAACAATTAGGCACTGGTTGTTAGAAATTTAATTATTTGATATTAATTCTAATATATACATCCTTTCAATATTGATTAATGGAAAAGTTCGATTTTTCTAAAGTTTCAAATTTAAACTCTATAAATAGGATTGTCATAGAAAACAAAGTCACACTTAATTTCTTTCTTGATATATACTAACACAAACAAAGAAGAAAGAAAAATGAAGGCTTTCAGTATTTTTATTCTTTGCATCATGCTTTTGAGTTTTAGTTGTGAGTATTTTATTTATTTATTTTTTTATACACCAAATTAGTTTGAACAATAATCATCTATTTCTTGTTTCAATAACTATATGAGACTTACACAAGTTTATGGGCTTTGATACATTCTACTGAATGCTATATAAATTTCAAGGGTTTGATCTTTATAGTGTGAAAGAGCTAATGAGAAGTCTTTTCGAGTAAGATTTAAACTTTGTCAATGCAATTCGGGTTGATTCCGATTAGTTGATGTATAGTGATTTCGAATATCGGATGGTCTAACAAAAAAAATCTATATGTGATATTATATAAAAAAATTCGGGGTTTAATCTCCTAATTATTTATGTTTTTCCACGTTTGTCCTAAATATTTTATTTCAAAAAAAAAATATTTTTATTTTTTTTTTCTAAAATTGATCTTTTTAATAAAAATTGTGCAATATCTAGTTGATTTTTTTTTTTTAACATGATCGATATACCTATTAAAGCCCTTTAAGTTTAACGAATATACCGGTCATATAAAAGTAATGGCCAAGTACAACCTGAGAAAATGTAGATAGCTAGGAGATTAAATTGAAATTTTTTCCTATTATATCTTTATAAATATAAAAGAAAAAAAATTCAAATCTACTATAATTTAATTTTATTCATATATATTGTGTTTTAATGTAAATTATTTATTAGACAAGAAGATGTATCTTAAATGATAATAGTCTCATTTATATTTCAAAAAGTTATGAGTTTGAGTAGGTGAACAAATCTCAAAATTTCAGTATAAATATAATATTTATTGGATTGTGGTAACTGATTTTTTTTTTTTTTTTTTTTTTTAGATGAAGGGTACTTCGGAATGAAAGGTGGTCAAGTGGAAGCAAGAGAATTAATAAATAGTACAATTCCAGAACAAGCTTGCACTTGCAGTGCAACCGCAGACAATTGTGGAAAATGTGGCCAAACATGCAAGCGTATTAAAGTATGTACCCCTGGTTGTAAATCGTTTTACTCATGTGGTTAAGTTATGTTTTGGATTATAAAAAATAATATATATCCATTTTATTTATTTTACCTCTTAAGAATATTTAAAATCTTTTATATATATATATATATTTATTTAAGAAGGCATAATTTTATTGGGATCATTTTATTTATAACTTATTAATAAAAAAGAAAGAAAAAGATAATGCATCAAACAAAGAGCATAAGGCCTAAACTTTAATTTGGTTGTTAAATTTTTTATGATTAATTATTTTTTATTGATCATTTTGTTAAAATTTTTGTTAAATCAATAGTTCACATTAGAAAAAAAAAATGGTCAAGGTCACTTTTACCCTTTTAATGTTCAACTTATCTTTATATATATATATACTAGTGGTAACACTTTACCCCACGTGCAAAGTGTACTACAATTTTTATATATATTGATATATGATTATGTTTGTAAATAGGTTATTAAATTAATATTTGATTTTATATAAAAGAGACATATAACAATAAAGAGAGACTACATAACAAAATATAGGAGTGACAAAAAAAATCATGCAGTTGTTTTTGAGAACTTAAAGAAATGGGTACAAAAAACTGTTGTAGAACCGAAATTTTCAAATACAACAAACAAAGAAAAATGAATTTTATTGCAATTTCATCCTCAAATGTAGTGTAAATTTTTCTTTTTTTTTTTTAACAATAAAAAATCTAGATTTCTACTTGGATTCCCAATAGATTTCACATAATTTTTTTTTTTCCATTTTTATGAATTTCATTCACAAAATTTGCAAACAATTCACGATATATATATATATATATATATTTGTATTATCAAATACACAGATTACTGCTATTATCATTTAGTTTTAAGCGGCCATGGTCAAATCAATGACTTCTTTCCACAATTTACAAAATTCTAAATAGAAGTTCCATAATTTTGCAGAAACTAAACTAGCCACACACTAATCGAAGAGAAATACATTTTGAAGAAAATTATGCATACAACAAAAAAAGAAACAGAGAAACGGAAAAAAAAATAAACTTATCACTTAAAGCACTGTGATTCTAAGAATCCGGCATACCAAACAACTCAACCCTTTCATTGGAAAAAACTACTTCTTATGATAAGGATCACAACAATATTAACCGAGGTTGATTGCTTCATAAGAAGCGAAAAAGAAAGAAATGGAGTTCATGTGTCAAATAAAATTACAATAATACATCTTATATTAATGTATAGAAGATATATATATATATATATTTATTTGATATTTATTTTTAAAAGAGTTAAAGAAAATGAAAAGTTTAGGTTAAAAACTAAAAGTCTTTTTTAATAAATAAACTGAATTCAGAAATAACATTAAGATATATATATATTTATTATAAAAAGAGTTAAGAAAATGAAAAGTTTAAGTTACAAAACCAAAACTCTTTTAATAAGTAAACTAAATTCATAAATAAAATTAAGTAGGTTGAAAGATTATATATTAATAAAAATTAATAAAATTTTAAGAATATTATTTATTATGAGTATAGAATTAATTATAACTATTTTTGTTTTTTTATTATTTTAATCTATTTTATTCATTAATATTAAATTTAAATAAATATATAAATTATTTAAATAAATAAAATATTATTATTCTATTTAATAAATATACGTAATTTGTTAATATAAAATTTCAAATTAAAAGTATATATGTTTAAAAACTTTAATTTTATTTTAAATTTTTAAAAAAATCTTATCTCCTAATTTTACATACAATTCATTTTTAATCATTGAAAAATAATCAAAACATAAAAATTAAATATTATTAGCATAATTTGTTTAATTATAAAGATTTCAAGACAACAAAAAAATGATAAAACTTTTTAAAAATGTTATTAAAAAATTTAGAATTTTATGTATAATACATAATATAAATGGTTAAAATGAGAAGTATTATAAACCATAAACTTATAAAAGGTAAATAAATTTAAGAAGATAAAACAAAAGACAAGAAAATATTAAAAGTTAAACAAAATTACAGAAAATACCATTATTAAGATTAAAAAAAAAAAGTAAAAAAATGAAGAAAAATAAAAAGATTATAAAACCTAAAAGTTCAACATAATTACAAATTCATGCCATTAGAAAAGTTGTAATTTTAAATAAGAAAAAATGAAAAAAAAAAAAAAAAGCATATACATACACAGAAAAAAAAAATATTTGAACATAAAAAAGACATAAATAGGGATAATGCATAAGATATCATTTAGAATGGAAAAAGGAAAAAAAGAAGAGAAAAAGATAATGCATTAAACAAAGAACATAAGGGATACAAGGATCAAATCCTTTATTAAAAGTTTCCTTTAATAAGAAAACCTTACAAAAATGTGTATACAAATATGATTTATACACATGTAATTTGGTTGATAAATTTTATAATTTTTTACAATTACTTGCATAACTTTTTAATTGTAAATTTTTTTAATATAATCTTATAATTATAAATGACACATAATGAATGTAAATAATTTTATTTAACGCTATATGATTTTTTTAAACCCTCATAATGGCATAATGACATGTTTTGTAATTTCGTTTAACTTTTTAGATTTTATTGTCTTTTCATTTTCATCTTCCTAAATTACAATTTATTAGAGTGTAATTTTGTTAAACTTTTTAGGTTTTATGATAATTTTTGTTTCTTTTTTTCTTTTTTTCTTTTTTAATTTTTTAATTTTTCATAAGGGCATAATCACATTTTTGTAATTTTGTTTAACTTTTATGATTTTATTGTCTTTTCATTTTCATCTTCTTAAATTACAACTTTTCTAATGACATTAGTGTAATGAAATTAGGCCCACTTCAGACAATATCATTGAAGTTTGGCTAGAAGTTCTCTTAGTGTTTATTAAGTAGGGGTCTGAAGCCCTATACTCAATTATTTTTGTTCTTAGCCAATTCAACTAGACACTCTATGCTTAATAACCCTCTCTTAAAATCAACAACAGAAATTTTCCTATTTAAAATAGTAACGGTAACAAAATATGTAGAAAATAAGTACTATGTTAGAAATGGAAAAATTTACAATCGTTGAAGCAAATCGATTGATAATTAGTGTCCCTTAAAAAAAATTTCCAAAAGCATAACAAATAATTATGAACTGTTTGTTAGAAATGGAATTATTTGATATTAATTCTAATATATATATACATCCTTCTAATGAAGGCTAATATATATTGATTCTAATATATATATACATCCATAATTTCAAATTTAAACTCTATAAATAGGATTGGCATAGAAAACAAAGTCACACTTAATTTCTTTCTTGATATATACTAACACAAACAAAGAAGAAAGAAAAATGAAGGTAGTTTAATTTATGAGTTTAATTTAGTAATTACAAGTGTTAATTATAGTGCTCTAAACCAGTTGTATGAACAAGGTAGTTTAACTATTTATAAATATCCTTCAATTAATATTTTATTTATTGATATTTTTTTTTTAAATATCTTTCAAATAATTTTTTGTTTTTAAATTTTTTATTTTAATTAATATATATAACTTTTTTTTTTTTGATACAATGGGGGAAGGGGGTGTCGATCTCCCGTTGGGGAGGGTGGGGAGTGGCTCATCTGCCATCTCCACCAACATCAGCCGACATATATAACTTTTAAACAATTAAGTATATGGTTATTACTTAAGTATACAAAAAAAAAAAAAGAGTGTTTAATAACTCACATTTATTCTTACTATTTTATTTTATATTTGTGAAAAATAATAAATTACACTCCTTAAAATTTAATGTGTCTTTTAATTAAAAAGACTAAAAATATACTTTGACTTTTCTTTCTTCCTATCAAAATAATAAACAAGTATAAATTGTAGTAAAAACTTTTTAGCCAATTTTGTAGTCTTATAGATTTTACCCATTAATTCCTCACAAATTAATTGTTAAAAGACATGAATAATTTAGAATGACAATCATCCTCAAAAAGTTAATTTTGGAAGTCATTTTCGAAGCAAAGACACCTAAAAATTTCAATATATATATAAATTGTTATTGGATTATGGTAACCGAATTTTTTTTTTTTTTTTTTTTTTTTTTTATAGATGAAGGGTACTTCGGAATGCAAGGAGGTCAAGTGGAAGCAAGAGATATAACAAATAGCATAATTCCAGAACAATTTTTCTTTTGTAGTGAAAAGGATGACAATTGTGGCAAATGTCACAAAGAATGCAAAATCAATGAAGTATGCAACCCTGTTTGTAAATTCACTTACGCATGTGGTTAAGTTATGTTTTGGATTATAAAAAATAATAATAATATATCCATTTTATTTTATCTTATAAGAGAATTTCTAATTAATGTGATTTGAACCCTTGATCGCCAACTCCGATATCATATTAAAGATAGATAAATTTTTACATATTTTAAAAGTTTAAGCTAAAAAATGAGGGTAAATATATTCAATCTCTCAACAAGTTCTCCTAAAAAGAAAACCATTGTGATTTTTATAATCAAATATTCTAAATCTTTTATATGTATATAAGAATATAGAACTTAGTCGTTTCATTAATAATTTAAGAGGTTATAAATTTTAAATCTCAAATTTAAAAAGCATAAACAAAATAAGTAAAAACACAATCAAAATAAATAAGAGGGTAAAGTATTTTATTAACACCTTTTAAATTCCGGAATCCAAGTTTAACACCTAAACTTTTTTTGTCGCCCTAGCGACACTCATACTTTCAAAACTTCCAGATCTAGCACTTCCGTCCAGTTTGACCGTTAGGTCAATAATTTTTCTGTCAAGTCCCCTTTTTCACTGTGCTGGGCAGGGTCATTTTTGCCCGCTACAGTTTTTTTTTTAAAAAAAAAAAATATTTCTCCGCCTTCTTCTCTCTCTCCTTCTTCTTTCTACTTCTTTTTTTTTTTTTTTCAAAATTTATATCTTTTAAATTTATATTTTCTTCCAAAATTCACATTTCTTTTCAAAATTCAATTTTTTTATTTTTCAAAATTCAAATATTTTTCCAAAATTTATATCTTTTAAATTTATATCTTCTTTCAAAATTCGCATTTCCTTTCAAAATTTGATTTTTTTTATTTTTCAAAATTCAAATCTTTTTTCAAATTTATATCTTTTAAATTTATATCTTCTTCAAAAATTCACATTTCCTTTCAAAATTTAATTTTTTTATTTTTTAAAATTCAAATATTTTTCCAAAATTTATATCTTTTCCCACACATTCTTTATTAAAAATATTCTTTCCTTTGTTTGCTCAAAAAACAGAAGAAGAAGAAAAATCATCACAACCTCAAATATTTTCCATTTTTCAATTTTCATGTTCATGTAAGCAAAAAAGAAGGGAAGAGGTTACAAATACTGAAGAACAGAACATTAATAGCAATAATAATAATTCCAAGAAAAACTATGGAAAATTAAAATCCGGATTCACACTGAAATCTGCAAAAAAAAAAACTAAAAAGAAAAAAAAGTTTTGATTCAACTGCAGCATCGTTTGTTTCTTTAAAATTTCAAACAAATTTCCCCAATTTCGGCCGTCAAATCCCGTGACCAATTATTGAAATTGAAGAAAAAGAAATTTTTTTTTTTTAAAAAAAACACTGTAGCGGGCAAAAATGACCCTGCCTAGTACAGTAAAAAAGGGGACTTGACAGAAAAATTATTGACCTAACGGTCAAACTGGACGGAAGTGCTAGATCCGGACGTTTTGAAAGTTTGAGTGTCGCTAGGGCGACAAAAAAAGTTTAGGTGTTAAACTTGGATTCCGGAATTTAAAAGGTGTTAATAAAATACTTTACCCTAAATAAGATATCATTAAAATTAAAATAGAATAAAATAAAAGAAAAAGATAATGCATTAAAAAAAGAGCATAAGGCCAAAACTCTAATTTGGTTGTTAAATTTTTTATGATTAATTATTTAAATATAAAATTGATCATTTTGTTAAAATTTTTGTTAAATCAATAGTTCACATTAGAAAAAAAAAAAAAATGGTCAAGGTCATTTTTATCCTTTTCATGTTCAACTTATCTTTATATATATATATATAAGTAAAGTATTTTACTAACACCTTTAAAATCTCGGAATTCAAGTTTAACACCTAAACTTTTTTTGTCGCCCTAGCCTAGCGACACTCAAACTTTCAAAACATCCAGATCTAGCACTTCCGTCCAGTTTGACCGTTAGGTCAATAATTTTTCTGTCAAGTCCCCTTTTTCACTGTGCTGGGCAGGGGCATTTTTGTCCGCTACAGTTTTTATTAAATTTTTTTTCCTTTTTCTTCTTCTGCCGTCTTCCTCTCTCTCTCTCTCTCTCTCTTCTTCTTTCTACTTCTTTTGCCGTCTTCTTCTCTCTCCCTCTCTCCTTCTTCTTTCTACTTCTTCTCTCTCTCTCTCTCCTTCTTCTTTCTACTTCTTCTCTCTCTCTCTCTCCTTCTTCTTTCTTCTTCTTTCTACTTCTTCCGCCACCTTCTTTCTTCTTTCTTCTTCTTTCTTCTTCTTCTTCTTCTTCTTCTTCTTCTTCTTCTTCTTCTCTTTCTTCTTCTTCTTCTTGTTCGTCTTTTGTATTCTTCTTCTTCTTCTCTGCTCACCCCCATTTATTTTTCTTCAATTTCAAAAATTGGTCACGAGATTTGATGGCAGAAATTGGGGAAATTTGTTTGAAATTTTAAAGAAACAAACGATGTTGTAGTGAATCGAAACTTTTTTTTTCTTTTTGATTTTTTTTTTGCAGATTTCAAGTGTGAATCTGGATTTTAATTTTCCATAGTTTTTCTTGGAATTATTATTATTGTTATTAATGTTCCGTTCTTCAATATTTGTGTTGAACTTTGTGACCTCTTCCCTTCTTTCTTGCTTACATGAACATGGAAATGGAAAAATGGAAAATATTTGAGGCTGTGATGATTTTTCTTCTTCTTCTGTTTTTTGAGCAAACAAAGGAGAGAATATTTTTAATAAAGAATGTGTGGAAAAAGATATAAATTTTGGAAAAAGATTTGAATTTTAAAAAATAAAAAAATTAAATTTTGAAACGAAATGTGAATTTTTGAAGAAGATATAAATTTTGGAAAAAAAGTAAAAATTTTGGAAAAAGATTTGATTTTTGAAAGGAAATGTGAATTTTGAAAGAAGATATAAATTTTGGAAAAAGATTTGAATTTTTAAAAATAAAAAAATTGAATTTTGAAAAGAAATGTGAATTTTGGAAGAAGATATAAATTTTGAAAAAAAAAAAAAGAAGTAGAAAGAAGAAGAAGAGAGAGAGAGAAAAAGACGGCGGAAGAAGTAGAAAGAAGAAGAAGAAGAAGAGAGAGAAGGAGACGGCAGAAGAAGAAGGAAAAGAAAAAATTTTAAAAAAAAATGCAGCGGACAAAAAAATGTCCCTGCCCAGCACAGTGAAAAAGGGGACTGGATAGAAAAATTATTGACCTAACGGTCAAACTGGACAGAAGTGCTAGATCCGGACGTTTTGAATGTTTGAGTGTCACTAGGGCGACAAAAAAATTTAGGTGTTAAACTTGCATTCCGAGATTTTAAAGGTGTTAGTAAAATATTTTACCATATATATATACTAGTGGTAACACTTTACCCCAGTGCGAAGTGTACTACAATTTATATATATATTGATATATCATTATGTTTGTAAATAGGTTATTAAATTAATATTTGATTTTATATAAAAGAGACATATCACAATAAAGAGAAACTATATAACAAAATATAGGAGTGAAAAAAAATCATGTAGTTGTTTTTGAGAACTTAAAGAAATGGTTGATTACAAGTCCTTAAAATGGGTACAAAAAACTGTTGTAGTGTAAATTTTCAAATACAACAAACAAAGAAAAATGAATTTTATTGCAATTTCATCATCAAATGTAGTGTAAATTTTTTTTTTTTTTTTTTTTTTTTTAACATAATCAAAAATCTAGATTTCTACTTGGATTCCCAATAGATTTCCCATAATTTTTTTCCCCCATTTTTAAGAATTTCATTCACAAAATTTGCAAAAAATTCACTATATATATTTTTAAGGGTAAACCCTCCAAGTTGCACTTAAACTTTTCCAACTTCTCAAATATAGCACCTGTACTTTTTTTTTCACTTTTTTTGCACTCCAACTTTAAAAACTCCCTTATTTTGCCCTTCCGTCCAAAAATTCCGTCAGACTTCATTTTCCGTCCATTTTTCAGGGGTATTTCGGTCTTTTCACCGTAGAAATATTTTTAAAAAACTTTAATTTTTATTTAGGGGGTATTTTCACCTTAGAAATACTCCAAGTTGCACTTAAACTTTTCCAACTTCTCAAATATAGCACCTGTACTTTTTTTTTCACTTTTTTTGCACTCCAACTTTAAAAACTCCCTTATTTTGCCCTTCCGTCCAAAAATTCCGTCAGACTTCATTTTCCGTCCATTTTTCAAGGGTATTTCGTTCTTTTCACCGTAGAAATATTTTTAAAAAACTTTAATTTTTATTTAGGGGGTATTTTCACCTTAGAAATATTTCATTATAAAAAATTTTAATTTTTTGCGCTCAGCGAGAGTCGAACCCATGTCCTCACGCGTGGTTGACTTGCATCTCACCACTAAGCTAACTGTCATTGTT
This sequence comes from Cynanchum wilfordii, assembly GCA_025388415.1. Lineage (NCBI taxonomy): Eukaryota > Viridiplantae > Streptophyta > Magnoliopsida > Gentianales > Apocynaceae > Cynanchum > Cynanchum wilfordii. The sequence goes on along the minus strand of JAHSUH010003737.1, from coordinate 34,546 downwards.
TGTTAATATTTGACATAATTTAAATATATAGTTAACCTCCTCACTTCACTTTTTTTTTTGAAATGGTTTCATGTTTTTATTATTCCACTTCTTCTTCTCCTATTCCTCCTCAACACCACCTCCCACCACCATTATCACAACTCACTTTCAATTTCTTCCCACCGTCAACAAATTTTATGTTTTTTTTAGAAGGGTTTCTCATTTCTACTCTCCCCCTTCTTCTTCTCCTCTTCCTCCTCCTTATCACCCCAAATTTCCAGATTTGAGATTCTAATTCTCCAACCATTTTCATCGAATAAAGTAGGGATATGAGGATAGGAGGATGAAGAAATCGACTCAGAAATTGTCTTGACCAAAGCTCAATCACTTCCTCACATGGCTGCTTTTGTCTTCTCCTTTCAAGAAAGCTTGAATAATTTTTCAAGAAAGCTTGAACAATCAACCAATTTTTGTATTTTTGGGAAAAAACGAGGAGAAGATAATGTCGGTAATGGTGGTCGGAGGTGGTGGCGAGGAGAAGAATAAGGGGAATTGTAGAAATGGAAAACCCATATAAAAAAAAAAAAAATGGTTGACACTGGAAAGTAAATTTAAAGTGAGTTGTGATAATGGTGGTGGGAGGTGGTGTTGAGGAGGAGGAATAGGAGAAGAAGAAGTGGAATAATAAAAACATGAAACCCATTTCAAAAAAAAAAAGTGAAATGAGGAGGTTACCTATATATTTAAATTATGTCAAATATTAATAAATAATGACAGTTAGCTTAGTGGTGAGATGCAAGTCAACCACGCGAGAGGATGCGGGTTAGACTCCCGCTGAGCGAAAAAAATTAAAATTTTTATAATGAAATATTTCTAAGGTGAAAAGACCAAAATACCCCCTAAATAAAAATTAAAGTTTTTTAAAAATATTTCTAAGGTGAAAAGACCGAAATACCCCTGAAAAATGGACGGAAAATGAAGTCTGACGGAATTTTTGGACGGAAGGGCAAAATAAGGGAGTTTTTAAAGTTGGAGTGGAAAAAAAGTGAAAAAAAAAGTACAGGTTCTAAATTTGAGAAGTTGGAAAAGTTTAAGTGCAACTTGGAGGGTTTACCCTATTTTTAATTTTTTATGATTACTTGGATAAATTTTTAATTATGAAAAGTTTAATTTTAACATGACACGTCATGTGATATTATATATTAGTTAAATTTAGGGTAAACGATTTTAGTGACACCTCAAATATCTCAAATTTCAAGTTTAGCTCCTAATTTTTTTTTGTCGCCTTAGTGACTGTCCATTTTCGCCGTTAGGTCAATAAAATTTCATTTTGGCTAGGAGTATTTTTGTCCATTATTCAAAAAAATTTCCTTAATTTTTTATAGAATGTAATTTTGAATAAAAATAAACTCTAATCCTAATTATCTTTTTTTTTTTTTACAATTTGTACAGTAAAATCCCTAGGCCGATGAAGAAAATCAATCTCAATTTCAAAATCTCTGCACTAACATTTATCTCCTTTCATTATAAATATTCTTTTACTCAATAACACGTTTTAAACCCGTGAGACCTACTTCAAACAATATCATTGAAGCTCGCCTAGGAGATTTTCTTATTAAGTAGGGGTTTGAAGCTCTATACTCAATTATTTTTGTTGTTAGCTAATTCAACTAGACACTCTACGCTTGATATCCCTTTTATAAAATCTACGACAAAAGTTTTCCAATTTAAATTAGTAACAGTAACAAAATAAGTAGAAAATAAATACTATTTTAGAAATGGAAAAATTTACAAGATTTGAAGCAAATTGATTGATAATTAGTGTCCCTTAAAAATTTTTTCCAAAAGCATAACAAATAATTTTTAACTGTTTGTTAGAAATGGAAATATTTGATATTAATTCTAATATATATACATCCTTCTAATATCGATTAATGGAAAACTTAAATTTTCCATAGTTTCAAATTTAAACTCTATAAATAGGATTTTCTTAGAAAGAAAAGCCACACTTAATTTCTTTCTTGATATCTTTACTCAAACAAAGAAGAAAGAAAAATGAAGGCTTTCAATATTTTTATACTTTGCATCATGCTTTTGAGTTTTAGTTGTGAGTATTTTTTTTTCTCATATACCAAACTAGTTTAAACAATAATCATCTGTTTTCCTTCAAAAATGTGAAAGATAGTTTTATTATTGTTTCAATAATTACATATATTATTAAGCTTTTTGCTTGTGGTAATATCCTTGTGAATGATACACGAGGTCACGAGTTTCCTATATGTAGATATTAAATTTTAAATAAATAGATATTTTATCTATTTCTTATTTCCCAAAATTGATCATTCTAATCAAAATTGAATAATATCTAGTTGCTTTTTTTGCACATGATCAATTCATTTATTGAAACTCTTTAAGTTTAACAAGTGTACCAATCTCATGTAAAAAAGTGGTCAAAGATAACAATTTATTCAAAATTAAAATTTAGGATCAACTCGAAGAAATGATAACATTTAGGAGATACAATTGAGAAATTTTCTATTATATCTTTAATAATGTTTCATTTGAACCATGTTGATGTAGCTAAGTTGATAAAAGTCTCACCTATGACTACGATGTTATGAGTTCAAGTCAAGTTGGAAAAAAAAATGTCTCAAAATTTCAATATATATACATTTATTGGATTATGGTAACTAATTTTTTTTTTTTTTTTTGGTTTTTTTTTGTTATAGATGAAGGGTACTTTGGAATGCAAGGAGGTCAAGTGGAAGCAAGAGAAATAACAAATAGTATAATTCAAGATTTCCATTGCTTTTGTAGTCATAAGGATGACAATTGTGGCACTTGTGGCAAACAATGCAGACGCTTTAACGCATGCCCTGGTTGTATATCCACTTACGCATGTGTTTAAGTTACATTTGGATTATATAATAATAATAATAATAATAATATCCATTTTATTTTACCTTCTAAGAGAATTTCTAGTTAAACTGATTTGAACCCTCGATCTCCAATTCTGATATTATGTTTAAGATAGATAAATTGTCATATATTTTAAAAGTTTAAAGCTAATAAATGAGGGTAAATATATTCAATCTCTTACAACCCTAAAAAGAAAACCATTGTGATTTTCATAATCAAATATTCAAAATCTTATATATATATATATATATAAAAAAAATAAAAGAATGTAGAACTTAGTCGTTTCATTAATAATTTAAGAAGTTATAAATTTTAAATCTTAAATTAAAAAAGCCTAAACAAAAATGAAGAAACACAATCAAGATAAATAATATCATTAAAATGAAAATAAAAAAGAAAAAAGAAAAAAAGATAATGCATTAAACAAAGAGCACAAGGCCTAAAAGGATCAAATCCTTTATCAAAAGTTTCCTTTAATAAGAAAATCTTACAAATATGTGAATACAAATTGACTTTTTTACACATGTAATTTGACCTAAACTCTAATTTGGTTGATAAATTTTATAATTTTTTATGATTACTTGCATAAATTTTTAATTATAAAAAGTTTAATTTTAACAAGACATGCCATGTGATATTATATATTAGTTAAATTTAGGGTAAACGATTTTAGTGACAGCACAAATATCTCAAAATCCAAGTTTAGCACCTAATTTTTTTTGTCTTTTAGCGTCCGGTCCTTTTTGCCACTAGGTCAATAAAATTTCATTTTGGATAGGGGTATTTTTGTCCATTATTCAAAAAAAATTCCTTAATTTTTTATGGAATGTAATTTTATAATTTTAAATAAAAATAAACTCTAACCGTAATTATTCTCTCCCCATATATAAAAAAAAGTCAAAAAAAAGTCAAAAAAAAAAGCATTAAACAAGAACCAAAGGATCAAAAAAAAATTATTATTATAAACTATACAACTTAATTAATAATAATCTCACATTAAAAAACGTAAATGGTCATAGATTTAAAATCATGTATGAAATTAAAAAGTTACAAATTTTTATTTACCTTATTAAAATAAAAAATAACCATTTAAAAAAAACAATTTTAAAACAACTTTTTAAATAAAATGTTACGAATAATATTACAATACAAATAAAATCTTTTGTAATTTGTTTTTGTCTATTTTGATTTTTTTCATTATATTTTAGTTTTATAATTGATCTTTACAATTGGTTTTAACATTTTTCTTTAAATGTTTTTTAACTTGTTTGATCAAATTAGAATAAATGTGACCCAAAAATTAGAATAATTAGAATAAATTATATTTTCTTTTAAAATAATGACCCAAAAATAATATAGGATTGAAGAATAATAATAATAAAAAAATGCAATAAAAAATTGGTAAGGTTCACATGAATAAAGTCAACAACAAAAATTTTCTTATTTAAAATAATAACGGTAATAAAATATGTAAAAATCAATACTGTTTTAGAAATGGAAAAATTTACCAAGCATGAATATATTGGGACAAATTGATTGATGATTAGTGGCCCTTAAAACACCTAAAGAATAACAAATAATTAAGTATATAAGTGAATTACAAGAATTACTTTAAAAAAAATTTGGTCATTTTGATCTCCTTTCTTTTAGTTTCTCATAGTTTTGATTTTTTTATTATTTAAAAACAAAAAGTTTAATTTGATTTGTTTTAACTTTATTTCAATTTAAAATTCTTTTCTTCTACTATGAATTAGGTTTCTATATCGTTCGATTAAGAGATATATGAACGGTTATTAAACAAAGCCTCAAGCCTTTATCCAATGATAATGTGTTTTAGGGGGGGCATTGAAGTCTTCAAGAGGCCATATCCTATATGGTCTGTCTTGGGGATGTCGATAATCGAGGAGGAGCAAGATGGTATTTCTCCTCAACCCCAGTTCCAAATATGTATATAAATTTTTTTGAAATTATATATTTATATAAAATTTCTAAATTTTTTTACTAATAAATTATAATAATTATTTAAAAGATACTAAATTGAAAACCCATAATAAAATAGTAACTATAGTATATACATTTTTTAATTATATATATATAATCATAATTATATAATACATCTTATTGTTGTGTGGAAATCAAAATCTTTTTATTGTGGAAAACGTAGAACTATTTGGTGTTGCATTTTAATTTTTTTTTTTAGAACTTGATCCTCTAACTATTTTTATTTTTCCTAATTTATCATTTCAGTCATATTTAAAAAATATTCCCATTTCTCGGTTCACTTGACAAACACATGTGAAACTTATTAAGATAAAATTTTAATAGTCTTACTCTTCCCCCAATGACTCCAAACATAAAACATTTTTTCGAGCAAAATTTAGGTATATAATGTATTAAAAGTATTAATTTAAAGAAAAGTTGTTCATTTTAATTCCTAGTTTAAGTTTGTCCAAGCCCTTACTTATTAACCACCTAGGAATCTCTTAGGTGGGAGAGTTGGGTCTTTCGAGTTTAAAACGGGTCATTGCGCATAGGGCTCTAGTCCGTGCTTAATAATCACTCGGGAATCTCCTTAACTAGCAATGTGGGATCGCAGGTTACAACAATGACAAATTTGACTAATTTTTCTTACTTTAAAGTAACATGAATATAGTCAATAACAATATTTTTCCAATCTAAAATAGTAACGGAAAAATAAAGGGCTCTTTTAGAAATGGAAAAATTTACAAGCTTCTATACATGAAGCAAATTGATTGATAATTAATGTCCCTTTACCACTCTCCAAGAACACAACAAACAATTAGGTACTGTTTGTTAATAACAAAGTACTTATCAATCACTCGGGAATCTCCTAGGCGAGAGACGTGGGCCTTACGAGTTTAAAACATGTCATTGAATAAATGGCTCAAGTCCCTCTTCTAAGCAAGCAATGTGGGATCGCAGGTTACAACAATGACAAATTTGACTAATTTTTCTTACTTTAAAATTAAATACGATGTTAACAAACAAAAGTAACATAATAATAGTCAATAACAAAATATTTCCTATTTAAAATAGTAACGGAAAAATAAATACAATTTTAGAAATGGAAAAATTTACAAGCTTCTACGCATGAAGCAAATTGATTGATAATTAATGTCCCTTTACCTCTTTTCAAGAACACAACAAACAATTAGGTACTGGTTGTTATAAATTTAATTATTTGATATTAATTCTAATATATACATCCTTTCAATATTGATTAATGGAAAAGTTCGATTTTTCTAAAGTTTCAAATTTAAACTCTATAAATAGGATTGGCATAGAAAACAAAGTCACACTTAATTTCTTTCTTGATATATACTAACACAAACAAAGAAGAAAGAAAAATGAAGGCTTTCAGTATTTTTATTCTTTGCATCATGCTTTTGAGTTTTAGTTGTGAGTATTTTATTTTTTTATTTTTTTTATACACCAATTAGTTTGAACAATAATCATCTATTTCTTGTTTCAATAACTATATGAGACTTACACAAGTTTATGGGCTTTGATACATTCTACTGAATGCTATATAAATTTCAAGGGTTTGATATTTATAGTGTGAAGGAGCTAATGAGAGGTCTTCTCGAGTAAAATTTAAACTTTGTCAATGCAATTCGGGTTGATTTCGGATTAGTTGAAGTATAGTGATTTCGAATATCGGATGGTCTAACAAAAAAAATCTATATGTGATATTATATAAAAAAAATTTGGTTTAATCTCCTAATTATTTATGTTTTTCCACGTTTGTCCTAAATCTTTTATTTCAAAAAAATATATATTTTTATCTATATTTTTTTTTTTCCAAATTGATCTTTTTAATAAAAATTGTGCAATATCTAGTTGATTTTTTTTTTTTTACATGATCGATATACCTATTAAAGCCCTTTTAAAGTTTAACGAATATACCGGTCATATAAAAGTAATGGCCAAGTACAACCTGAGAAAATGTAGATAGCTAGGAGATTAAATTGAAAATTTTTCCTATTATATCTTTAAAAATATAAAAGAAAAAAAATTCAAATCTACTATAATTTAATTTTATTCATATATATATATTGTGTTTTAATGTAAATTATTTATTAGATAAGAAGATGTATCTTAAATGATAACGTCTCATTTATATTTTAAAAAGTCATGAGTTTGAGTTATGTTAAAGACGAAAACATCTCATAATTTCAGTATAAATATAATATTTATTGGATTGTGGTAACTGATTTTTTTTTTTTTTTTTATTTTTTTAGATGAAGGGTACTTCGGAATGCAAGGTGGTCAAGTGGAAGCAAGAGAATTAATAAATAGTACAATTCCAGAACAAGCTTGCACTTGCAGTGCAACTGCAGACAATTGTGGCAAATGTGGCCAAACATGCAAGCGTATTAAAGTATGTACCCCTGGTTGTAAATCGTTTTACTCTTGTGGTTAAGTTATGTTTTGGATTATAAAAAATAATATATATCCATTTTATTTATTTTACCTCTTAAGAATATTTAAAATATTTTATATATATATATATATATTTAAGAAGACATAATTTAATTGGTGATCATTTTATTTATAACATATTAATAAAAAAACAGAAAAGAAAAATAGTCAAGATAAATAAGATATCATTTAGAATGGAAAAAGGAAAAAAAGAAGAGAAAAAGATAATGCAGTAAACAAAGAGCATAAGGGAAACAAGGATCAAATCCTTTATTAAAAGTTTCCTTTAATAAGAAAACCTTACAAAAATGTGTATACAAATATGATTTATACACATGTGATTTATCTTAAGGTTGATAAATTTTATAATTTTTTACAATTACTTGCATAACTTTTTAATTGTAATTTTTTTTAATATAATCTTATAATTATAAATGACACATAATGAATGTAAATAATTTTATTTAACGCTATATGCCATAAGACATGATATATCATATTTAAATTTATCATATAACACTCGATAAATTAGCGTAAAATACTTTCCAAATTTAAAAATTTAGTTTATATTTTATATTTTAATTGATTTTTAGATTATTTAAATAAAATGAATTTCATCGTTATGTTAAAATCAATCTTAACATAAAGAAAAAAAAAAGGCAATGACAATTTTATCTTTTTTTTTTACATGTCTAAACATATACATTTTTTCTTTATATATACATGTGTGTGTATATATGTGTATTAATTGAAAGATGAAATAGACTTAAGAAAAACGGAGAAACAAAAAAAAAAATATATATACAAAAAAATATGTATAATTGGGACGAAAATAAAGTATATATATATTTTTTTCATGTTAAAGGTTGATTTAACATAAATTTAGATGAAGAGATCAAATTTATATTAATTAAATAATTTAGGGATCAATTAAGATAAAAAAAAAAATTAAAAAAAAAAATTTGTCACCAATGGCCCATTGTAATTTTGTTAAACTTTATAGGTTTTATGGTCTTTTTATTTTTTTCCTATTTAACTTTTTTTAAAACCTTCATAATTGCATAATGGCATGTTTTGTAATTTCGTTTAACTTTTTAGATTTTATTGTCTTTTCATTTTCATCTTCCTAAATTACAGTTTATTAGAGTGTAATTTTGTTAAACTTTTTAGGTTTTATGATATTTTTTGTTTTTTTTTTTTTTTTATTTAATTTTTAAATTTTTCATAATGGCATAATCACATTTCCGTAATTTTGTTTAACTTTTATGATTTTGTTGTCTTTTCATTTTCATCTTCTTAAATTACAACTTTTCTAATGACATTAGTGTAATGACATTAGGCCCATTTTAGACAATATCATTAAAGTTCGGCTAGAAGTTCTCTTAGTGCTTATTAAGTAGGGGTCTGAAGCCCTATACTCAATTATTTTTGTTCTTAGCCAATTCAACTAGACACTCTATGCTTAATAACCCTCTCTTAAAATCAACAACAGAAATTTTCCTATTTAAAATAGTAACGGTAACAAAATATGTAGAAAATAAGTACTATGTTAGAAATGGAAAAATTTACAATCTTTGAAGCAAATCGATTGATAATTAGTGTCTCTTAAATAATAATTATGAACTGTTTGTTAGAAATTGAATTATTTGATATTAATTCTAATATATATATACATCCTTCTAATGAAGGATAATATATATTAATTCTAATATATATATACATCCATAGTTTCAAATTTAAACTCTATAAATAGGATTGACATAGAAAACAAAGTCACACTTAATTTCTTTCTTGATATATAATAACACAAACAAAGAAGAAAGAAAAATGAAGGTAGTTTAATTTATGAGTTTAATTTAGTAATTACAAGTGTTAATTATAGTGCTCTAAACCGGTTGTATGAACAAGGTAGTTTAACTATTTATAAATATCCTTCAATTAATATTTTATTTATTGATATTTTTTTTTAAATATCTTTCAAATAATTTTTTGTTTTTAATTTTTTTATTTTAATTAATATATATAACTTTTAAACAATTAAGTATATGGTTATTACTTAAGTATACAAAAAAAAAAAAAAAGGTGTTTAATAACTCACATTTATTCTTACTATTTTATTTTATATTTGTGAAAAATAATAAACAAGTATAAATTGTAGTAAAAAATTTTTAGCCAATTTTGTAGTCTTATAGATTTTACCCATTAATTCCTCACAAATTAATTGTTAAAAGACATGAATAATTTAGGATGACAATCATCCTGAAAAAGTTAATTTTGGAAGTCATTTTGGAAGCAAAGACACCTAAAAATTTCAATATATATATAAATAGTTATTGGATTATGGTAACCGATTTATTTTTTTATAGATGAAGGGTACTTTGGAATGCAAGGAGGACAAGTGGAAGCAAGAGAAATAACAAATAGCATAATTCCAGAACAATTTTGCTTTTGTAGTGAAAAGGATGACAATTGTGGCAAATGTCACAAAGAATGCAAAATCAATGAAGTATGCAACCCTGTTTGTAAATTCACTTACGCATGTGGTTAAGTTATGTTTTCGATTATAAAAACTAATAATAATATATCCATTTTATTTTACCTTATAAGAGAATTTCTAGTTAATGTGATTTGAACCCTTGATCGCCAACTCGATATCATATTAAAGATAGATAAATTTTTACATATTTTAAAAGTTTAAGCTAATAAATGAGGGTAAATATATTCGATCTCTCAACAAGTTCTCCTAAAAAGAAAACCATTGTGATTTTCACAATCAAATATTCTAAATCTTTTATATGTATATAAGAATATAGAACTTAGTCGTTTCATTAATAATTTAAGAGGTTATAAATTTTAAATCTCAAATTTAAAAAGCATAAACAAAGTAAGTAAAAATACAATCAAAATAAATAAGATATCATTAAAATTAAAATAAAATAAAAAAAAAAAAGAAAAAGATAATGCATTAAAAAAAGAGCATAAGGCCAAAACTCTAATTTGGTTGTTAAATTTTTTATGATTAATTATTTAAATATAAAATTGATCATTTAGTTAAATCAATAGTTCACATTAGAAAAAGAATTTTATATGGGTAAAGGTCATTTTTATCCTTTTCATGTTCAACTTATCTTTATATATATATATGGGTAAAGTATTTTACTAACACCTTTAAAATTTCGGAATCCAAGTTTAACACCTAAAATTTTTTTGTCGCCCTAGCGACACTCAAACTTTCAAAACGTCTTCTTCTACGTCTTCTTCTTCTACGTCGTCTTCTTCTTCTTCTTCTTCTTCTTCGTCGTCTTCTTCTTCTTCTTCGTCGTCTTCTTCTTCTTCTTCTTCTTCTTCTTCTGCTGCTTACATGAACATGGAAATGGAAAAATGGAAAATATTTGAAACGAAATGTGAATTTTTGAAGAAGATATAAAATTAAAAGATATAAATTTTGGAAAAAAAGTATAAATTTTGGAAAAAGATTTGAATTTTGAAAGGAAATGTGAATTTTGAAAGAAGATATAAATTTTGGAAAAAGATTTGAATTTTGAAAAGAAATGTGAATTTTGGAAGAAGATATAAATTTAAAAGATATAAATTTTGAAAAAAAAAAAAAGAAGTAGAAAGAAGAAGAAGAGAGAGAGAAAAAGACGGCGGAAGAAGTAGAAAGAAGAAGAAAGAAGAAGAAGAAGAAGAAGAGAGAGAAGAAGAGCGGCAGAAGAAGAAGGAAAAAAAAAAATTTTAAAAAAAAGAGGGAGACACCCCCCGCCAACGATGAAGAAAAGGGGACTTGACAGAAAAAATTATTGACCGCCAAACGGCCAAACGAGAGTGCTAGATCCGGGCGGTTTTGAATGTTTGAGTGTCACTAGGGCGACAAAAAAATTTAGGTGTTAAACTTGGATTCCGGGATTTTAAAGGTGTTAGTAAAATACATTACCCTATATATATATACTAGTGGTAACACTTCACCCCAGGTGCGAAGTGTACTACAATTTATATATATATTGATATATCATTATGTTTGTAAATAGGTTATTAAATTAATATTTGATTTTATATAAAAGAGACATATAACAATAAAGAGAGACTATATAACAAAATATAGGAGTGACAAAGAAAATCATGTAGTTGTTTTTGAGAACTTAAAGAAATGGTTGATTACAAGTCCTTAAAATGGGTACAAAAAACCGTTGTAGTGTAAATTTTCAAATACAACAAACAAAGAAAAATGAATTTTATTGCAATTTCATCCTCAAATGTAGTGTAAATTTTTATTTATTTATTTATTTTTAACATAATCAAAAATCTAGATTTCTACTTGGATTCCCAATAGATTTCGCATAATTTTTTTCCCCCATTTTTTAGAATTTCATTCACAAAATTTGCAAACAATTCACGATATATATTTTTAATTTTTTATGATTACTTGGATAAATTTTTAATTATGAAAAGTTTAATTTTAACATGACACGTTATGTGATATTATATATTAGTTAAATTTAGGGTGAACGATTTTAGTGACACCACAAATATCAAGTTTAGCTCCTAAATTTTTTTTGTCGCCTTAGTGACTGTCCATTTTCGCCGTTAGGTCAATAAAATTTCATTTTGGCTAGGGGTATTTTTGTCCATTATTCAAAAAAATTTCCTTAATTTTATATAGAATGTAATTTTGAATAAAAATAAACTCTAATCCTAATTATCTTTTTTTTTTTTTATAAAAATTTGTACAGTAAAATCCCTAGGCCGATGAAGAAAATCAATCTCAATTTCAAAATCTCTGCACTAACATTTATCTCCTTTCATTATAAATATTCTTATACTCAATAACACGTTTTAAACCCGTGAGACCAACTTCAAACAATATCATTGAATCTCGCCCAAGAGATTTGCTTATTAAGTAGGGGTTTGAAACTCTATACTCAATTATTTTTGTTGTTAGCTAATTCAACTAGACACTCTACGATTGATATCCCTTTTATAAAATCTACGACAGAAGTTTTCCAATTTAAATTAGTAACAGTAACAAAATAAGTAGAAAATAAATACTATTTTAGAAATGGAAAAGTTTACAAAATTTGAAGCAAATTGATTGATAATTAGTGTCCCTTAAATTTTTTTTCCAAAAGCATAACAAATAATTTTGAACTGTTTGTTAGAAATGAAAATATTTGATATTAATTCTAATATATATAAATCCTTCTAATATCGATTAATGGAAAACTTAAATTTTCCATAGTTTCAAATTTAAACTCTATAAATAGGATTTTATTAGAAAGCAAAGCCACACTTAATTTCTTTCTTGATATCTTTACTCAAACAAAGAAGAAAGAAAAATGAAGGCTTTCAATATTTTTATACTTTGCATCATGCTTTTGAGTTTTAGTTGTGAGTATTTTTTTTTTTCCATATACCAAACTAGTTTAAACAATAATCATCTGTTTTCCTTCAAAAATGTGAAAGATAGTTTTATTATTGTTTCAATAATTACATATATTATTAAGCTTTTTGCTTGTGGTAATATCCTTGTGAATGATAGATATTAAATTGGTCAGCTATTAACCAATTTTAATCAAAAAGACAAATTTGAGGAAATAAAAATAGATAAATATCAATTTATTCAAAATTAAAATTTAGGATCAACTCGAAGAAATGATAACATTTGGGAGATACAATTGAGAAATTTTCTATTATATCTTTAATAATGTTTCATTTGAACCATGTTGATGTAGCTAAGTTGATAAAAGTCTCACCTATGACTACGATGTTAGGAGTTCAAGTCAAGTTGGAAAAAAAAAATGCCTCAAAATTTCAATATATATACATTTATTGGATTATGGTAACTAATTTTTTTTTTTTTTTTTTTTTTTTTGTTATAGATGAAGGGTACTTTGGAATGCAAGGAGGTCAAGTGGAAGCAAGAGAAATAACAAATAGTATAATTCAAGATTTCCATTGCTTTTGTAGTCATAAGGATGACAATTGTGGCACTTGTGGCAAACAATGCAGACGCTTTAACGCATGCCCTGGTTGTATATCCACTTACGCATGTGTTTAAGTTACATTTGGATTATATAATAATAATAATAATAATATATCCATTTTATTTTACCTTCTAAGAGAATTTCTAGTTAAAAGTGATTTGAACCCTCGATCTTCAACTTTAGTATCATGCTAAAGATAGATAAATTGTCATATATTTTAAAAGTTTAAAACTAATAAATGAAGGTAAATATATTCGATCTCTTAACAAGTTCTCCTAAAAAGAAAACCATTGTGATTTTCATAATCAAATATTCAAAATCTTTTATATATATATATATATATATAAGAATGTAGAACTTAGTCGTTTCATTAATAATTTAAGAAGTTATAAATTTTAAATCTTAAATTAAAAAAGCCTAAACAAAAATGAAGAAACACAATCAAGATAAATAAAATATCATTAAAATGAAAATAAAAAAGAAAAAAGAAAAAAGATAATGCATTAAACAAAGAGCACAAGGCCTAAAAGGATCAAATCCTTTATCAAAAGTTTCCTTTAATAAGAAAATCTTACAAATATGTGTATACAAATATGACTTTTTTACACATGCAATTTGACCTAAACTCTAATTTGGTTGATAAATTTTATAATTTTTTATGATTACTTGCATAAATTTTTAATTATAAAAAGTTTAATTTTAACATGACATGTGTGTGATATTATTTATTAGTTAAATTTAGGGTAAACGATTTTAGTGACACCTCAAAATCCAAGTTTAACACCTAATTTTTTTTTTCACCGTAACGACCATCCATTTTTGCCGTTAGGTCAATAAAATTCCATTTTGGGTAGGGGTATTTTTGTCCATTATTCAAAAAAATTTCCTTAATTTTTTATGGAATGTAATTTTATAATTTTAAATAAAAATAAACTCTCTTTCAAAAAAAAAAAAAAATAAATAAACTCTAACCCTAATTATTCTCTCCCCATATATAAAAAAAAGTCAAAAAAAAAAAAAAAGCATTAAACAAGAACCAAAGGATCTAAAAAAAAATTATTATTATAAACTATACAACTTAATTGATAATAATCTCACCTTCAAAAACGTAAATGGTCATAGATTTAAACTCATGTATGAAATTAAATGTTTACAATAGGTTTTAACATTTTTCTTTAAATGTTTTTTAACTTGTTTGATCAAATTAGAATAAATGTGAACTGATTATAAGGTTATAACTAAAATAATTAAAAATAATTAAAATATAATTAAAATATAATTAAAATAACTAAAATAATGACCCAAAGATAATATAGGATTGAAGAATAATAATAATAAAAAATTGGTAAGGTTCACATGAATAAAGTCAACAACAAAAATTTTCTTATTTAAAATAATAACGGTAATAAAATATGTAAAAATCAATACTGTTTTAGAAATGGAAAAATTTACTAAGCATGAATATATTGGGACAAATTGATTGATGATTAGTGGCCCTTAAAACACCTAAAGAATAACAAATAATTAGGTATATAAGTCAATTAAAAGAATTACTTTAAAGAAAATTTGGTCATTTTGATCTCCTTTCTTTTAGTTTCTCATAGTTTTGATTTTATATTGAAAATTACAAAAATACCCTTTATAAAAAATTTGGATTTATTTTTTAATTTTTGGACAAAAATGCCCCTACCCAAAACAGTAAAAAGGGTTGACTAACAGTCAAAATCTGACCTGACGGAGAAAATTGACAGAAGGGCATGTAGTGAGACTTTTTAAAACCTGAATATGACACATTGTGAACTAAATAATTCTTTAGATACTAAACTTGGATTTTGAACTCTAAGAAGTGTTATTAAGATACTTTACCCTAATATATATAATATATAATATATGCATCCCGCACGGGCGGGATGTATACGGATGTATATACTAGTCTTATATATAAGATTACATCTTTTCTAATGGCAAAAAAATGTAAATATAGTGACTTTTAGGATTTTTTTTATAAGTGAATTAAAAGAATTACTTTAAAGAAAATTTGGTCATTTTGATCTCCTTCCTTTTAGTTTCTCATAGTTTTGATTTTTTATTTCAATTTTTTTATTATTTAAAAACAAAAAGTTTAATTTGATTCTTTTAACTTTATTTCAATTTAAAATTCTTTTCTTCTACTATGAATTAGGTTTCTATATCGCTCGATTAAGAGATATATGAACGGTTATTAAACAAAGCCTCAAGCCTTTATCCAATGATAATGTGTTTTAGAGTTGTGGAGTGCAATTGAAGTCTTTCAAGACAAACCATATCACTATATGGTCTGTCTTGGGGATGTCGATAATCGAGGAGGAGCAAGATGGTATTTCTCCTCAACCCCAGTTCCAAATATATATATAAATTTTTTTGAAATTATATATTTATATAAAATAAAATTCTAATTATTTTTCGAATAAATTATAATAATTATTTAAAACATACTAAATTGAAAACGCATAATAAAATAGTAACTATAGTATATACCTTTTTTAATTATCTATATATAATCATAATTATATAATACATCTTATTGTTGTGTGGAAATCAAAATCTTTTTATAGTGGGAAAACGTAGAACTATTTTTTTTTTTTTTGGTAAAAAAAAAAAAAACCGTAGAACTACTTGGTCATGCATCTTAAGTTTTTTTTTTTAGAATTTGATCCTCTAACTACTTTTATTTTTCCTAATTTAATCATTTCAATCAAATTTATAAAATATTCCCATTTCTCGGTTCACATGAAAAACGCATGTGTAACTTATTAAGAGAAAATTTTAATAGTCTTACTCTTCCCCCAATGACTCCAAACATAAAACATTTTTTAGAGAAAATTTAGGTATATAATGTATTAAAAGTATTAATTTAAAGAAAAATTGGTCATTTTAATTCCTAGTTCAAGTTTCTCCAAGTCCCTACTTATTAACCACTCAGGAATCTCTTAGGCGGGAGAGTTGGGCCTTTCGAGTTTAAAACGCGTAATTGAGTAAATGGCTCTAATCCATGCTTAATAATCACCTAGAGATCTCCTAGGCGAGCAATGTGGGATCGCAGGTTACAACAATGACAAATTTGACTAATTTTCTTACTTTAAAATTAAATACGATCGATGTTAACAAACAAAAGTAACATAATAATAGTCAATAACAAAAATTTTCCTATTTAAAATAGTAACGGAAAAATAAATAGAAATGGAAAAATTTACAAGCTTCTACACATGAAGCAAATTGATTGATAATTAATGCCCCTTTTCCTCTTTTCAAGAACACAACAAACAATTAGACACTGGTTGTTAGAAATTTAATTATTTGATATTAATTCTAATATATACATCCTTCCAATATTGATTAATGGAAAAGTTCGAATATTCTAAAGTTTCAAATTTAAACTCTATAAATAGGATTGGCAAAGAAAATAAAGTCACACTTAATTTCTTTCTTGATATATACTAACACAAACAAAGAAGAAAGAAAAATGAAGGCTTTCAATATTTTTATTCTTTGCATCATGCTTTTGAGTTTTAGTTGTGAGTATTTAATTTATTTATTTTTTATATATATTCAAGAAGGCAAACTTTAATTTGGTGACCGTTTCATTTATAATTTATAAATAAAAAAAAATGGAAAAGAAAAATAGTCAAGATAAATAAGATATCATTTAGAATGGAAAAAAGAAAAAAGGAAGAGAAAAAGATAATGCATTAAAAAAAGAGCATAAGGGATACAAGGATCAAATCCTTTATTAAAAGTTTCCTTTAATAAGAAAACCTTACAAAAGTGTGTATGCAAATTTGATTTATACATGATAACTCAATTTTATATCGTGTTTTTATACATTTATTGTGTTCAATTAGAGTTAATTATGGAGTTAATTGGACTTAATTGAATGGAAATTACGCAAATTCTTTCTGGTTTCCGATTTGGGTGTTTCAAGGACCAAAATTGAAGAAAGGAAGAAATCGGGGACTAAATTGCGATTTAAGAGTAACGCGTGCAACATCGTGCCACACATGCGGCTAATTGCCACATACACAAGTGTCGTGCCACCAATGCGCGCAAGACCGTGCCGCTATGGCCTAGTAAATGTCCCACATTGGCAAATTTTTGTTTTCCAGCCCAACTCACCCCTATCAATAGAGGCATCATGTGCAAGCTTTGACACACCGGAATCACTCGGAACAAGAGCATTTTCGAGTTTCTAGCTAATAGAGACTTTGTGATAAGTTCCAATCGAGTTTTCAATTTTCATTTTTTCTTTCTTCTCGAGTGTGGGGTTGAGCCTCCACCATAAGGGATACCCTATAGTTTAGTTGAGGGGAGTGATAGCTGAAGATCTTTAGAGAGAGATAAGGATCCGGAGTACATGTCTCGGCGAGGTCTGGAGGATTAATCCAGCTCGTGAAAGCAGTGAGAGCAACACGACAACTTTCTCTTTCCTTTTCCTTTCGTTCTTGTGTTACTTTTCTTTTATATGTTATGATTTTGTGTCCTAAGATACTCTTTATTAGATTGATTGATTAATGATTTATATATTTCCGGAAATGATACGTTTTAATATACATTGTGAATTGCTTATTGTTTTACGCTTTCGATTTAATTCTCGTATTGAGTTTATGCTATGAAAATTAGGTTGATGCATGATACTACAATAGTTAATTGAATTGACTATTTGTTAATGAGTCCCCACCATAGGAGATTTAACAGATTTCAAGATTAGGACTAATAACTTGCCACCATACTGAGGTTAGGCAGCCTAATAATCTCGGGTTTGGAATCAATGCAAATCTTAAGATTATGTTGTTGAATTGACGCCTTAATAACTAATCTAAAAAAGTTTAGGATTACTTGCAACCACCATATTGAGGTAATCATTCTAGATAACTCGGGTATGGTAGTAAGATAATTCGAATTCATAATTGCCTTAGATCTGCTTGCAAGCTACACATTCAAACATTGTTCAACTTAATTAATCATACGTACTTCATTAGAGATCTTAGTCAATTATTTTTCATTCTTGTCTTTAATTTTTTTTTAAACAACAAACCTGAATTGAATGGACACTTAGGACTAATTCCCCTAACCTTAAAGATTGTCATAATTGGTAGAAACTAACCAGTCGTCACCAACGTTCCTAAGGATACGATATTTATAAATTTAAAATCGTGGTACTCCCGTGTTACTATCTCGCATGGGATAGGTACTCTGCCTTAGTTGTGTTTGATTATGTGACACTGTTTTGTGAGATTATTTGCTTAATTTGATATTCATTTTTACTCACTCAAAACACACACCAATACACATGTAATTTGGTTAATAAATTTTATAATTTTTACAATTACTTGCATAAATTTTTAATTTTAAAAATTTTTTAATATAATCTTATAAAGGTGATCACAATTATAATTATAAATGACACATAATGAATGTAAATAATTTTAATTAACTATATTCCATAAGACATAATATATCACATTTAAATTTATCATATAACACTCTATAAATTAGCTTAAAATAGTTTCCAAATTATGAACATTTAGTAAAATTATTTTATATTTTATATTAAAATTGATTTTTAGGTTATTTAAATAATATGAATTTGATCGTTATGTTAAAATCAATCTTGACATTAAAAAAAAGAAAAAGAAAAAAGGCAATGACAATTTTACATGTCTAAACATATACATTTTTTCTTTATATATATATGTGTGTGTATATGTGTATTAATTGAAAGATGAAATAGACGTAAGACATATGGAGAAACAAAAAAGATATATATATATATATATATATGTATAACTTTGACCAAAAAAAGTATAGTATTTATTTTTCAAATCTTGTAAATTTTTCCATTTCTAAAATAGTATTTATTTTCTACTTATTTTGTTACTGTTACTATTTTAAATAGGAAAACTTATGTTGTTGATTTTATGAAAGGGATATCAAGCGTAGAGTGTGTAGTTGAATTGGCTAACAACAAAAATAATTGAGTATTGAGCTTCAAATCCCTACTTAATAAACAGATCTCATAGGTGAGCTTCAATGATATTGTTTGAAGTGAGTCTCACGGGTTTAAAACGCATCATTGAGTATAGAGCTTGAGGCCCATTGTGATACCTTGTCCCACATTGTAAGTTATAGTGAATGTGTAATGGTATATAAGAATGAGTCTAGATACTCATAGTTAACTCAAGGTATACCTTTTGGTATAATGAAGACAATTCCAAGTAGTTGACCGTGAATGTTGCTTGGCTCATAGTCACAGCATGAGCTTGACTAGATCTCCTAGGCAAGCGACCCAATATGGATAACATTATCAAATATAGTTTTTAACTATATGTGGTGTTGAGTGTTACAAGTAAATTGGTATAAATAGTCACAAAACAATGGGCCATTGGGGAAATTTGTCTATGTTTTATTTTTTAATTTTTTTTAGCTTAATTGATCCCTAAATTATTTAATCAATATAAATTTGAACTCTTCATCTAAATTTGTGTTAAATCAACCTTTAACATCGAAATATATATATACTTTTATTTCGTCCAAATTATACATATATATATATACTTTTTTCTGTTTCTCCGTTTTCTTACGTCTACTTCATATTTCAATTAATACACATATATACACACACATTTAAAATGTATATGTTTAGACATGTAAAAGAGATAAAATTGTCTTTGCCTTTTTTTTTTTTTTTTTTTTGATGTTAAGATTGATTTTAACAGAAGGATCAAACTCATATTATTTAAATAATTTAAAAATCAATTAAAATATAAAATAATTTTACTAAGTGTTCATAATTTGGAAACTATCTACGCTAATTTATCGAGTGTTATATGATAAATTTAAATGTGATATATCATGTCTTATGGCATGTAGCGTTAAGTAAAATTATTTACATTCATTATATGTCATTTAAAATTATAATTGTCCTCACCTTTATAATATTATAGTAAAATTTAATTATGATAATCACAATGGTTTTCTTTTATGGAGAACTTGGTAAGAGATGCAATATATTTACCTTCATTTATTAGTTTAAACATTTAAAATATGTGACAATTTATCAATCTTTGACAAGATATCACAGTTGGAGATCGAGGATTCAAATCACATTAACTAGAAATTATTTTATATGGTAAAATAAAATGAATATATTATTATTGTTCCGGAATTATGCTAATTGTTATTGTTAGAGAGTAATAAATTGTCACCCACTCTAAAAGCTTAAACTAATAGAATGAGCTTAGATTTATTCTCTTAACACTCACATGTGGGCCAATGACAAATTTTATAACGAAAGCCCACTATGTGCACACAAATTAAACCAATACAAATTCTTTTTTAACAAAGACACAAATCAAATTTCAACAGCCATGATTTGATCCATCGACCTCCCGCTCCGATACCATGTTAGAGAGTGATAAATTGCCACCCACTCTAAAAGCTTAAGCTAATAGAATGAGCTTAGATTTATTCTCTTAACACTCACATGTGGGCCAATGACAAATTTTATAACGAAAGCCCACTATGTGAACACAAATTAAACCAATACAAATTCTTTTTTAACAAAGACACAAATCAAATTTCAACAGCCATGATTTGATCCATCGACCTCCCGCTCCGATACCATGTTAGAGAGTGATAAATTGTCACCCACTCTAAAAGCTTAAGCTAATAGAATGAGTTTAGATTTATTCTCTTAACAATTCTTTCTCTTGCTTCCACTTGACCTCCTTGCATTCCAAAGTACCCTTCATCTATAAAAAAACAAAACCAAAAAAAATAAATCAGTTACCATATTCCAATAAATAAAATATATATATATATATATATATATATATATATATATATATATATATTGAAATTTTTAGGCGTCTTTGCTTCCAACATGACTTGCACTCATAACATCTTAGTGAGACTTTTATCAATTGAGCTACATCAACATAGTGCATATGAAAATTCTAAAGAATAGTAGAAACATTCTTGTAGATATAATAGAAAATTTCTCAATTTAATCTCCTAAATGTTAACATTTTTTCGAGTTGATCCTAAATTTTAATTTTAAATAAAATGATGTTTTCTATTTTTATTTCCTCAATTTGGTCAGTATTTGACCACTTTTATACATGTGACTGATAAACCCGTTAAACTTAAAGAGTTTTAATGAATGAATGAATCATGTTAAAAAAAAAAAGTAACTAGATATTACTCAATTTTGATTAGAATGATAAATTTTGGGAAATGAAAAATAGATAAAATATCTATTTATTAGAAATTAAATATTTAGGACAAATTTGGAGAAACATTAATAGTTAGGAGATTAAATTGAAAAATTTTTCGATATAATAATACATATAGATTTTCCTATTAGACTATCCGGTATTTGATTTCACTACTTTGACTAATCTGGATTTAACTCGATTTGTACTGGTGTGTCTTAACTCTTACTTGAAAGAAAACTTCTCCTTACCTTTTATAAACTACAAATAAAAAACTCGTGACCTCGTGTATCAATCACAAGGATCTTACCACAAGCAAAAATGTTAATAATATATGTAATTATTGAAATAATAATAAAACTATTTTTCACATTTTTGAAGGAAAACAGATGATTATTGTTTAAACTAGTTTGATATAGAGACGAAAAAAGAAAAAAAAAACACTCACACCTAAAACTCGAAAGCATGACGCAAAGTATAAAAATACTAAAAGCCTTTTTTTTTCTTTCTTCTTTGTTTGTGTTAGTTTATATCAAGAAAGAAATTAAGTGTGACTTTTTTTTTATGCCAATCCTATTTATATAGTTTAAATTTGAAACTATGAAAAATTTAAGTTTTCCATTGATATATATTAGAATTAATATCAAGGAAAATTGGCATAATAGTCCCCACACTATAGACGTTTGGTAATATTGGTTCCCAAATTAATTTTTTAGTGGGATTGGTCCCCGAACTATAAAAAATTGTAACATTGGTCCTTCCGTTGAAAATTCTATTAAATCGCCGTTAAGTTATTAAAAAAATAAAAAAATTTCAAAGGCATTTATGCCTTTACACTATTTAAATATAATTAATAATATATATTACATATAAATATACTTCCAAAAAATAATTTAATATATTTAATATATTTAATATATATACATAAAAAGAAAACACGAAAAGTGGTTTAAAAAAAAAGAAAATGAAAAGTAATAAAGGAAAAGAAATAAAAAACAAACCCTTCCGGTTGGGTAATCAACAACCGAAACAAGAACGAAGAGAAAGAAAGAACAGAAAGAGGGAAGAGGAAGAGATTTGAGGAAAATTTGGAGAAAATTTTTCATGAACTTGATGATTAACAATGGTAGGATGCACACATAGGCGTCCTTTAAAGAAACACAAAAATTTAACTTCTTCTTTCAACTTTGGAAACTTCAATTTCTAAGTCCATGAAGTTCAAATGACTGTTTTGAATCCACAAAATACTTTGTTCTTAATAGGTTCTTAAATGCTACTGTATTTGAACTTCACATTCTCTTTAATTTCTACAAATCTTATCCAAGATGAACCACAAGCCTCCTAATCCTTTTACCTGCAATCACGAGCTACTCGTGACTCTTCTCATTTTTTTTTCTTTTCGTTGTTCCTATATATATATTATCAAATATATTAAACTATTTCTTTTAGTTATATTAAACTATTCTTTGAAAGTATATTTATATATAATATATATTAGGGTAAAGTATCTTACTGACACCTCTTAGAGTTCAAAATCCAAGTTTAGCACCTCACGAATTTTTTGTTCACAAGGTGTCATTCAAGTTTTAAAAAGTCCTACTACATGCCCTTCCGTCAATTTTGTCTATTAGGATAGATATTTGACTGTTAGTCAACCCATTTTACTGTTTTGGCAAGGGGCATTTTTGTCCTGAAATTAAAAAAAAAAAACCTTTTTTTTATAAAAGGTAATTTTAATAAAAATAAAAATAAACCCTAAAAACTTAATTTTTCTCACTCCTATTTTTCTTCTTCCACACATTCTTCACTAGTTGTTCCAAAATTCATATTTTTTTTCAAAATTCAATTTTTTTTTATTTTTCAAAATTCAAATCTTTTTCCAAAATTTATTATATCTTCTTACAAAAGTCATTATATCTTCTTTCAAAATTCAAATTATTTTTTCAAAAGTCAATTTTTTTTTTTTTTTTTCAAAATTCAAATCTTTTTCCAAAATTTATTATGTCTTCTTCCAAAATTCACATTTTCTTTTAAAATTCAAATTTTTTTTTTCAAAATTCAAATCTTTTTCCAAAATTTATTTTTTTTCAAAATTTATATGTTTTAAATTTATATCTTCTTCCAAAATTTATATTTCTTCTCGGTTCACCTCTACAATTTTAAGGCTCCTTTTAGCATGTAATTAATGCACAACACTTAAGGTTTTGATATTTGAAAAAAAAATTGACCAAAAATTCATAAAAATTTAGATTAATTAAAATTCAAATGATGATAAAATAATACAAAATTAAACAAAAAAAAAAAAAGTACAATGATTCACCCCATTCTTCTTCTTTTACCCATGGTGGCAACTCCACCAACGACAACACAATCGTGTTGACGGCGGTGACACAGAAGAAAAACAGTGGTGGCGGCACAAACCCATAACAAATTAATAATAATTCAAAAAATAAACATATTATTCCACTAAAAAGAAACCCTAACAACAATAATATAGGAAAATAAAATTTGGGGAAAAAAATTAAGCTACTGTGCTGTTGTTGTTGCCACTGTATCGTCGTTGCCACCGCCACTCTGTCGTTGTTACCGTAGCCATTGTATTGTTGTCGCCACTGCCACCCCTGTCATCGTTGTCGCCGCCGCCGCCATTGTTGTAGGTGTATAGTTGGTGGAAGAAGAAGAAGAAGGAGGAGGAGGAGAGAGAAAATTTAGGGTTTTTAGGTTTTTATACTAAAAATTACAAAATTACCCTTTATCAAAAAAAAGTTTTTTTTTATTTCTAGACAAAAATGCCCCTGCCCAAAACAGTAAAATGGGTTGACTAATGGACAAAATTGACGGAAGGGCATGTAGTGGGACTTTTTAAAACCTGAATGGCACCTTGTGAACTTAGATTTTGAACTCTAAGAGGTGTCACTAGGATACTTTATCCTATATATTATTAATTATATTTAAACAGCGTAATGACATAAATGTCATTGGATTTTTTATTTTTTTTAATAATTTAACGGTGATTTAATAAAATTTTTAAAGGAATGACCAATGTCACATTTTTTTTTAAAGTTTGGGGACCAATCCCACCAAAAAATTAAATTATGGACCAATGTCACCAAACGTTTATAGTTTGGGGACTATTTATGCCAATTAATATCAAATAATTCCATTTCTAACAAATAGTTCATAATTATTTGTTATGCTTTTGGAAATTTTTTTAAGGGACACTAATTATCAATCAATTTGCTTCAAAGCTTGTAAATTTTTCCAATTCTAAAATATTATTTATTTTCTACTTATTTTTTTACCGTTATTATTTTAAATAGGAAAACTTCTGTTGTTGATTTTAAGAGAGGGATATTAAGAATAGATTGTCTAGTTGAATTGGCTAACAACAAAAATAATTGAGTATAGGGCTTCAAACCCCTACTTAATAAGCACTCAGAGAACTCCTAGGTGAGCTTCAATGAAATTGACTGAAGTGGGCCTTACACGTTTAAAAACATAACATTGAATAAAGGGCTTGAGGCCCCGTGTGATACCCCGTCCCACATCGAAAGTTAATGTGAATGTGTTATGATATATAAGAATGAATCTAGATACTCATAGTCAACTGGGCTATCCCTTTTTGGTATAGTGAGGACAATACCGGGTAGTTGATCATGGGTGCTTTGTCAGACTCATAGTCGCGGTACGGGCTTGCGGGTCCAGATTGTGACACCCTTGTTTAATAACAACGCATAAATCTCCAAGGAAAGCGATCCAACATGGGTAACATTATCAAATGTAGTGTTTTTTTCTCCCATTTTTTATAATGGGTATATATTAGAGTTGAGGAACATTAGAGTTTTTTTTAAATATTTATCCCATTTTAATTATCTATATTAGAGTTTTTTTTTTAATAATATATATAATCTATAAATATTTATAATTTGTTGATGAACATTTGATTATATTCGCGAACACTATTTGAGTAGGTTTGAAAATTAATCGAGTTTAAAAAATTATTTGAGTTTAGTTTATTTAATAAACGAACGAGCTCGAACGACTTTGTTCCTAAAAATGAATTAAAATATAAAAAATAAAATATAAACTAATTTTACTAAATGTTCATAATTTGGAAACTATGTATGCTATTTATCGAGTGTTATATGATAAATTTAAATGCGATATATCATGTCTTATGGCATGTAGCGTTATGTAAAATTCTTTACATTCATTATGTGTCATTTATAATTAAATTCTTTATAATATTATAGTAAAAATTTTGTACAATTAAAAATTTATGCAAGTACTTGTAAAAAATTATAAAATTTATCAACCAAATTAGAGTTTTAAGACAAATTACAAGTGTATAAAGTCATATTTGTATACACATTTTTGTAAGGTTTTCTTCTTAAAGGAAACTTTTTTATAAAGGATTTGATCCTTGTATGCCTTATGCTCTTTGTTTAATGCATTATCTTTTTCTCTTCTTTTTTCTTTCTTTTTTTGCATTCTAAATGATATCTTATTTATCTTGACAATTTTTCTTTTAATTATAAATCATAAATGAAACGGTCATTAATTGAATTCTTCCTTCTTAAATATATATATATATATAAGATTTTTTTTTTTTTTTTACTTAAAAGGGAAATTGTATTAAAACAATCAAAAGGAGCTATACATGGTTAACCAGTAACCTACAATCATTCTGTAGAGGACAGAAATAGACTACCCATTAAGGGTGCATAACAATTCATAAGATCTCCTCAGGATAAGTCCAGAAAGGCTCAAAGCATCGGGGGGCTCTTCTTCCCGATACATAATCAGATTTCTCCAACGCCACAGTAGTTGGATGCCTTGGCAAAATATGTATTTCCATTTTTCTCTCTCAGGCAGGCTATTCCGTGCTGTTTTGATGTTCAACATCACCCATCCTTGAATGTCTTCCACTATCCAAAATTGATGGAACAAATTATGTGGTAGTAGTTTCCTCCATACGGATGAGGGCAATGAGCAGTCTCTCAATGCATGTAGAGTAGACTCAGTCGATGCTCCACATAATAGGCAGCTTTAGCTGTCAACTATTTGTCGTTCCCATAATAGAGACATGGTTTTCAGTCTATCATGACCAGTTTGCCACAAAAATAACGAACCCCTTGATGGTCCCTTAAACCTCCATACCTCCTTCCAGCAAAAATTCCCATCTTGGGGTGATTCAGGTAATAACATTGCGTATGTGGACTTTGATGTAAACATACCGTGTGAAGAAGGATTCCACCGGATGTTTGTCTCGATGAGGCCTTGTGCATCCCGTCTTAATCCCTTCTTCGAAGCTCCATACCAACTGTGAGACCTCTCCCTACAATTGATTTAGGTTGCAGTTCTCCATGTTGTCCCAATTCCAGTAAAGAACCATATTTAGCTGTCAATATACGGCACCACAAGGCTGATGGGAGCTTTAAAGACCTCCAGGCTAGTTTAGCAAGTTGGATCTCATTAACCCGTGAGAATAATCTGATATTCAGACCTCCATATGCTTTAGGTTGACACACCGTCTTCCATGCAATAGAGTGTAAGGATGAATGTGTTTCTGAGTCTCCCCATAAAAACCTTCGGTTAGCTTTCTCCAAAAGATCCACCGTCTTCTTAGGCAACTTACATGCATTCATCACGTAAATAGGCAATGCTGAGGTAACCGATTGTATCAGTACTAGACGTGTTGCCTGTGAAAGTAAGCTTCGTTGCCATCCCCCTAACCTTTTATGCATTTTATCCACAATGTATCCAAAATGGTGACTTCTAAGGCGTCCATGAATAATCGGGCAGCCAAGGTATTTACCCAACTCCCGTGTGGGTGACATACTTATATATATAAGATTTTAAATATTCTTAGGAGGTAAAATAAAATGGATATATATTATTTTTTATAATCCAAGACATAACTCATGACTTTTTTGAAAAAACATTTGCAGTAAAAGAAATTAGTCATTTCTATTAGCAGTAAATATCTTTATTTTTTTTATAAAAAAAAAAAAACTAGGACATTGCAATGCCTGACTTATACCAAGTCTTGGATTGACAATGTTATTTATATGTCAAAATAAATATATTTTAACGTAAGTCAAATTCAAATTAATCAGAATATTGAATCTAAATACATGATAAATCTATAAATTATTCATCTCTTTTAACAATTAATTTGTGAGGAATTAATGGGTAAAATCTATAAGACTACAAAATTGGCTAAAATATTTGACTACAATTTATGCTTGTTTATTATTTTGATTGAAGAAAGAAAAGTCAAACTATATTTTTAGTTTTTTTAATTAAAAGACACGTTAAATTTTTAAGGAATGTAATTTATTATTTTTCACAAATAAAAAAAATAGTAAGAATAAATGTGAGTTATAAAACACTCTTTTTTTTTTACTAGCCACATTAAGAAGAAATCTATTTTATTTTTTATTTGTTAAAATAAGAAATCAAAATGTACATATTAATATTTTTTCTTCAATAACCATATACTTAATTGTTTACAAGTTATATATATTAATTATTTTTTATTAAAAAATATTATACTTTTTCAATAAATATACATAAATTTTTGTATTCTTTTAAAGGGTGTAATTTTTCTTTTTATGCAATTAAAATAAAAAATAAAAATAAAATATTATTTGAAGGATATTTAGAAGAAAAAAATATCAATAAATAAAATATTAATTGAAGGATATTTATAAATAGTTAAACAACCTTGTTCATACAACCGGTTTAGAGCACTATAACTAACACTTGTAATTACAAAATTAAACTCATACATTAAATAAATAAATAAATAAAATGACATATATACTGTAGTTTAATTGATTCTTTTTTTTTTTAGGGAATCGATCCCTATTTAATTCTAAAATTATGTTAAACATTTAGAATCAGAAAAAAAAATAAAAATTCAAGGACATTTATGTCTTTTTCATGTTCAAACATATATTGTTTTTTTTCTGTGTAGGTATATGTTTTTTTTTTTTTTTTTTTTTTTTTTTATTTAAGATTACAACTTTTCTAATTGCATGAATTTGTAATTATGTTGAACTTTTAGGTTTTATAATCTTTTTATTTTTCTTCATTTTTTTATTTATTTATTTTTTTTAATCTTAATAATGGTATTTTCTGTAATTTTGTTTAACTTTTAAGATTTTCTTGTCTTTTGTTTTATCTTCTTCAATTTATTTACCTTTTATAACTTTATGGTTTATAATACTTCTCATTTTACCCATTTATATTATCTATTAGACATAAAATTCTAAATTTTTTTAATAACATTTTAATAGTTTTTATCATTTTTTTTTTTGTCTTGAAATCTTTTTAATTAAACATATTATGCTAATGACATTTAATTTTTATGTTTTTATTATTTTTCAATTATTAAAAATGAATTGTATGTAAAAATTAGGAGGATAGGATTTTTTAAAAATTTAAAATGAAATTAAAGTTTTTAAACATATATACTTTAATTTGAAATTTTCTATTAAAAAATTACGTATATTTATTAAATAGAATAATAATATTTTATGTAGTTAAATAATTTATATATTTATTTAAATTTAATATTAATGAATACATAAAAAATAAAAATAAAAAATAGTTATAATTAATTCTATACTCATAATAAATAATATTCTTAAAAGCTTATTAATTTTTATTAATAGGTAATCTTTCAACCTACTTAATTTTATTTATGAATTCAGTTTACTTATTAAAAGACTTTTAGTTTTTTAACCTCAACTTTTCATTTTCTTTAACTCTTTTAAAAATAAATATCAAATAAATAAATAAATATATATATCATCTACTTACTTAATGTTATTATGAATTTAATTTACTTATTAAAAGACTTTTAGTTTACCAAAACTTTTCATTTTCTTAACTCTTTTTTAAAATATATATATATATATATATATATATATATAAATTAATCTTATTTATGAATTTAGTTTACTTATTAAAAGACTTTTAGTTTTTGTAACGTAAACTTTTCATTTTGTTTAACTCTTTTATATATCTTCTATACATTATCTTATCTTATATATAAGATGCATTATTGTAATTTTATTTGACACATGAACTCCGTTTCTTTTTTTTTCTCTTTTTATGAAGCAATCAACCCTTAGTTAATGTTGTTGTGATCCTTATCATAAGAAGTAGTTTTTTTCCCAATCAAAGAGTTGAGTTGCTTGGTATGCCAAATTCTTAGAATCACAGTGCTTTGAGTGGTAAGTTTATTTTTTATTTTCGTTTCTCTTTTTTTTTTTAATATATAATTTTATTCAAACTTTATTTCCCCTCGATTAGTGTTTGGCTGGTTTAGTTTCTGCAAAATTATGGAACTTCTATTTGGAATTTTGTAAATTGTGGAAGTCATTGATTTGACTATGACAGCTTAAAACTAAACGATAATTGTAGCAATCTGTGTATTTGATAATACAAAAAATATATATTGTGAATTGTTTGCAAATTTTGTGAACAAATTCATAAAAATGGAAAAAAAAAATTATGTGAAATCTATTGAGAATCCAAGTAGAAATCTAGATTTTTGATTGTGTATAAAAAATCAAAAAACAAAAAAAAATTACACTACATTTGAGGATGAAATTGCGATAAAATTCATTTTTCTTTCTTTGTTGTATTTGAAAATTTTGGTCCTTCAAAAGTTTTTTGTACCCATTTTAAGGATTTATAATCAACCATTTCTTTAAGTTCTCAAAAACAACTATGTGATTTTTTTTTGTCACTCCTATATTTTGTTATATAGTCTCTCTTTATTGTTATATGTCTCTTTTATATAAAATCAAATATTAATTTAATAACCTATTTACAAACATAATGATATATCAATATATATAAAATTGTAGTACACTTCGCACCTAGGGTGACGTGTTACCACTAGTATATATATATAAAGATAAGTTGAACATGAAAAGGATAAAATTGACCTTGACCATTTTTTTTTTCTGATGCGAACTATTGATTTAATAGAAATTTTAACAAAATTAAATTTTATATTTAAATAATTAATCATAAAAAATTTAACAACCAAATTAGAGTTTAGGCCTTATGCTCTTTGTTTAATGCATTATCATTTTTGTCTTCTTTTTTTCATTTTAATGATATCTTATTTATCTTGATTGTGTTTCTTCTTTTTTGTTTATGCTTTTTAAATTTGAGATTTAAAATTTATAACCTCTTAAATTATTAAAGAAATGACTAAGTGTTAGATATTTTACGTGAATTACATTAGGTAACTCTTCATTCGATTTAAGAGTTACAATTTGTAATTCTTGGTTCAGGATTCATACTTTCGTATAAAGGATGAATGAGTTTTGTATGGTACCATTTGATTGATAAAAATTATTATCAAAGAGTTGCATCGTTTATGAAGAGTCTCCTATAGGTCTATATAAATGAGGTCCCCAACTTTTTCAAATATATCAAAAATCAGATTTGAATAGATAAGAATGTATCATTGAATAAAGGGCTTGAGACCCCTAATTATACCCCGTCTCAAATCAAAAGTTATAGTGAATGTGTAATGGTATCTAAGAATGGGCGTAGATACTCATAGTCCACTCAGAGTATCCGTTTTGATATAGTAAGGACAATACCAAGTAGTTGATCATTGTGCTTGCCTCATTAGAGATCTCCTAAGGAAATTAAATATGACATGATACATAGATAACCATGTGTGGTGTTGAGTTTTATAGGTAAATTGGTATAAATAGTCACAAAACAATGGGCCATTGGTGAAATTTGTCTATGTTTTATTTTTTAATTTTTTTTAACTTAATTGATCCCTAAATTATTTAAATAATATAAATTTGATCTCTTCATCTAAATTTATTTTCAATTAACCTTTAACATCGAAATATAAATTCTTATTTTTGGTCCAACTTATATATACATATATATATATATATTATATATACTCTTCTTTTTTCTCCTTTTCTCCTATGTCTACTTCATCTTTCAATTAATACACATATATAACACACATATATATACTAGTTAGACATCCGGTGCGAGATGCATATATTATAAAATTAATATATTGTTATCAGAAATTTTATACCATTACTGAAGTAAAAAATAAAAAATAAAAAATAAAACGTCAAATAATATATATATATATATAAAAGTTACAAGATCTATAAAAAAAATTACAAAAATTTTGGTTAATTATATAAGAGTAAAAAAATTAAAATATCATACATCTGAAATATATTTGTTTAACCGCCATAAAATAGTTTATAATACAAAAATAATAATATAAATTAAAGAGAAAATACTTTATAAAATTTTATACTTAATCTTCCTAAAATTTGTATATTTAAAAAATATAAAAAATACAAATTATAAAAATAAAAATTTTTAAGTTCTTTTAAATTGTTAAAAATAAAAAATTATAAAAATTAAAAGAATAATTTCGTAAAAATAAAGTTCAAAAAATAATAACAAAACAAAAAAGTTTAGAACAACAAAATTTTAAAACAATTAAAAAAAAATCAAAATAAATAATATGATATAAATGTCTAATTAAAAAAATTAAAAATAATAAATAATAGTTGAAAGTTTATTAGATATAAATGTCTAATAAAAAAATCTGGTAAAAGAAAAATCCTAAAAGTCACTATATTTACATATTTTGTCATTAGAAAAGATGTAATCTTATATATAAGACTAGTATATACATCCCGCCATCAGTGCGGGATGAATATATTATATATTATATATTATTTGTGTAAATAAGAAATATATATATATAATTAAATTATATACATGAGAGAAATGGTTAAATATAGGGTAAAGTATGCAAGTGACACCTCTTAGAGTTCAAAATCCAAGTTTAGCACCTCAGGAATTTTTCGTTCACAATGTGCCATTCAGGTTTTAAAAGTCTCACTACATGCCCTTCCGTCAATTTTGTCCGTTAGGGTAGATATTTGACCGTTAGTCAACCCATTTTACTGTTTTGGGCAGGGGCATTTTTGTCCATAAATTTTTTTAAAAAACTTTTTTTTATAAAGGGTAATTTTGTAATTTTAATAAAAATAAACTCTAAAACCTTAATTTTTCTCTATCATATTCTTCTTCTTCCACACATTCTTCACTAGTTGTTCCAAAATTCATATTTTTTTTTTCAAAATTCATGTTTTTATTTTTCAAAATTCAAATTTTTTCCAAAAATTATTATATTTTCTTCCAAAATTTATATTTCTTCTCGGTTCACCTCTACAATTTTAAGGCTTCTTTTAGCATGTAATTAATGCACAACAACTGGTTTTGATATTTGAAAAATAAATTGCCCAGAAATTCAGAAAAATTTAGATTAATTAAAATTCAAATGATGATAAAAAAATAAAAAATTAAACAAAAAAAACAAAGTACAATGATTCACCCCATTCTTCTTCTACCCATGGTGGCAACTCCACCAACGACAAAGCACAACCGTGTTGACGGCGGCGACACGGAAGAAAAACAGTGGTGGCGGCACAAACCCATAACAAATTAATAATAATTCAAAAAATAAACATACTATTCTACTAAAAAGAAACCCAAACAACAATGCCAAAAAAACCCTAACAACAATAGATATAGGAAAATAAAATTTGGGGAAAAAAAATCAAGCTACTATGTTGTTGTTGTTGCCACTGTGTCGTCGTTGCCGCAGCCATTGTGTTGTCGCCGCCGCTGCTGTGTCTTCACCGCCGCTGCTGTGTCGTCACCGCCGCTGCTGTGTCGTCGCCACCACTGCCACCCCTGCCGTCGTTGTGGCCGCCGCCACCATTGTTGTAGGTGTATAGTTGGTGGAAGAAGAAGAAGAAGAATGAGGAGGAGGAGAGAGAGAAAATTTAGGGTTTTTAGGTTTTATTATACTAAAAATTACAAAATTATCCTTTATAAAAAAAATTTTAAAAAAATTTTTGGACAAAAATACCCCTACCCAAAACAGTAAAATGAGTTGACTAATGGTCAAATATCTACCCTAACAGACAAAATTGACGGAAGGGCATGTAGTGGGACTTTTTAAAACCTGAATGGCACCTTGTGAATGAAAAATTCCTGAGGTGCTAAACTTGGATTTTGAACTCTAATAGGTGTCACTAGGATACTTTACCCTTAAATATATAATTTTTATTTTAATTTACAATAAAAATTTAATGATTTTATGCTCTTGGTATAATATATTAATTGATTTTTAAATTAATTTCATATTTAAGAATTTAATTGTATTGATATTTGAATTGAGTATTGTTATATATTTTCGTACTTTTAAATGCAAGTACTTTTTTTATCATAATTTAATATAAAAATTTCTATAGAAGTGTCAAGTATCTAATATAAATAAAAGAAATTAATTATTTTTGTTATGATTATTAGAATATAAAAATTTAAATTTAAAAATAGAACTTAAATTGTAATAACAAATATTTAAATTGTTGCATATACAAGATTTGGATTTAAGATGAATAATTTATATATATATATATATATATATATATAATTAAAAGATGATAAAACAGAATTAGAAATACAAAATAAATAAGTTTTTAAATTATTTTTAAGATAAATTATTATTTTTTAATTAAAATAATATAAATTGAAATGAAAAGAAGAAAGTGAAAAATAAAAAGAAAAGAAAAATAAAAAATCAAAAATCATTAGCGTAGTATCTTTAATAATAAAGACTTCATGACAAAAAAAATATATATATATTATAAGAACTACAATAATGTTTAAAAATGTTATAAAAAATTGGGTAAAGTATCCTAGTGACACCTATTAGAGTTCAAAATCCAAGTTTAGCCCCTCAGGAATTTTTTGTTCACAAGGTGTCATTCGGGTTTTAAAAAGTCTCACTACATGCCCTTCCGTCAATTTTGTCCATTAGGATAGATATTTGACTATTAGAGGTGGACAAATTACAAAATTTTTGGGCTTTTAGGT
>JAHSUH010003736.1:0-15575 GCA_025388415.1 Cynanchum wilfordii | reverse complement strand
GTTTTAAGATATCATTCTCAAGTAACTTTTACTTTTCATGTCTAATTCTTAGAATATCTTTTATCTCTTTGATAGGTCTTGGATATTTGCTTGATCGATTTCATTTCATTTAGTTTAGATGTTTCTATTTCATTTGTTTCTTATTTTTAGTTGAGTAGTTTAATTTTGATTTTCTTTGATTCTTCTATTTTCTTACTTTAGTAGTTTTCGTATGTTACTTGTATTTTGTTTCTCTTGCTTTCTTATTGATTTGTTTTTCTTAGAATTTCTTTTACTTAGATTATGGATTTTTGGATTTAGATCTTAGGTTAGATGATCTAGTATCTTGATTTTTAGGTTTAGTTAGTGTTTTGGTTAGTTTAGATCCCTTAGGTAAACTTTACTTAGAGATTTTGGTTAGATATAGCTTAGATATTTTGGATTTAGGTTAACTTTAGTTGATTTAGATTAGATAGCTTAGTTAGTTTAGTGCTTTAGATTAGGTTAGCTTTTGATTCTTTAGATCCTTATCCTTTAGAATAACCTAGATCTTAGGTTTAACATCTTAGTTTGATCTTTAGTTTAGAATTTTTAGATCTAATTGTTTTTCTTACTTGCTAACTTGGAATAGTTTGTTCTAATCTCTTCTAATTTGATCTAACTAGTTCTTAGGTTTGGTTAGTATAAGATTTAACTAGTCTTCTAACTTGACTCTTTCCTTGATTGATTTCTATTTCATGTTCTTAGATATATTTCCATGTTTTCATTTTATGAGTTTTGGTAGTTGTTATAGATATTATCTTGATTTTTAGATATTATGTTAGAGTAGTTTAGTTTACTTCTCTTCTTAATCTTAGTTTCATTACTTGTCAATTACTTGTTTTACATCTTCTTTAGTTGTCTTACATTTCTTAGTTAGTTTTGCATGTTCTTATCATTCTATTTTCTTTCCTTTATTTTCTTTAAGTGCTTTCTAGTTTAGTTAGTATTCTAATAATATCTTCAATTCATGAAGATTATTGTCTAGATACTTACTTTTGTTAGGTAATGATGTTATATGTTTTTCTTATTTTCTATCTTTTAATTGTTAGCCTTAACGTGTGTTTGATATGAGTTTTGGTATAGCTTTTCTTTTTAAATTTTTGTTAGATTTTGCATGTAGTAGGTTTTTCAATAAATGGTCACCATTATTACTTTTAGTTTTGCAATTCTTTAGGAATTTATCTAGTATTCTTTTAATTCTTTAGGAAATAAATATGTATAGCTTTTTGTTGAGTAGTAAGCATTCTTAGAAACTAATTCTAAGAAATGCTAGTTTAGTGACCAACATTTTTAGTTTAGTCATTTAATTCACTTCATTAGCTTTGTTACATTTCATTTTCAGATTTCAAGTATGTTATATTAATTGTTTTTGCATATGATTTCGTTAGTTTGAATGCTTTGCTTTTCTTTGCAATTGATTTAATATAATTGGAAGAGTATGTATATGATGTTTTGTTTATACTTGATTTTTCATTAGCTAGATTTAGGCATTTTTTCTTATATAGATTTCATGATTTTCATGTTATTTATATAGATTACACGATTAGTTAGGTGGTTAGAATGAATTGTATAACTTACTGTAGTACTTTGCATGATTTGCATGGTTCTGCATGATTCTATTATGTATAGTATAATGTGTATGTTGCATGAACAGTAGATGTACTCTCATGAGTTACACTTTTTCTTTGTACGACTTTGTATGCTTTTGTATATAAACTAGTTGCATATTTACTAGTTAGTGGAATTTGCTTTTTACATTTTTGTCTTATATACAGTATGCATGGTTTCTATAGTTTGCATGGCTTATATATATATACGTATATATTCTAATTGCTCCTTGTAGTTTTCAGTAGTTCATATATAATTGTATATATGTACAGCTTTGTTGAATTGCAAATTTCTTCCAGATTCAGTCCTTGTTTGCATGCTGAATTTTCTTTTGTTTAAATTTCGTCCAGCAGTCCTTCTTGCATGCAGTTTACCAGATTGATTGACATATATATAATGTATTTTCATTTTCCAGTAGGTTAGTATATAGTTTCTTTGTAAATTCATTTTGCATGGTATTGTAATTAGGGCATTAGATACATTAGTTGTATGTAATCTCATTTCTTTTGTTTTTCATTTTCTAGTAGCTAGATGATTTTGTATGTTTTTGTACACTGCATTTTCAGTAAAATTATTTGTGAGCAGTCCAGTAACATTTGGTTTGCACTGCTGCTGAAATGTTTAATTCTGAAATTTGTGGTATGCTTGATTTTGTTCAATTTTTGATGAAATTTTGGGCAGTACAGTGGCAGAATTTTTACACCACTGCTGCTGAATATTAAATCCAGCAAGTTGTTACATATTTTGTTCTGTTTTTGTGCAAAATTTCAGTGAGTTTTCTTCCCTGTTTTTGTTGAAAGTGCCCAGAATTTTGTGAGTTGCAATCTGTTTTGGTCATTCTAAAAATTCCAGCAAGCATTTTTCCTCTGTTTTGTAGAGAAATCCAGAAGCTATAAGGTTAATTCCTCTGTTTTATTCAAAATTCCAGTAGCTAATTATTGTATATCTCTGTATTTTCCTCTGTTTTGCATAATTCCAGAACTGAAATTTTATTTCCCCTGCTTTTTCCCCTGTTCTTTCTACCCGAGAGCATGCCAAATTTTCTTTTCATTTTCACTTCCGCAAATTAATTTCCAGAATTCATTTCTTATCCATTTCTTTTCCTTTTCTATTTAATCTTGCATGCTCATTAAATCTTTTCAATTCCTTCTCGAGTTTTATTTCTTTCAAATTTCTTTATTTCCTTTACATTTCATTCCATTCTTCTTTATCATTCCTTCATTCCTTTTCTTCCTGTCAATTAATTTAATTCATTTTCTTTTCCTTATTTTTGATTAGATTAGCATTATTTAATAATCTTATATTTTATATCCTTTTGATCCTTACTAATCTCTCTTTTCTTGTTTTGTAGGTAATGTGATTTCTTTCTCTTATTTTTCTTGTTATTTAATTTCTTTCCTAGATCGTTTGTAGTAGGACATTTTTAATCTTGTAATTTCTTTCTTTCTTTGTTTTGTTGTATTATATCCTTCTTGATTGTTTGTTGAAGGTAATACAGGAATCAATAGGCTTCGCTACAAAACTTGAAAATGCAAGTGGGACAATTGTCCAGGCAATTTTCAGAACGAGCAAAAATGATTACTCCCTAATAGCACCGAACATAATTCCATCAAATAAATCGAAAGATGAGGTTATTAGGGAGGACAAAGCGAGCCTTATAAAAGTCATTGAAGAAGGAAGAAGTTCCTAATAAAGGAACAAAATAAGTTCCAAGCATGCTTGCTCGGAAACAAGATTTGTCTTTCTTCCCTTTCCTTTTACCGCTTTTATCGAGTCATACTTGGTTTTTGGCGTTCAATTATTGTCTATATCGCTTTTTTAGTGGCTGGATGTTCCAGTATAGGTTTTATTATCTTGTTTGTTATATTATTCCCGGAATTTTCTGGATAAGGTTTATTTGTTTTATTTATTTTCTTTTTAGTTGATTTTATTTATTTTTACTTGGTTTTTGTACTATTTGATTTATTTGGATTTATATGATTATCTTTTGTGTTCATAGTTTACTTTCCGGTTTTAAATTAAATTTTCTTGTTTTTATTTTTCTAGTTTTTTCACACTTATTCCCGTTTTGTATTTATAGTTTTCTCGCACTTATTTATTTTTCAAATAAGTTGTGGGGTATTCGCTTTTTACACCGAGGACAGTGCAATTTTCAAGTTGTGGGGTAGGTGTGTGTGCTTGTTTTATCTCAATTTGCAAATATTTTCAAAAACAAATTGATAAATTTTTCAAATTTTTCAAAGTGAATAGTTTACTTGAAAAGATTATTTTGTGAACTTTGTTTTGGAATTTGATTTGCTTAGCCGATGATAGATATCGGTTGTTGATTGTTGAAAGTCTCGAGATTTGATTTAGTTCATTTTGTTGATACTTGGTACGAGCATGATTATAGGAAAATCCTGAAAAAAAAACTCTTTTGACATAGCTATTTTTGGTTGGTTGTTCCGATTAGTGGACTACTTTTGGACATTTATTTGAGTAGTATTAAGTCTTTTGGGAATGGAAATAACTTGAATTTTCACTTGAAAAATTCTTTGAGATACTTGCCACACTTTTAATTTTCGTTGAATAAATTGTTGAATAAAATGTTGTTTTGCATGTATCCTTTGCTACTTGAGCACCACTTCTTATGGGAATTGAATGCCCGGTGCCCTAAGGTCCTCGGGATCCGGGAGTCATCGGAGTGGAACTCGTTACAAGGGTAGTTAAAGTTGATATTGTTAAGCAAACAATAAAAACCTTGAATAAAAGAGAATTAATTGAATAAAAATTTACTTTTGAATAAAGTGGCTTGTTTCTTGAGATTTGATTGTGATTATGTCTCGTTGTTGAAGTTTTCGATCGACCGAACCACTATTTGAATAATTTGCTTTGAAAGGAAATTTGCTATTTGGATCACTAATTGAGATAGAGCACACACCGCACTTCTGGGGATGATTTTATGATCGTTTTTCGTATTTAAGTTGAAAATGATTTGTTCAATTTTGTATTTCTTGATTTAAACATGAAAACACTTGATGAGGCATAGAAGTGAATCATTCTTTAAACACTTCGTTTATGAGATCTTTGAAAAGTAAACTAGTTAGTTTGAAATTCTTTGAGAAAACATTTATGCACTTCTATTAAATGATTTGTTTGATTCAAAATTCCATCTTTGATTTGCTTGAGGACAAGCAAAGGTTAAGTTGTGGGGTATTATGATAACGCTTAAATTTGGTAATGTTTTGGAAGGGTATTTGTGCATAATTATTGAGGTTTATTAGAGTAAATTGAGATAAATATGTTAATTGTGCACTTAATTGTGATATTTCTTTTTTCGGGAGTTTTGTGGAGTCAATTGATCAAAAGAGCGAAGTTCGGGGACTAAATATGCAATTTTTGGAAAGATGCACAAAACCGGCCCCAGGAACACGTGCTCGGTCCAAGAACACGCCCGCCAAGCCATTGAACACGCCCGTAAAGCTAGTGAACACGCGCTCGGTTCAAGAACACGGCCATACAGAAGGACGAACACGGCCAGAGTCAACACGCGCTCGGTGATGAAACCGCTCGAGCCCGTGTTACGTATCCAGCGAGCCCGTGTTTGGCGCCTGTTCCGGGTATTTTAGTGATTTTTGTGTAAAATTACTATTTTACCCCTGTTTTGGTTATCTATAAATATTGGGATTTTTATCATTAATTAAGGTTGGATAGAGGTTTGATTAGGCTTAATTGCTAAGTAATTTTAGAGGTTTGGTAGAACTTAGAGAGAGATCTATACTTTGATTTTCCAATTTTCTTAGAGATTACTCTCTACTTGTTGTAGTATTGAGTATCTTGGGATTAATTTGGTAGGTTTGCCTCGATCCGTAAGGAGATCTATTGAATATATTCTAGGGTATTTGGGCTACACAAATTGAAGATCCAAATTGAAGAAGCAAAGAAGAATCAAGAGAAGGAGTTGAAGAGGAAGAAGGTTTAATGTCTATGTTTTACTTTCCCCCTTTTCTTCTATTATCCCTTGTTATTCTTTGTAATTAGTTAACCAACCTTAGGAATTCTCATCTCTACATTTCTTATAGGTAGATTTGGTTGGTTTTATTTTACAAATTACTTGAGATATTGTGATTTTCTTGGATTGAATGATTGTGGTTTTATTGATTCAAATTGCAATTTCATTGATGACTTTAGATCTGAATTTTATCTTTAGTACAAGCTTTGATTTGAGATTGTGGTTTCGGATTAACACTAATTGTTAGGCCGGACCTTGGATATACGATTAGTGCCAAGTTAATGTGATTTGTTTACTATCGATGGACCGGACCTTGGATGATTGATAGGAGATATAGTTGTGTTAACATTCAAGTGTTCTTAATCTAGGAATTTCTTGCCACGATCCGTATGGAAGAGATTCTACTTTAGACTTGAATTTGGTGGAGCTATGATACTAGATCCAAGATTATCCTATACTTGGTATTTTGTATCCTCTTATCTCACCTATATTTTACAAAGAATTCCTCCCAACCTTTTTACTTGCTTTATTCCTTTCATTGTTCATTTACCTTGCTTTCTAGGATTTAGAATTCAATCTTATCATTCTTGATATTGGTTGATTTACTTGTTGAATGATCCTTAATCACAAATCATATTCATAATTAGTTTGATTATATTTTCCACATTAGATTTTAATAGAAGTCTTAGGGAAAAACGATTTTTATAAATTTAAAATCTGAATATCCACCTTATTTACTAAACTATTTCGATAGGTGCTCTGCCTAAATTGAGTTATTTTATTAAGTGACAAACTTATTTTAATCTTAAGATTCTTATTATATTTAGTATTATTTATTCGATTATTTATATTATTTATATTAATATTTTATAACTCAAAATAACACATCGATATTTTTGCGCCGTTGCTGGGAATCCTATTAATTTTCGTGATGTTTTTCCTCTAAGTTCGTTTGTAATTTTTGGGAAAAATTTTCATCAACGGTGTGAAATTTATAACGAATTAATTTTGATATGATTTGTTTTAAGATATCATTCTCAAGTAACTTTTACTTTTCATGTCTAATTCTTAGAATATCTTTTATCTCTTTGATAGGTCTTGGATATTTGCTTGATCGATTTCATTTCATTTAGTTTAGATGTTTCTATTTCATTTGTTTCTTATTTTTAGTTGAGTAGTTTAATTTTGATTTTCTTTGATTCTTCTATTTTCTTACTTTAGTAGTTTTCGTATGTTACTTGTATTTTGTTTCTCTTGCTTTCTTATTGATTTGTTTTTCTTAGAATTTCTTTTACTTAGATTATGGATTTTTGGATTTAGATCTTAGGTTAGATGATCTAGTATCTTGATTTTTAGGTTTAGTTAGTGTTTTGGTTAGTTTAGATCCCTTAGGTAAACTTTACTTAGAGATTTTGGTTAGATATAGCTTAGATATTTTGGATTTAGGTTAACTTTAGTTGATTTAGATTAGATAGCTTAGTTAGTTTAGTGCTTTAGATTAGGTTAGCTTTTGATTCTTTAGATCCTTATCCTTTAGAATAACCTAGATCTTAGGTTTAACATCTTAGTTTGATCTTTAGTTTAGAATTTTTAGATCTAATTGTTTTTCTTACTTGCTAACTTGGAATAGTTTGTTCTAATCTCTTCTAATTTGATCTAACTAGTTCTTAGGTTTGGTTAGTATAAGATTTAACTAGTCTTCTAACTTGACTCTTTCCTTGATTGATTTCTATTTCATGTTCTTAGATATATTTCCATGTTTTCATTTTATGAGTTTTGGTAGTTGTTATAGATATTATCTTGATTTTTAGATATTATGTTAGAGTAGTTTAGTTTACTTCTCTTCTTAATCTTAGTTTCATTACTTGTCAATTACTTGTTTTACATCTTCTTTAGTTGTCTTACATTTCTTAGTTAGTTTTGCATGTTCTTATCATTCTATTTTCTTTCCTTTATTTTCTTTAAGTGCTTTCTAGTTTAGTTAGTATTCTAATAATATCTTCAATTCATGAAGATTATTGTCTAGATACTTACTTTTGTTAGGTAATGATGTTATATGTTTTTTTTATTTTCTATCTTTTAATTGTTAGCCTTAACGTGTGTTTGATATGAGTTTTGGATTAGCTTTTCTTTTTAAATTTTTGTTTAGATTTTGCATGTAGTAGGTTTTTCAATAAATGGTCACCATTATTACTTTTAGTTTTGCAATTCTTTAGGAATTTATCTAGTATTCTTTTAATTCTTTAGGAAATAAATATGTATAGCTTTTTGTTGAGTAGTAAGCATTCTTAGAAACTAATTCTAAGAAATGCTAGTTTAGTGACCAACATTTTTAGTTTAGTCATTTAATTCACTTCATTAGCTTTGTTACATTTCATTTTCAGATTTCAAGTATGTTATATTAATTGTTTTTGCATATGATTTCGTTAGTTTGAATGCTTTGCTTTTCTTTGCAATTGATTTAATATAATTGGAAGAGTATGTATATGATGTTTTGTTTATACTTGATTTTTCATTAGCTAGATTTAGGCATTTTTTGCTATATAGATTTCATGATTTTCATGTTATTTATATAGATTACACGATTAGTTAGGTGGTTAGAATGAATTGTATAACTTACTGT
This sequence comes from Cynanchum wilfordii, assembly GCA_025388415.1. NCBI lineage: Eukaryota > Viridiplantae > Streptophyta > Magnoliopsida > Gentianales > Apocynaceae > Cynanchum > Cynanchum wilfordii. The sequence continues at coordinate 7,332 of JAHSUH010003736.1, read as the reverse complement.
AGTACTTTGCATGATTTGCATGGTTCTGCATGATTCTATTATGTATAGTATAATGTGTATGTTGCATGAACAGTAGATGTACTCTCATGAGTTACACTTTTTCTTTGTACGACTTTGTATGCTTTTGTATATAAACTAGTTGCATATTTACTAGTTAGTGGAATTTGCTTTTTACATTTTGTCTTATATACAGTATGCATGGTTTCTATAGTTTGCATGGCTTATATATATATACGTATATATTCTAATTGCTCCTTGTAGTTTTCAGTAGTTCATATATAATTGTATATATGTACAGCTTTGTTGAATTGCAAATTTCTTCCAGATTCAGTCCTTGTTTGCATGCTGAATTTTCTTTTGTTTAAATTTCGTCCAGCAGTCCTTCTTGCATGCAGTTTACCAGATTGATTGACATATATATAATGTATTTTCATTTTCCAGTAGGTTAGTATATAGTTTCTTTGTAAATTCATTTTGCATGGTATTGTAATTAGGGCATTAGATACATTAGTTGTATGTAATCTCATTTCTTTTGTTTTTCATTTTCTAGTAGCTAGATGATTTTGTATGTTTTTGTACACTGCATTTTCAGTAAAATTATTTGTGAGCAGTCCAGTAACATTTGGTTTGCACTGCTGCTGAAATGTTTAATTCTGAAATTTGTGGTATGCTTGATTTTGTTCAATTTTTGATGAAATTTTGGGCAGTACAGTGGCAGAATTTTTACACCACTGCTGCTGAATATTAAATCCAGCAAGTTGTTACATATTTTGTTCTGTTTTTGTGCAAAATTTCAGTGAGTTTTCTTCCCTGTTTTTGTTGAAAGTGCCCAGAATTTTGTGAGTTGCAATCTGTTTTGGTCATTCTAAAAATTCCAGCAAGCATTTTTCCTCTGTTTTGTAGAGAAATCCAGAAGCTATAAGGTTAATTCCTCTGTTTTATTCAAAATTCCAGTAGCTAATTATTGTATATCTCTGTATTTTCCTCTGTTTTGCATAATTCCAGAACTGAAATTTTATTTCCCCGCCTTTTTCCCCTGTTCTTTCTACCCGAGAGCATGCCAAATTTTCTTTTCATTTTCACTTCCGCAAATTAATTTCCAGAATTCATTTCTTATCCATTTCTTTTCCTTTTCTATTTAATCTTGCATGCTCATTAAATCTTTTCAATTCCTTCTCGAGTTTTATTTCTTTCAAATTTCTTTATTTCCTTTACATTTCATTCCATTCTTCTTTATCATTCCTTCATTCCTTTTCTTCCTGTCATTCATTAATTTAATTCATTTTCTTTTCCTTATTTTTGATTAGATTAGCATTATTTAATAATCTTATATTTTATATCCTTTTGATCCTTACTAATCTCTCTTTTCTTGTTTTGTAGGTAATGTGATTTCTTTCTCTTATTTTTCTTGTTATTTAATTTCTTTCCTAGATCGTTTGTAGTAGGACATTTTTAATCTTGTAATTTCTTTCTTTCTTTGTTTTGTTGTATTATATCCTTCTTGATTGTTTGTTGAAGGTAATACAGGAATCAATAGGCTTCGCTACAAAACTTGAAAATGCAAGTGGGACAATTGTCCAGGCAATTTTCAGCGGGCAAAAAATGATTACTCCCTAATAGCACCGAACATAATTCCATCAAATAAATCGAAAGATGAGGTTATTAGGGAGGACAAAGCGAGCCTTATAAAAGCCATTGAAGAAGGAAGAAGTTCCTAATAAAGGAACAAAATAAGTTCCAAGCATGCTTGCTCGGAAACAAGATTTGTCTTTCTTCCCTTTCCTTTTACCGCTTTTATCGAGTCATACTTGGTTTTTGGCGTTCAATTATTGTCTATATCGCTTTTTTAGTGGCTGGATGTTCCAAGATAGGTTTTATTATCTTGTTTGTTATATTATTCCCGAATTTTCTGGATAAGGTTTATTTGTTTTATTTATTTTCTTTTTAGTTGATTTTATTTATTTTTACTTGGTTTTTGTACTATTTGATTTATTTGGATTTATATGATTATCTTTTGTGTTCATAGTTTACTTTCCGGTTTTAAATTAAATTTTCTTGTTTTTTTTTTTTTTAGTTTTTTCACACTTATTCCCGTTTTGTATTTATAGTTTTCTCGCACTTATTTATTTTTCAAATAATTGTGGGGTATTCGCTTTTACACCGAGGACAGTGCAATTTTCAAGTTGTGGGGTAGGTGTGTGTGCTTGTTTTATCTCAATTTGCAAATATTTTCAAAAACAAATTGATAAATTTTTCAAATTTTTCAAAGTGAATAGTTTACTTGAAAAGATTATTTTGTGAACTTTGTTTTGGAATTTGATTTGCGTAGCCGATGATAGATATCGGTTGTTGATTGTTGAAAGTCTCGAGATTTGATTTAGTTCATTTTGTTGATACTTGGTACGAGCATGATTATAGGAAAATCCTGAAAAAAAAACTTTTGACATAGCTATTTTTGGTTGGTTGTTCCGATTAGTGGACTACTTTTGGACATTTATTTGAGTAGTATTAAGTCTTTTGGGAATGGAAATAACTTGAATTTTCACTTGAAAAATTTTTTGAGATACTTGCCACACTTTTAATTTTCGTTGAATAAATTGTTGAATAAAATGTTGTTTTGCATGTATCCTTTGCTACTTGAGCACCACTTCTTATGGGAATTGAATGCCCGGTGCCCTAAGGTCCTCGGGATCCTGGGAGTCATCGGAGTGGAACTCGTTACAAGGGGTAGTTAAAGTTGATATTGTTAAGCAAACAATAAAAACCTTGAATAAAAGAGAATTAATTGAATAAAAATTTACTTTTGAATAAAGTGGCTTGTTTCTTGAGATTTGATTGTGATTATGTCTCGTTGTTGAAGTTTTCGATCGACCGAACCACTATTTGAATAATTTGCTTTGAAAGGAAATTTGCTATTTGGATCACTAATTGAGATAGAGCACACACTGCACTCGGGATGATTTTATGATCGTTTTTCGTATTTAAGTTGAAAATGATTTGTTCAATTTTGTATTTCTTGATTTAAACATGAAAACACTTGATGAGGCATAGAAGTGAATCATTCTTTAAACACTTCGTTTATGAGATCTTTGAAAAGTAAACTAGTTAGTTTGAAATTCTTTGAGAAAACATTTATGCACTTCTATTAAATGATTTGTTTGATTCAAAATTCCATCTTTGATTTGCTTGAGGACAAGCAAAGGTTAAGTTGTGGGGTATTATGATAACGCTTAATTTGGTAATGTTTTGGAAGGGTATTTGTGCATAATTATTGAGGTTTATTAGAGTAAATTGAGATAAATATGTTAATTGTGCACTTAATTGTGATATTTCTGTTTTCGGGAAGTTTGTGGAGTCAATTGATCAAAAGAGCGAAGTTCGGGGACTAAATATGCAATTTTTGGAAAGATGCACAAAACCAGCCCAGGAACACGTGCTCGGTCCCAGAACACGCCCGACAAGCCATTGAACACGCCCCGCCAGCTAGTGAACCACGCGCGGGCCAAGAACACCGGCCAGGAAGGAGCGAACACGGCCAGAGTCAACACGCGCTCGGTGATGAAAACCGAGCCCGCACCCGTGTTACTACACCGAGCCCGTGTTTGGCGCCCTGTTCGAGAGTTTTTAGTGATTTTTGTGTAAAATTACTATTTTACCCCTGTTTTGGTTATCTATAAATATTGGGATTTTTATCATTAATTAAGGTTGGATAGAGGTTTGATTAGGCTTAATTGCTAAGTAATTTTAGAGGTTTGGTAGAACTTAGAGAGAGATCTATACTTTGATTTTCCAATTTTCTTAGAGATTACTCTCTACTTGTTGTAGTATTGAGTATCTTGGGATTAATTTGGTAGGTTTGCCTCGATCCGTAAGGAGATCTATTGAATATATTCTAGGGTATTTGGGCTACACAAATTGAAGATCCAAATTGAAGAAGCAAAGAAGAATCAAGAGAAGGAGTTGAAGAGGAAGAAGGTTTAATGTCTATGTTTTACTTTCCCCTTTTCTTCTATTATCCCTTGTTATTCTTTGTAATTAGTTAACCAACCTTAGGAATTCTCATCTCTACATTTCTTATAGGTAGATTTGGTTGGTTTTATTTTACAAATTACTTGAGATATTGTGATTTTCTTGGATTGAATGATTGTGGTTTTATTGATTCAAATTGCAATTTCATTGATGACTTTAGATCTGAATTTTATCTTTAGTACAAGCTTTGATTTGAGATTGTGGTTTCGGATTAACACTAATTGTTAGGCCGGACCTTGGATATACGATTAGTGCCAAGTTAATGTGATTTGTTTACTATCGATGGACCGGACCTTGGATGATTGATAGGAGATATAGTTGTGTTAACATTCAAGTGTTCTTAATCTAGGAATTTCTTGCCACGATCCGTATGGAAGAGATTCTACTTTAGACTTGAATTTGGTGGAGCTATGATACTAGATCCAAGATTATCCTATACTTGGTATTTTGTATCCTCTTATCTCACCTATATTTTACAAAGAATTCCTCCCAACCTTTTTACTTGCTTTATTCCTTTCATTGTTCATTTACCTTGCTTTCTAGGATTTAGAATTCAATCTTATCATTCTTGATATTGGTTGATTTACTTGTTGAATGATCCTTAATCACAAATCATATTCATAATTAGTTTGATTATATTTTCCACATTAGATTTTAATAGAAGTCTTAGGGAAAAACGATTTTTATAAATTTAAAATCTGAATACCACCTTATTTACTAAACTATTTCGATAGGTGCTCTGCCTAAATTGAGTTATTTTATTAAGTGACAAACTTATTTTAATCTTAAGATTCTTATTATATTTAGTATTATTTATTCGATTATTTATATTATTTATATTAATATTTTATAACTCAAAATAACACATCAGATTTTTGGCGCCGTTGCCGGGGAATCCTATTAATTTTCGTGATGTTTTTCCTCTAAGTTCGTTTGTAATTTTTGGGAAAAATTTTCATCAACGGTGTGAAATTTATAACGAATTAATTTTGATATGATTTGTTTTAAGATATCATTCTCAAGTAACTTTTACTTTTCATGTCTAATTCTTAGAATATCTTTTATCTCTTTGATAGGTCTTGGATATTTGCTTGATCGATTTCATTTCATTTAGTTTAGATGTTTCTATTTCATTTGTTTCTTATTTTTAGTTGAGTAGTTTAATTTTGATTTTCTTTGATTCTTCTATTTTCTTACTTTAGTAGTTTTCGTATGTTACTTGTATTTTGTTTCTCTTGCTTTCTTATTGATTTGTTTTTCTTAGAATTTCTTTTACTTAGATTATGGATTTTTGGATTTAGATCTTAGGTTAGATGATCTAGTATCTTGATTTTTAGGTTTAGTTAGTGTTTTGGTTAGTTTAGATCCCTTAGGTAAACTTTACTTAGAGATTTTGGTTAGATATAGCTTAGATATTTTGGATTTAGGTTAACTTTAGTTGATTTAGATTAGATAGCTTAGTTAGTTTAGTGCTTTAGATTAGGTTAGCTTTTGATTCTTTAGATCCTTATCCTTTAGAATAACCTAGATCTTAGGTTTAACATCTTAGTTTGATCTTTAGTTTAGAATTTTTAGATCTAATTGTTTTTCTTACTTGCTAACTTGGAATAGTTTGTTCTAATCTCTTCTAATTTGATCTAACTAGTTCTTAGGTTTGGTTAGTATAAGATTTAACTAGTCTTCTAACTTGACTCTTTCCTTGATTGATTTCTATTTCATGTTCTTAGATATATTTCCATGTTTTCATTTTATGAGTTTTGGTAGTTGTTATAGATATTATCTTGATTTTTAGATATTATGTTAGAGTAGTTTAGTTTACTTCTCTTCTTAATCTTAGTTTCATTACTTGTCAATTACTTGTTTTACATCTTCTTTAGTTGTCTTACATTTCTTAGTTAGTTTTGCATGTTCTTATCATTCTATTTTCTTTCCTTTATTTTCTTTAAGTGCTTTCTAGTTTAGTTAGTATTCTAATAATATCTTCAATTCATGAAGATTATTGTCTAGATACTTACTTTTGTTAGGTAATGATGTTATATGTTTTTCTTATTTTCTATCTTTTAATTGTTAGCCTTAACGTGTGTTTGATATGAGTTTTGGTATAGCTTTTCTTTTTAAATTTTTGTTAGATTTTGCATGTAGTAGGTTTTTCAATAAATGGTCACCATTATTACTTTTAGTTTTGCAATTCTTTAGGAATTTATCTAGTATTCTTTTAATTCTTTAGGAAATAAATATGTATAGCTTTTTGTTGAGTAGTAAGCATTCTTAGAAACTAATTCTAAGAAATGCTAGTTTAGTGACCAACATTTTTAGTTTAGTCATTTAATTCACTTCATTAGCTTTGTTACATTTCATTTTCAGATTTCAAGTATGTTATATTAATTGTTTTTGCATATGATTTCGTTAGTTTGAATGCTTTGCTTTTCTTTGCAATTGATTTAATATAATTGGAAGAGTATGTATATGATGTTTTGTTTATACTTGATTTTTCATTAGCTAGATTTAGGCATTTTTTGCTATATAGATTTCATGATTTTCATGTTATTTATATAGATTACACGATTAGTTAGGTGGTTAGAATGAATTGTATAACTTACTGTAGTACTTTGCATGATTTGCATGGTTCTGCATGATTCTATTATGTATAGTATAATGTGTATGTTGCATGAACAGTAGATGTACTCTCATGAGTTACACTTTTTCTTTGTACGACTTTGTATGCTTTTGTATATAAACTAGTTGCATATTTACTAGTTAGTGGAATTTGCTTTTTCATATTTTGTCTTATATACAGTATGCATGGTTTCTATAGTTTGCATGGCTTATATATATATACGTATATATTCTAATTGCTCCTTGTAGTTTTCAGTAGTTCATATATAATTGTATATATGTACAGCTTTGTTGAATTGCAAATTTCTTCCAGATTCAGTCCTTGTTTGCATGCTGAATTTTCTTTTGTTTAAATTTCGTCCAGCAGTCCTTCTTGCATGCAGTTTACCAGATTGATTGACATATATATAATGTATTTTCATTTTCCAGTAGGTTAGTATATAGTTTCTTTGTAAATTCATTTTGCATGGTATTGTAATTAGGGCATTAGATACATTAGTTGTATGTAATCTCATTTCTTTTGTTTTTCATTTTCTAGTAGCTAGATGATTTTGTATGTTTTTGTACACTGCATTTTCAGTAAAATTATTTGTGAGCAGTCCAGTAACATTTGGTTTGCACTGCTGCTGAAATGTTTAATTCTGAAATTTGTGGTATGCTTGATTTTGTTCAATTTTTGATGAATGA
>JAHSUH010003728.1:0-25482 GCA_025388415.1 Cynanchum wilfordii | reverse complement strand
TAACTCACTGCACGTTTAGGTTTTTAGCCAAAATACACTCTGATAGAGCCTCAAAATCCGATCTTCACCGTTCAGGATTCTTCTTGGACTCGTAAACAACACGCAAAATAGGAAGAAGATCCAACCGTTGAGTAGTGAGAAAGCTTCCCAAAGCCACCCAGCTTGGTTGCAGTTTTCTGTGGTTGTTTTTGTCTCTCTTCTCTCTGTATATTTTTCACTTACTGAGCCGTGGAAATTTCATGGGGTGTCTTGACATTAATTAGTGGCCAGCCCGGCCTAATATCAAACCAATAAAATAGGGTCTCCGGTAGGAGGTCCAAAGCCCAACCCTTCTTTCCTCTTCAGCTCCTTCCCTCTTGATTCTTCTTTGCTTCTCAACTTGGATCTTCAATTTGTGCGTCGCCCAAATACCCTAGAATATATTCAGTAGATGGCGTTTCATACGGATCGAGGCAAACCTTTACAATTACTACCTATTCAGCCTAATCCAACCTCCAAATAATGGTAAAATCCCAATATTTATAGATAACCAAAACAGGGTAAAATAGTCATTTTACAAAGAATACATAGATGCGGCATGACTACGGGTGTCACCCCTTTCTTCTCTACAGGCGTATTGATGCGATTATGTCCTACGGACGTATAATCCAGTATGCAACGGCCGTAGAAGGTAGTTAATTCAATACAGCGTGATGCACAAAAGGGCAACGGCGTTATTAGCCTTCCAAGGGCGTAGCATATTTCGAGAATGTTGCACTTTTGGCTTTGAATTTATCTTTTTAAACGAATTTACCCCAAAAGTTACATGAAACAGAATATTTGCAATTAAACCCAAAATCAATCAATTTATCTCAATTTAATACAATCATACTCACAAATCATGCACAAATTATATCACAAAACATGATCATATTTGATGTTATCAACAAGTAAACAAACTAAAGCTAGCTAAGGAAGTAGACTAAGATATTCTACCAAAATACCTAAGAATCAAGACAAAATCTATAACAACTACCTAAGTTAAAGAATTAACATGAAACAAAAGCCATGAAAATAAACCTAAGACATGAAATAACCCTATCAAAAGTAATACTAATCTATCTAAGGAAAAATAAAGCAAGTAAGTAAAGCATTAAAATGTAAGAACAAGAAATAGAACTTGAAAACAAGTTAGTAAGCTAGATAAATCCTAAACTAAAGTAACCATACCTAAGAACGAGTTAAAATAAGAACAAGGTTCCAAAGCAAAGTAAATCATGTTAAATGATAAAGAAATCATAAGACCTAAGTTCTATTCTAAGGACTAAACTAAGAAACCTAACTAAAAATTCTAAATGAAATCCTAAGAACAAGAACAAAAGAAACAAAATCTAACCTAATCTAAGGCATGAAATATGACTAAGCTAACTAATATAAATCAACTAAAGTTAACCTAAATCTAAAGTACCGAAACTATGATCTAACCAAAATTTCTAAGGAAAGGTTAATCCTAAGGAATCTAAACTAAACCGAAATGCTAACTAAAACTAACATACTAAAATCATCTAAACTATAAGCTAACCAAAATCTATAATCTAGATAAAAGAAAATCTAAGAACATGAAATGAAAAGAAATCATTAGAACAAATCTCTAATAACATAAAATTCTAACAAGCTCTAAAGTAAGAACAAGAAAAATCTAAAATCAAAGATAATCTACTCAACTAGAAATTGAAATTAAGCTAAGCATGTAATCAAAATATCTCAACTAATGAATAAAATCAATCAATGAATAGCATCAATCCAAGATCTATAAAGAAGATCAAAGATTATCCAAGAAATAGACAAGAAAAAATAAGGAAACTAGGGATTGATTTCATCAAACAAAACATGAAATAATTGAAGTATTATAAGATCTAAACCGTTACCATAAAAATTTCCCCAAAATTATAAGAATTAGGAGGAAAAATTTATGAATCAATTAATAAGAATCCCAACAACGACGCCAAAAATCTGATGATCGCTTTTCATATATAAAAAGTAGATAAATAAATGAGTGAAATAGTAATAAAATTAATGAAATAATAATAAGTATAATTAAGGTTGTAAAAAATCTACAATCATCTAGGCAGAGTACCTATCATGTAGTTAGCATCAAAGCAAGTATCAAGATTTTAAAATTTATAAAATCGTTTTTCCCCAAGATCCTTATTAAGATTAGGTGTAAGAAAATATAATGAAACCAACTACGATCATGTTTTGGATGAATGAATCAATCTAATGTTTGTCCAACCAACATCAACAATGATGAGATTGAAAACTAGCAATTCTAGAAAACAAAGTAAAATAAAGCAAATAATGGAAATAAAGCAAGTATTGGAAAGTAAGAAACTCAAGTAAGACATTAGAGGATACAATCACTAAGGAATCAAATATCATGAATCAACTACTACAATTTCACCAAATCCAAGTCTAAAGATGAATTTCCCCAATACGTGTCGTTGCAAGAAACTCATAAATGAAGAGCAACTTGGACATATTAGCACAATTAAATCTCCTACTGATCATCCTAGGTCCGGTCCATTAATAGAAAACCTAATCACACTAATCGTATATCCAAGGTCCGGCCTAACAATAAGTGTTAACCCGAACACAATATTAAATTAAAGCTCAACTCAAGATAAGAATTCAAATCAAAGCCATAATTGAAATTGCAACTCAAGCTAATAAAGACATAGCAATCAACTCATAATAGAATAATCCCGAAGTGAAGAGTAACATGAAACCAACCACTTCTACCCTAAAGAAATGAAGAAGAAGAGAGTTCATATTGGGTTGGTAAACTAAATTACAAGAAAAATCATCAAAAGTAATAGAAGAAGGAAAAAGAAAAGTGTCGTTATCAAGCGTCAATTGATGTCGAAAAGTCCTCTTCTCTTCAACTCCTTTCTTGATTTTCTCGTTGCAACTTTAAGCTTTGGAAGAGTGATGTAGGTAAATCCCCCTTTGAATAGCTTGAGCAAATCATCTTACGTTGTCGAGGCAAACTTACACAAACTATCTAGAGACACTTATCACTACAGCAATCTAGGAAATAGTCTATGTGAAGATATGAAATCAATTTGATAGAAAATTTCCTAAGTTCTATACCAAAGTTTATGAAATGAAAATCAAAGAATAACTTAACATACAATCCAATAACTAGGCAATAAGCCTAGTCAATCAAGACAATCTAGCCATAAGCCAATCTCAACACTGCTTGAAAATCCTACTATTTATAGATAACCGAAAATAGGGGTAAAATCATCATTTTACAGAGAAAACAATGATCCGGCCCTCACTACGGGCGTAGTCGGCTCCTCTGGTGTGTGTTTTGAGTGAGTAAAAATATAGTATCGTATAAAGCAAATAATCTCACAAAACAGGTGTCACATAATCAAACACAACTAAGGCAGAGTACCTATCTCATGCAGATAGTAACACGAGAGTACCACGATTTTAAATTTATAAATATCGTATCCTCCGGGAACGTTGGTAACGGCTTGGTTAGTTTCTACCAATTATGACAAACTTTAAGGTTCAGGAAATTAGTCCTATGTGTCCATTCGATTCGGATAAGTTTATTTAAAGAATATTTAAAGACAAGAATGGAAAGATAATTGACTAAGATCTCTAATGAAGTACGTATGATTAATTAAGGTGAACAATGTTCGAAAGTTCAATTTGCAAATGGATCTAAGGCAATTATGAATTCGAATTGTCTTACTACCATACCTGCGTTATCTAGAATAATTACCTCAATACTGGTCGTTGAAAGTAATCCTAAACCTTTTTAGATTAGTTATTAAGGCGTCAATTTAATAACATAATCTTAAGATTTGCATTAATTCCAAACCCAAGATTATTAGGATGCCTAACCTCGGTACGGTCGTTGTAAGTTATTAGTCCTAATCCGGCAACTCATTAAATCTCCTACGGTCGGGTTTCATTAACAAATCGTCAATTTAATTAACTATTGTAGTATCATGCATCAACCTAAGTTTCATAGCATAAACTCAATATGAGAATCAAATCGAAAGCATAAAACAATAAGCAATTCATAATGTATATTAAAACATATCCTTCCCGGGAATATATAAATCATTAATCAATCAAAATAAAGAGTATCTTAGGACACAGAATTATAACATATAAAGGAAAAGAAATACAAGAACGAAAAGAAAAGGAAAGAGAAAGTTGTCGTGTTGCTCTCACTGCTTCCACGGACTAGCGTAATCCTCCAGACCTCACCGAGATTTGTGCTCCAGGATCCTTATCTCACTCTAAAGATCTTCAGAGATCACTTCCTCTCAACTAAACTATAGAGATATTCCTTAAGGTCGAGGTTCAACCCCTACACTCGAGAAGAAAGAAAAATAATGGAAACCGAAACTTAGACCGAGCTTATCACGAAATTCCTATTGGTTAGGAACTCGGAAATGCTCCTGTTCCGAGTGATTCCGGTGTGCTTCAACAACTGGGGGAGTGCATCTATTTATAGGGGAAGAAAATAGGTTGAAAACAGTGAAAATTCGATGTGGGACGCCAAAAATACCGTCAACACGGGCTGCGACACGGGCAAGAACACGCCCGTGTTGGCCTTTTTTTCGGAAATTTCACTTTTAGTCCCCGATTTCTTTCTTTCTTCAATTTTGGTCCTTGAAACTTCGAAATAAAAAACATAAGGAATTTGCGTAATTTCCATTCAATTAAATCCAATTAACTCCATAATTAACTCGAATTGAACACAATTAATGTATAAAATCACGATATAAAATCGAGTTATCAAATACCCCACACTTAGTATTTTGCTTGTCCTCAAGCAAACTACTAAATATAGTCCACGAAAACACATATAACTCAACTAACCATGTTCATCAATTAAGCATAGAAGGTGTTCAACAATTCAAACTTGTTCAGAAAATCGGAATGGACTATCAAAGAGTGAATTACTCCTAACGCCTCATCAAATGTATCATGTGCAAATCAAGAAGAAATAATTCAAAATATCCATATTAAATCAACACACATCTAATCATAGAATCTCCCTGGGTGTAGTGTGTATTCTAATCGACTCATCATCCAAACAATAGACTTCCCTTCAAACTAGTAGAAAGATAGTATGTTGATCACTTAGACGTCACAACAGCTAATTACAATTAACCCTTTAGGGATCAAGTCACAATGCCACACTTATTACTCTCTCTTTTTTTTTTTTATATATATATAATTTTTTTTTTCAAACATATATATATATTTTTTTTTTTTTTTCAATGCAGTGGGTATAAGCATTTACTTAACCATGTTAACTTTAACTACCCCTTGTAGCAGGTCTCACTCTGGTGGCTCCCAGACCTCAAAGACCTTAGGGCACCAAGCATTCAATTCCCTTCAGGAGTGATTCCTAAGTAGCAAAGAACACTTGCAAACTACCCTTATTAAAATAATTGACAGAAAAATAAACTAGTGCCATGCTTCTAAAACCCCTATCAAGTTACCATAACAGCTATCACAACATCCAGATGGTCTAACACTATTTAACTAAAAGTCCAAAAGTGATCCATCAGTCAAACAAGTTCGCCAAAATAGATGTGCTCAAGATAACAGGGATTTCCTACAACTAGACTAGCATCAAGTTTCTATGAATAAATCAAACTCAATCCTCAAGACTCTTACAATCAAACAAATAGCTTTTATCATAGGCGGAGTAAATCATACTTCAAAATTTTATCGGATATCCCAAAAAAAATTTAAAATTGACATAAAATTCGAGAAAATTCCCAAAAAATTTAGCAAAATTTAGCCCACAGTAGCAAAATTTCACCCCTACCCCACACTTAAAATGAACATTGTCCTCGGTGTTGTAGGAGATGAAAAACCACACACTTAATCTAAAACATCTATGAAAAAATAAGACAAATCAAAGCGAGAAAGATGTTTAAGACTAAGTAGTGTCCTAAAAATAGAAAAACAAGAAACGAGACAGAAAACAGAAGCAAACACAAAAACAGAAGCAAAAACGAAAAAAATAAAACAAAAAGAGGAAAAAGAAAACAAACACAGGGTTGCCTCCCTGAAAGCGCTTCGTTTTTGTCGTTTAGCTGGACAACCTTCTATCAATCAAATAAGGTTTCTGTATCCCCCTTTTCCATTGATTCTCTGTAGAATTTCAATCTTTGACCATTCACTTTGAAAGTTGTACCATCTGTATTTATTATTTCGCAAGCTCCATACGGTGAAACTTCTTTGATAATGAACGGACCCGACCAATAACTACGCAATTTTCCTGGAAACATTCTCAAACGCGAGTTAAATAATAACACTTTGTCACCATGCTGAAAATCTTTTAAAGTTCTGAGCTTCTTATTATGCAAAATTTTACTTTTCATTTTGAAATTCAAAGAATTCTCATATGCATTATATCTCCATTCATCAAGTTCATTCATTTGTAACATCCTATCTTTTCCAATTAGCTCATCATCTAGATTGCACTTTTTCAATGCCCAATATGCCTTATGTTCTATTTCAACAGGTAAGTGACATGCTTTTCCATAAACTAAAAGATAAGGAGAAAATCCTGTAGATGTTCTAAATGCCCATAATACATCATCAAGCTTTGTAGACCAATCTTTTCTATTTACACCTATAGTTTTCTCTAAAATCCTTTTTATACCTCTATTTGTTACCCCAACTTGTCCACTCGTTTGTGGATGATAGGCAGTGGAAAACTTGTGTTAAACTCCATATCTTTTTAATACCTTCTCCAGTTGGGAGTTGCAAAAGTTAGTTCCTCTGTCACTTATTAAAGCTCTAGGACAACCAAATCTAGCAAATAATTTCCTGAGAAATCTGCACACAACTTTTGCATCGTTAGTAGGTAATGCCCGAGCCTCAGGCCATTTAGAAAAATATTCAACAGCTACTAAAATGTATTTATTTCCATATGAAGAAGGAAATGGTCCCATAAAGTCTATACCCCAAATATAAAAAATCTCAACACTTTGAATTCCTCTTTGGGGCATACCATCCTTAGAAGAAATATTACCTGTTCTTTGACATGCATCACAAACCTATATATGGGATACAACATCCTTGAAGATCGTGGGCCAATAGAATCCGGCTTCTAACACCTTCCTTGTAGTGTTATTAGCAGCTAAATGGCCTCCAATAGGTCCCTTGTGATAGTGATCTATGATTTTCGTGCATTCTTCTCCGGATACACATCTTCTAATAATCTGATCTGCACAAATACGAAACAAGAAAGGATCTTCTTAATAGTAATATTTCAAATCAGCGAAGAATTTCTTCTTTTGCTGATAAGTCATATCACTGGGAATTTCTTTAGCAGCAAGATAGTTAGCAATATCGGCAAACCACGAAAGAGAACTATCAATGTAATTCAACATTTGTAGCAAATATAGACTCTCATCTGGGAATTTGTCGGATATCACAAACTCATCAATAGATTCTAACTCAGGATTCTCTAACCTAGATAAATGATCAGCAGCTAGGTTTTCAGCTCCTTTCTTATCCCTTATCTCGATGTCAAACTCTTGTAAAACTAAAACCCATCTAATCAACCTAGGTTTGGCATCAGATTTGTTAAACAAATATTTGAGTGCAGAATGATCAGTATAAACAATTGTTTTAGACAAAACAAGATATGACCTAAATTTGTCAAATGCATACACAACAACCATCAATTCTTTTTCAGTAGTAGTGTAATTCTCTTGAGCATCCGTCAAAGTTTTACTAGCATAGTATATCACATGAAACTTCTTATCATGCCTTTGTCCTAAAACAACACCTACTGCATAATCACTAACATCACACATCAATTCAAAAGGCAAGTTCCAATCGGGTGATGTTATAATAGGTGCAGTGGTTAACAGTTCCTTTAGTTTATTAAAAGATTTCATCCATTTCTCATCAAACACAAAAGGAACATCTTTCCCTAAAAGATTATTCATAGGTCTAGCAATCGGAGAAAAGTCTTTTATGAATCTTCTATAAAAACCAGCGTGACCTAAGAAACTTCTGACAGCTTTAACAGAATTAGGTGGAGGTAGCTTAGAAATAACTTCAATTTTAGCTTTATCTACTTCCATACCTAAACGGGAAATTTTGTGACCAAGCACAATTCCTTCTTTTACCATAAAGTGACATTTCTCCCAATTAAGCACTAGATTCGATTTTATACATCTCTCAAGCATGCATTCTAAATTTCGCAGGCAAGTCATAAAAGAATCACCAAACACGAGAAAAATCACCCATAAATACTTCCATAGAATCACCTAACATGTCTTCAAAAATAGCAGTCATGCATCTCTGAAATGTAGCAGGTGCATTACATAATCCAAAAGGCATTCTTCTATATGCAAATGTTCCAAAGGGACATGTAAAAGTAGTTTTATGTTGATCATCGGGTGCAATAGGAATTTGGAAGTAACCAGAAAACCCATCTAAAAAGCAATAAAACATATGTCCGGAAAGCCTTTCTAGCATTTGGTCAATAAAAGGAAGAGGGAAGTGGTCTTTTCGAGTTGCAGTGTTTAATTTCCTATAATCAATACAAACTCTGTGGCTAGTGATGTGTGGTTTATTGTATATAAAATTAATATAAATAATCGAATAAATAATACTAAAAATAATAGGAATCTTCAAGATTAAAATAGGATTGTCACTAATAAAATAAACTCAACTAGGCAGAGCACCTATCGAAATAGTTTAGTAAATAAGGTGGTATTCAAATTTTAAAATTTATAAAAATTATTTTTCCCCAAGACTTCTATTAAATTCTAGTGTGGAAAATATAATTGAACTAATTATGAATATGATTTGTGAATAAGAATCATTCAACAAGTAAACCAACCACTATCAAGAATGATAAGATTGAATTCTATATCTAGAAAGCAAAGTAAAATAAAGCAAAGTAGAAGATCAAGCAAGTAATGGAAGGTAGAAACTCATAAGAAATAATAGGAGAAATGAAGGATACAAACTACTAGGGGCAAGATTAATCATGAAGTAACTATCATAATCTCACCAATATTCAAGTCTAAGGATGAACTTCTTCCATACGGATTGTGGCAAGAAATTCATTGTGTTAAGAACACTTGAATGTTGACAAGATCAAATCTCCCATCAATCATCCTAGTTCGGTCCATCAAAAGGAAATCTAATCGAATCAACTTGGCACTAATTGTTGTCCTAGTCCCGGCCTAACAATTAGTGTTAATCCGGAACTACAACCTCAAATCAAAGCTCAATACTCAAGATAAAATTCAGATTCAAAGCTATGAATGAAATTGCAATTCAAATTAATAACACTACAACAATCATCCATGAAAACCATAATTTGCCCAAAGTAATTGTAGAATAATACCAACCAATTCTACCTAAAAAAAATGTAGAGAGAAGAGTTCCTAGGGTTGGTGTCTAATTACAAGATGAAAATTATAACAAATCAAAGAAGAAGAGTAACCTCTTCAACCTCCTCTTTGTCAAACTTCTTATTCTTCTTCAAACCTTCAAGTTGATGGAGTTGGTCTTCTCTTGCAAAACTTCAAGGAAATTCCTTATGGTTGAGGCAACTTCTCACAAAGACTCACAAGAGATTCTCTCAACTCACAACTTATGAAAGAGATCTCAAAATATGGGAAATAGCAAAATATAGATCTAATTCAAAACCCTAAAAGAATTACAAGATTACTTTGATAGTATAACACTTCCAAAACTAGCCAAATCTCAACCTTACACCACTCTTCCAACCTCTAATCTAACCTCATCCAACCTCTAAATAATGGTAAAAATCCCAATATTTATAGATAACCAAAACAGGGGTAAAATAGTCATTTTACACAAAATAATCTGGAACAGATCATCACTACGGGCGTAGTCCCTTATGCACTACGGGCGTAGTGAAGCGGTTAAGGGCAACGGGCGTAGAACAAAAAGGGCAACAGGCGTAAAATAAAAATTGCAAAATCATCAACACGGGTGTGTTCATGGCCGTGTTCACCGCTGAGCCCGTGTTGTTGGGCGTGTTCAGCGTTGAGCGCGTGTTCTTGGGCGTGTTCAGCGCCGAGCGCGTGTTCTTGGGCGTGTTCAGCGCCGAGTGCGTGTTCTTGGGCGTGTTCATGCGTTGTTTTAGGCAATTATCTTCTAAGGGCGTAGAAGACCTTCTAGGGGCGTAGCAAGGGTCTTCCAAGGGCGTAGTTGACCTTCTAGGGGCGTAGTTTACTTCCGGAAATTACATATTTAGTCCCGAACTTCACTCTTTTGATCAATTAGCCCCACGAACTTCCTAAAAACAGAAATATCACAATTAAGTGCACAATTAACATATTTATCTCAATTTACTCTAATAATCCTCAACAATTATGCACAAATACCCTTCCAAAACATTACCAAATTTAGCGTTATCAGCCAGTTATAGTTCTAGTAGGAATTAATTCATTATGCTCATTTTTCACAACTGTAATTCCTCCCTTTTTCGGAACTATCTGTACAGGGCTAACCCACTCACTATCGGATATAGGGTAGATAAGTCCAAGCATCTAACAATTTAATCACTTCCTTTTTCACTACATCACACATATTAGGATTTAATCTCCTTTGAGGTTGCACACAAGGCTTATGATCAGATTCTAACAGAATTTTATGAGAGCAAAAACTTGGATTAATACCCGGAATATCAGCAATCTTATAGGCAAATGCTCTCTTGTACTTCTTGAGTGCGTTCGGAGTCAACTTCCTTTGCTTTTCCGTCAATTCGGCGGAAAGAATGATAGGAAGTTTCTTACCTTCATCTAGGAAGTCATAACATAAGTGATTTGGCAATGCCTTCAGTTCCAAATTAGGAGGATCCTCGAAAGATGTCTTCTCATGTTTGAGCTCGGAATCACCTATCTCAGAAAATTGGTTAGAATTATGGGATTCCTCATTATCTTCAATGATAGGATTTTTGGAATCCTCTTCAGCTTCTTCTTCTTCACATAGAGCAACTAAGACAGGATCGTCAGACAATAATTCAGGCATGCTATTTTCCACATAATGATCAATAATATGCACAGAAAAATAGATATCATCTAAATGTGCAGGGTGTCTAAGAGTATATTTCAAATTGAAAGTAATATCTTCGTTGTTCACCCTCAATCTTATCCGGCCACTGCTTACATCTATCAATGCTTTAGAGGTAGCTAGAAAAGGTCTACCTAGAATTAATGGTATACTACTTTCACCACTCATATCCATCACAACAAAATCAGCAGGGAAGACAAATTTATCTACTTTAACAAGTATGTCCTCTATAACTCCCCTAGGGATTTTGACTGATCTATCGGCAAGTTGTACACACATTCTGGTTTCCTTCGGATTATGCAATCCTAGTTTATCGAATAGACTAGATGGCATTAAATTAATACTAGCTCCTAAATCGGCTAAAGCATTTATGTTAGTAATATTTCCTATAGTGCATGGTAAAGTAAAACGGGAGGGATCTTTTTGTTTTGAAGGCAACTTGTTTAAAAGAATAGCAGAAACACATTCATTTAAAACAACTTTATCCATGTCTAGCTTTCGCTTATTACTAACAATTTCTTTTAAAAACTTAGCATACTTAGGCATTTCAGAAACAACATCAAGCAAAGGTAAATTAACATGAATTTGACTAAAAATTTGCAGAAATTTTTCAAACTTCTCATTCTCTTTATTTTGCTTCAATCTCAAAGGATATGGGGCCTTCGGTCGATACTCCTGTGTGGGTATCTTTTGTTCCTGAGCTACTTTTTCTTTTTCGACTTCCGTCGGCGTTGAGTCCTTGGAACTCACTCCTTCTTCATTCTCTTATTGGGTTGTTCTCGGTATTGCTTGGTAATACACCATGAGCTCTTCCTGAAATATGATTCGTCAGCTGCCCCATTTGTCTTTCTAGAGTTTGTAGAGAGGCTTGTGTGTTTCTGGAAAAGGTCTCGGTCTGCCTCAACCTTTCATCTGTCTGTCTCATCCTCTCATCTGCTTCTCTCATTCTTTGTTGATTACTCTCCTCTATCTTTTTACCCGATTCAATCATTTCCTTATTTGAGTTCATTATTCTCTTCATCATCTCCCTCATTTCTTGCATAGGGTCTTTAGGTTGATTGAAATTTCTTGCAGGTGGTAATGTCGGTTGCAGTGATTGCGGGGAAGGAGCATTCCGGTAATTCCTTGGATAATTCATGGCTCCAGCATTATTCTTCCAACTAAATCCAGGATGATTCCTCCAATAAGGGTTATAAGAATTCCCCGTAGGTGTTGTATTAGCAGCATCCACATACTCCATTTCTTCCGGAATAGTCAGAATTCCATTGCCAAAACAATCACCACTGAAATGCGGTCCTTGACAAAACTCACAGACTTGATATACCGTTTCAACGTTTCTTCCTTGAAGAGCAGTCAATTGATTATTAAATTGAGCCTTTATACTTTCAATTTGCTCGTCCAAAGAGGAGTTTGCCATGTTAGCTAGATGTTTCAGAGGTTTCGCCCTTACACTTGTCCTCCAATTCTTATTTGTTTTTCTCATCCTTTCCAATGCATTAGTTGCATCTATCTCATTCATTCCATTAAAACCTCCTTGAGGGTTCAGCCCATCCAGTATTTGCTTTCCTCGCTCGTTCATTCCTCCGTAGAACTGCTGTAATACGAGTGGTTCACGAAATCCATGTTGAGGGCATGCTCTTAATAACTCCTTCATTCTTTCCCAAGCGTCGACAACGGTTTCATCCTCTCGCTTGCGAGAAGCTTGATATTGCTTTCCTCATTTCCAAGATTCTAGCAATGGGGTAGTACTCGGTTAAGAATGCTTTGCTCAGTTGGTCTGATAACTCGATTTTATTTCATGTTTTTATACATTAATTATGTTCAATTCGAGTTAATTATGAGTTAATTGGATTTAATTGAATGGAAATTATGCAAATTTGCTTTGTTTTCGATTTCGGAAGTTTCGGGGACCAAAATTAAAGAAAGGAAGAAATCGGGGACTAAATTGAAATTTTTTTCTCAACATGGGCGTGTTGAAGAAGCCCAACACGGTCTTGGGGCGTGGTGGAGACACGTGACACGGGGCGTGTTGAAGGCAGAATGACGTTTTTCAATGTCCCACATGGAAATTTTACCTCTTTTCAACTCTATTTCACTCCTATATATAGATGCACTCCCTCGGTTGTTGAAGCACACTAGAATCACTCGGAACAGGAGCATTTCCGTGTTCCAAGCCAATAGGAATTTCGTGATAAGCTCTAGTCGAGTTTTTAGTTTTCATTTTTCTTTCTTCTCAAGTGTAGGGTTGAGCCTCCACCATAAGGGATATCCTATAGTTTAGTTGAGGGGAGTGATAGCCGAAGATCTTCGGAGCGGGATAAGGATCCGAAGTACGAGTCTCGGCGAGGTCTGGAGGATTAAGCCAGTCCAGTGGAAGCAAGTGAGAGCAACACGGCAACTTTCTCTTTCCTTTTCTTTTTCGTTCTTGTATTTTTTTTTCCTTTATATGTTATGATTCTGTGTCCTAAGATACTCTTTATTTTGATTGATTGATTAATGATTTATATATTCCTAGGAAGGATATGTTTTAATATACATTATGAATTGCTTATTGTTTTACGCTTTCGATTTAATTCTCGTATTGAGTTTATGCTATGAAACTTAGGTTGATGCATGATACTACAATAGTTAATTGAATTGACGGTTTGTTAATGAGTCCCCACCATAGGAGATTTAACAGATTGCCGGATTAGGACTAATAACTTGTGGCCACCATACTGGGGTTAGGATGCCTAATAATCTCGGGTTTGGAATCAATGCAAATCTTAAGATTATGTTGTTGAATTGACGCCTCAATAGCTAATCTAAAAGGTTTTAGGATTACTTGCAACCACCATATTGAGGTAATCATTCTAGATAACTCGGGTATGGTAGTAAGACAATTCGAATTCATAATTTCCTTAGATCTGCTTGCAAACTACACATTCGAACATTGTTCAACTTAATTAATCATACGTACTTCATTAGAGATCTTAGTCAATTATTTTCCATTCTTATCTTTATTATTCTTTTACTCAAACATATCCGAATTGAATGGACACCTAGGACTAATTCCCTGAACTTTAAAGTTTGTCATAATTGGTAGAAACTAACCAGCCGTTCCCAACGTTCCCGAGGATACGATATTTATAAATTTAAAATCGTGGTACTCCCGTGTTACTATCTGCATGCGATAGGTACTCTGCCTTAGTTGTGTTTGATTATGTGACACTGTTTTGTGAGATTATTTGCTTTATATGATACTATATTTTTACTCACTCAAAACACACACACAGGTTTTTTTGGCGCCACTGTCGGACGCTAAATTCATAATATTTTTGAAATTCCGCGCGCAAAATTTTAGAAATTTTATGATTTGGTAATGGTAGTATTTATTAATTAAGACACAATTAGTGGAATTAGATCTTACTTTCTTGGTATAGGATTTCCTAAATTAAATAATTAAGGTTATCCAAATTTTAGAAAATTCATTCTAAAAAATACTAAGAAATTTTCTAGAAATTATCTAGAATTTTTATTAAAAAAAAAAAAAAAAAAACAAAAATATTTAACCTTCTATTTTCGAACTTCTAACTATATTTGCATCTTATCTATCTTTGTATTCTTTGTTTGCAGTTGTATGACTCGAGCCTCTAGGGCTGAACTCCGAGAAAGGCTTGACAATCCCGAAATCTTAATCCGCAGAGCTAGAGGTGCAAGGAGAAAACTAATCTTACCAAAAATGGCAGCTCAACCACCACCACCAATGGAAACTTACATCCAGTCGCGGAACATACCTATGTGCAGTGCTATAAGGTTGCCCGAAGGAGATAGGTATGACTTGAAACCAGGCGTTCTGCAATTGGTAATCACAAGGTCACAATTCGGAGGACTACCATCCGAGGACCCAATGGAACATTTATCCGAGTTCGCTGCGTTGTGTGATGCTTTTAAAGGGGATAGTTCTATTGAGTTGGTGATGCTGACCTTATTCCCATACACTCTAAGGGATAGAGCAAAGAAATGGTTACTCCGAGTCCCTAATGGTTCAATTACAACATGGAATTAACTGAGCAAAGCATTCTTAACCGAGTACTACCCAGTTGCTAGAATCTTGGAAATGAGGAAAGAAATATCAAGTTTCTCGCAAGCAGAGGATGAAACGATTGTCGATGCTTGGGAAAGAATGAAGGAGTTATTAAGAGCATACCCTCAATATGGATTTCGTGAACCACTCGTATTACAAAGCTTCTACGGAGGAATGAACGAGCCGGGAAAGCAAATACTGGATGGGTTGAACCCTCAAGGAGGTTTTAATGGAATGATTGAGATAGATGCAACTAATGCATTGGAAAGGATGAGCAAAACTAATAAAAATTGGAGGACAAGTGTAAGGGGAAAACCTCGGAAACAGCTAGCTAACATGGCATACTCCTCTTTGACGAGCAAATTGAAAGTATAAAGGCTCAATTTAATAATCAATCGATCGCTCTTTCAAGGAAGAAACGTTCAAACGATATATCAAGTCTGTGAGTTTTGTCAAGGACCGCATTTCCATGGTGATTGTTTTGGCAATGGAATTCTGACTATTTCGGAAGAAATGGAGTATGTGGATGCCGCTAATACAACACCTATGGGGAATTCTTTATAACCCCAATTGGAGGAATCATCCCTGGATTTAGTTGGAAGAATAATGCTGGACCCATGAATTATCCAAGGAATTATCAGAATGCTCCTTTCCCCGCAATCACAACAATTGACATTACCACCTGCGAAATTTCAATCAACCTATGCAAGAAATGAGGGAATGATGAAAGGAATAATGAACTCAAATAAGGAAATGATTGAATCGGGTAAAAGATGCAGGAGAGTAATGAACAAAGGATGAGAGAAGCAGATGAGAGGATGAGACAGACAGATGAAAGGTTGAGGCAGACCGAGACCTTTGCCGGAACACACAAGCCTCTCTACAAACTCTAGAAAGACAAATGGGACCGGGAGCCGTCAATCGGTGCCAGAAAGAGCTCATGGTGCATTACCAAGCAATACCGAGAACAACCTAATAAGAGAATGCAAGAATTTATCTCCGAGATCTCGGTAGTCGAAAAGAAAAAAGTAGTTGAGGAACAAAAGATACCCACACAAGAGTATTGATTGAAGACCCCATATCCTTCGAGATTGAAGCAAAATAAAGAGAAGGAGCAATTTGAGAAGTTTCTACAAATCTTTAGTCAAATTCATGTTAATTTACCTTTGCCTATGTTGTTTCCGAAAATGCCTAAGTATGCTAAGTTTTTAAAAGAAATTGTTAGTAATAAGCGAAAGCTAGACATGGATAAAGTTGTTTTAAATGAATGTGTTTCGCTATTCTTTTTAAACAAGTTGCCTTCAAAACAAAAAGATCCTGGCAGCTTTACTTTACCATGCACAATAGGAAATATTACTAACATAAATGCTTTAGCTGATTTAGGAGCTAGTATTAATTTAATGCCATCTAGTCTATTTGATAAACTAGGATTGCATAATCTGAAGGAAAGCAGAATGTGTGTACAACTTGTTGATAGATCAATCCAAAATCCCTAGGGGAGTTATAGAGGACATACTTGTTAAAGTAGATAAATTTGTCTTCCCTGCTGATTTTGTTGTGATGGATATGAGTGGTGAAAGTAGTATACCATTAATTCTAGGTAGACCTTTTCTAGCTACCTCTAAAGCCTTGATAGATGTAAGCGGTGGTCAGATAAGATTAAGGGTAAACAACGAAGATATTACTTTCAATTTGAAATTTACTCTTAGACACCCTGCACATTTAGATGATATCTATTTTTCTCGTGGATATTATTGATCATTATGTGGAAAATAGCATGCCTAAATTGTTGTCCTGACGATCCTTTTTTTAGTTGCTCTATGTGAAGAAGAAGAAGTTGAAGAGGATTCCAAAATCCTATCACTTGAAGATAATGAGGAATCCCAAAATTCTAACCAGTTTTCTCAAATAGGTGATTCCGAGCTCAATCATGAGAAGACATCTTTCGAGGATCCGCTTGATTTGGAACTCAAGGCATTAGCCAAATCATTTGTGTTACGGCTTCCTAGATGAAGATAAGAAACTTCCTATCATTCTTTCCGCTGAATTGACGGAAGAGCAAAGGGAAGTTGACTCGAACGCACTCAAGAAGTACAAGAGAGCATTTGCCTATAAGATTGCCGATATATTCCGGTATTAATCCAAGTTTTTGCTCTCATAAAATTCTTTAGAATCTGATTATAAGCCTTGTGTGCAACCTCGGGGAGATTAAATCCTAATATGTGTGATGTAGTGAAAAAGGAAGTGATTAAATTGTTAGATGCTGGACTTATCTACCCTATATCCGATAGTGAGTGGGTTAGCCCTGATAGCACAATAGTACAGAAAAGGGAGGAATTACTACAGTGAAAAGTGAGCATAATGAATTAATTCCTACTAGAACTGTAACCCGGCCACAAAGTTTGTATTGATTATAGAAAATTAAACACCGCAACTCGAAAAGACCACTTCCCTCATCCTTTTATTGACCAAATGCTTAAAAGGTTTTCCGGACATATGTTTTATTACTTTTTAGATGGGTTTTCTGGTTACTTCCAAATTCCTATGGCTCCCGATTATCGGCATAAAACTACTTTTACATGTCCCTTTGGAACATTTGCATATATAAGAATGCCTTTTGGATTATGTAATGCACCCGCTACATTTCGAGATGCATGACTGCTATTTTTGAAGACATGTTAGGTGATTCTATGGAAGTATTTATGGATGATTTTTCTGTGTTTGGTGATTCTTTTATGACTTGCTTGCAAAATTTGGAATGCATGCTTGAAAGATGTATAAAATCGAATCTAGTGCTTAATTGGGAGAAATGTCACTTTATAGTAAATGAAGGAATTGTACTTGGTCACAAAATTTCCCATTTAGGTATGGAAGTAGATAAAACTAAAATTGAAGTTATTTCTAAGCTACCTCCACCTAATTCTGTTAAAGTTGTCAAGTTTCTTAGGTCACGCTGGTTTTTATAGAAGATTCATAAAAGACTTTTCTCTGATTGCTAGACCTATGAATAATCTTTTAGGGAAAGATGTTCCTTTTGTATTTGCCGAGAAATGCCTGAAAGCTTTTAATAAACTGAAGGAATTGTTAACCACTGCACCTATTATAACATCACCTGATTGGAACTTGCCTTTTGAATTGATGTGTGATGCTAGTGATTATGCAAGAGGGGTGTTGTTTTAGGACAAAGGCATGATAAGAAGTTTCATGTGATATACTATGCTAGTAAAACTTTGACGGATGCTCAAGAGAATTACACTACTACTGAAAAAGAATTGCTGGCTGTTGTGTATGCATTTGACAAATTTAGGTCATATCTTGTTTTGTCTAAAACAATTGTTTATACCGATCATTCTGCACTCAAATATTTGTTTAACAAATATGATGCCAAACCTAGGTTGATTAGACGGGTTTTACTTTTACAAGAGTTTGACATCGAGATAAGGGATAAGAAAGGAGCTGAAAACCTAGCTGCTGATCACTTCTCTAGGTTAGAGAATCCTGAGTTAGAATCTATTGATGAGTCCGGTGATATCCGACAAATTCCTGATTAGAGTCTATATTTTCTACAAATGTTGAATTATGTTGATAGTTCTCTTCCGTGGTTTGCCGATATTGCTAACTATCTTGCCGCTAAAGAAATTCCCGATGATATGACTTATCAAGCAAAAGAAGAAATTCTTCGCTGATTTGAAATATTACTATTGGGAAGATCCTTTCTTGTTTCGTATTTGTGTAGATCAAATTATTAGAAGATGTGTATCTGGAGAAGAATGCACGAAAATCATAGATCACTGTCACAAGGGACCTACCGGAGGCCATTTAGCCGCTAATAACACTGCAAGGAAGGTGTTAGAAGCCGGATTCTATCGGCCCACGATCTTCAAGGACGTTGTATCCCACATACAAGTTTGTGATGCATGTCAAAGAACAGTAACATTTCTTCTAAGGATGGTATGCCCCAAAGAGGAATTCAAAGTGTTGAAATTTTTGATATTCGGGGTATAGACTTTATGGGACCATTTCCTTCTTCATATGGAAATAAATACATTTTAGTAGCCGTTGAGTATTTTTTCTAAATGGCCCGAGGCTCTGCATTACCTACTAACGATGCTAAAGTTGTGTGCAGATTTCTCAGAAATTATTTGCTAGATTTGGTTGTCCTGGAGCTTTGATAAGTGATAGAGGAACTCACTTTTGCAACTCTCAGCTCGAGAAGGTACCGAAAAGATATGGAGTTCATCACAAGATTTCCACCGCCTATCATCCACAAACGAATCATTAGGGTCGGTCACTAACAAACAGGTATCAAAAAGGATTTTTGAGAAAACGGCAGGTCTACATAGAAAAGATTGGTCCTACAAAGCTTGATGATGAGCATACCCTTACCTCGTTGAATTAGAACATAAAGCATATTGGGCATTGAAAAAGTGCAATCTAGATGATGAGCTAATTGGAAAAAGATAGGATGTTGCAAATAAATGAGCTTGATGAATGGAGATATAATGCGTATGAGAATTCTTTTGAATTTCAAAATGAAAAGCAAAATGGTCCATGATAAGAAACTCTGAAGTTTAAAGAATTTTCAACTTGGTAACAAAGTACTATTATTTAACTCCCGTTTAAGAATGTTTCCAGAAAATTGTCTGCTTTTGGGCCAGTCCATTTACTATCAAAGAAGTATCACCCTATGGAGCTTGTGAAATAGAAGGCACGGATGGAAAAATTTTCAAGGTAAATAGCCAAAGGTTAAAATTCTACAAAGAACCATTCAAGGTGGAAATACAGAGGAATATTTCATTGAAGCAGCGTAGTCCAAAACGACAAAAAAGAAAGCTAGCGCTTTGGTAGGCAATCCTTGTGTTTGTTTTCTCTTCCCTTTTTTTTTATTTATTTCGTTTTTTTTGCTTCTGTTTTGTGTTTGTTTTAGTTTTTGTTTTGTTCCTTGCTTTTCTATTTTGAGGACACTACTTAGTCTTACACATCTTTCTGCTTTGCTTTTTTCTTATTTGTTCATAGATATTTTAGATTTAGTGTGGGGATTTTTCATCTCCACCTACCTGCAACACTGAGGACAGTGTTCATTCTTTAAGTGTGGGGTAGGGGTGAATTTCCCCGTGGGCTAAATTTTGCTAGAATTTTTGAATTTTCCTCGAATTTTATGACTTGATTTTAAACTTTTTGGGATATACGATAAACTCTTTGATGCATGATTTACTCCGCCTCCCTTGATTGTAAGAATCTTGAGGATTGAGTTTGATTTATTCTCAGAAGCAAGATGCTAAGTCTAGTTGTAGGAAATCCCTGTTCTTGAGCACATCTATTTTGGCGGGAATTGTTTTTGTGTGATGGATCCCTTTCCTCCTTTTAGTTAAATAGTGTTAGACCATGCGGATGTTGTGATAGTTGTTATGGTAACATGATAGGGGTTTGAGAAGCATGCCCCTATTTTATTTTCTATTATTTATTTTAATAAAGGGTAGTTTGCAAGTGTTCTTTGCTACTTCGAATCACTCACAGAGGAATTGAATGCAATTGCCCTAAGGTCTTTGAGGAGTCACAGGAGCCACGAGTGATAGTTATAGTTGAATTGAGTTATATGTGTTTTCTTGGACTATATTTATTGGTTGCTTGAGGACAAGCAAAGACTAAGTATAGAGGTAGTTGATAACTCAATTTTATATCGTGCTTTTTATACATTAATTGTGTTTAATTCAAGTTAATTATGGAGTTAATTGGATTTAATTGAATGGAAATTACGCAATTTCTTTCTGTTTTTTATTTCGGAAGTTTCGGGGACCAAAATTGAAGAAAGGAAGAAATCGGGGACTAAAAGTGCAATTTTTTTAAAAAAGATCAACACGGTCTTTCGGGCGTGTTTGGACCCGCGACACGGGCGTGTTGAGGCGCGCGTGCCATGCCTGGAAATTTTACCTCTTTTTCAACTCTATTTCACTCCTATAAATAGATGCAATCCCCCACTTGTTGAAACACACGTGAATCACTCAAAACAAGAACATTTCCGTGTTTCTAGCCAATAGAAATTTCGTGATAAGCTCCAGTCTAGTTTTCGGTTTTCATTTTTCTTTCTTCTCGAGTGTAGGGTTGAGCCTCCACCATAAGGGATACCCTATAGTTTAGTTGAGGGGAGTGATAGATGAAGATCTTTTGAGCGAGATAAGGATTAAGGGTCTCGGAGTAGTGAGGAAGCAGTGGGGAGAGAAACAAAGCAACTTTCTCTTTCCTTTTCTTTTTCGTTCTTGTAATTCTTTTCCTTTATATGTTATGCTTATGTGTCCTAAGATACTCTTTATTTTGATTGATTGATTAATGATTTATATATTACTAGAAAGGATATGTTTTAATATACATTATTAATTGCTTATTGTTTTACCCTTTCGATTTAATTCTCGTATTGAGTTTATACTATGAAACTTCGGTTGATGCATGATACTACAATAGTTAATTGAATTGACGGTTTGTTAATGAGTCCCCACCATAGGAGATTTAACAGATTGCCATATTAGGACTAATAACTTGTGGCTACCATACTAAGGTTAGGAAGCCTAATAATCTCGGGTTTGGAATCAATGCAAATCTTAAGATCATGTTGTTGAATTGACGCCTCAATAGCTAATCTAAAAAAGGTTTAGAATTACTTGCAACCACCATATTGAAGTAATCATTCTAGATAACTTCGGGTATGGTAGTAAGACAATTCGAATTCATAATTGCCTTAGATCGCTTTGCAAGCTACACATTCGAACATTGTTCAACTTAATTAATCATACGTACTTCATTAGAGATTTTAGTCAATTATTTTCCATTCTTATCTTTATTATTCTTTTACTCAAACATATCTGAATTGAATGGACACCTAGGACTATTCCCTGAACTTTAAAGTTTGTCATAATAGGTAGAAACTAACTAGCCGTTACCAACGTTCCGGTGGATAAGATATTTATGAATTTAAAATCGTGGTACTCCGTGTTACTATCTCATGCGATAGGTACTCGGCCTTAGTTGTGTTTGATTATGTGACACTGTTTGTGAGATTATTTGCTTAATTTGATATATATTTTACTCACTCAAAACACACACCAAGGGTCCACATGTTGTAATTGAACCCAGTATTTAAAGGACTCAGGTAACATTTCTTTGCTCCTAACTCCCTTAGAGTGCAACCAGCAAGACTAAGGTCAGCCCATCACCAACTCGATAGGACCTCCTTTAAAGGCATCACCCCCTGAAAGTACGGCGAACTCACGGATAAATACATTCCATTGGGTACTCAAGATGGTAGTCCTCCAAAGATTGTGACCTTGTGATTACCAATTTGCAGAACTCCTAGTTTCCCAGTCGCCACCTATCTCCTTTCAGGCTTGACATTTATGGCGCTTTACACCTGGTATCATTACCTAGCATTTTGGATGTAAGTTTCCATTTAGTGGTAGTGGTGGATTGAGGTGCCATTTTTATTAAGATTAGTTTCTCCTTGCCTCTGAAGCTCTGCAGATTAAGATTCAGGATTTGTCAGAAGCCTTTCTAGCAGTTCAGCCCTAGAGACTCCCGAGTCAACTACAGCTGCAAACAAAAGAATACAAAGATAGATAAGTGATAACATCAAATATGATCATGTTTTGAGGATATAATTTGTGCATGATTTATGAATATAATTGTATTATATTGGGGGATAAATTGATTGATTTTGGGCTTAATTGCAAATATTCTGCTTTCAGGTAGCCAGGGGAAAATTAGGTGTAAAAGATAGAAGGTGGAACAAAAGTGATACAACGATGCCCCAAATCATAATACGTGAGTACAGATGCACATTCGCCCGTAGTGGAGAAGCGACGTTGCTGCTTTTTTGTGCATCACTCCTTCTGTGGTCCTTCTTGTCGTCTTTACAGCCGTGGCACTTTCCCTAGATCAAACGCCCGTAGCGCATAATCGAATCTAAATGCCCGTAGAGACTAGGGCTGACCCGCCAATGATACTCAGTCCGTATTCTTTTTATGTAAAATTGACGATTTTACCCCTAATTAAATTACCTATAAATATTAGAATTTTTAGCATTAATTAGGCTGGTTAGTATCTCACATTGTTTTAGATATTGAATATCATATTGGGTTCTTCTTCAATTTCATATATTTTGGTATAGAATTTGGGAATTTTCTATTACTTTGATTGAATACTTTTGATTAGATAATTCCCTAGATTGTT
This sequence comes from Cynanchum wilfordii, assembly GCA_025388415.1. NCBI lineage: Eukaryota > Viridiplantae > Streptophyta > Magnoliopsida > Gentianales > Apocynaceae > Cynanchum > Cynanchum wilfordii. The sequence goes on along the minus strand of JAHSUH010003728.1, from coordinate 2,096 downwards.
TTAGTGAATAAATGTTTCTAGTTAGGTTATGAAATCTCTCCTTGGTCTATGAGGTAGAGTTTTGTGACTTGATCAAGAGGATTTTGAGCTACTTCAATCATTCAAGCTTCAAGGAGCAAGAAGAGGATTCAAGAAGAAAGTTGAGGTGTAGAGATCTTTCCGCATTCAATTGACAACTGCTTTTTGGAATTATTTTCTTACCTTCTTCAAGTATTTTTGTTGATAACTCTTGTAATCTAGTTTACCAACCTAATAGGAACTCTCTTCTTCTACATTTCTTTAGAGTAGAAGTGGTTGGTTTCCATGTTATACTTTCACTATGGGATTGATCTATTGTGAGTTGATTGTTATGATTTCATTAACTTGAATTGCAATTTCAATCATGGCTTTGATTTGATTGTTTATCTTGAGTTGAGCTCTAATTTGATTTTGTGGTTCGGGTTAACACTAATTGTTAAGTCGGACCTTGGATATACCATTAGTGCTAGATTAGTTTGATTGTCTTCCTATTGATGTACCGGCCTTGGATGATTAGTAGGGATTTTATCTTACTAATATATTCGAGTTGTTCTTCACGTATGAATTTCTTTCAACGACACGTATTGAGGAAGTTCATCCTTAGACTCGGATTTGGTGAAATTGTAATAGTTGAATCATGATACTTGATTTGTTGTGAAGTGTATCCTCCACTCTCTCTAATGTGTTTAGTGAGTTCTTCACATATTCAATATTATCTCATCCATGATTTTACTTTACTTGCTTTTAATTTGCTTTCTAGATTTAGAAATCAATCTTATCATTCTTGATATCGGTTGTGTTTACTTGTTGAATGATCCTTATTCACAAATCATATTCATAATTAGTTTGATTATATTTTCCACACTATAATTTAATAGAAGTCCTAGGGGAAAACGATTTTTATAAATTTAAAATCTGAATACTACTATATTTACTAAACTATTTCGATAGGTGCTCTGCCTAATTGAGTTATTTTATTAGTGACAAACCTATTTTAATCTTGAAGATTCTTATTATTTTTAGTATTACTTATTCGATTATTTATATTAATATTATATATAACTCAAATACACATCAATAAGATGCAAATATAGTTAGAAGTTCGAAGATAGAAGGTTAAATATTTTGTTTTTTTTTTTTCGTAAAAAAAAAAAATTCTATATAATTTCTAGAAAATTTCTTAGTATGATTTTAGAATGAATTTTCTAAAACATGGATAACCTTAATTATTTAATTTATGAAATCCTATACCAAGAAAGTAGGATCTAATTCCCACTAATTGTGTCTTAATTGATAAATACTACGGTTACCAAATCATAAAATTTCTAAAATTTTTGCGCGAATTTCAAAAGTATTATGAATTTAGCGTCCCCAGGAAACGGCGCCAAAAATCTGGTGTGTGTTTTGAGTGAGTAAAAATATAGTATCATATAAAGCAAATAATCTCACAAAAACAGTTGTCACATAATCAAACACAACTAAAAGCGTACCTATCGCATGCGAGATAGTAACACGGGAGTACCACGATTTTAAATTTATAAATATCGTATCCTCGGGGAACGTTAGTAACGACTGGTTAGTACCAATTATGACAAAATTTAAGGTTCAGGAAATTAGTCCTATGTGTCCATTCGATTTAGATAAGTTTGTTTAAAGAATATTTAAAGACAAGAATGGAAAGATAATTGACTAAGATCTCTAATGAAGTACGTATGATTAATTAAGTTGAACAATGTTCGAAAGTTCAATTTGCAAACGGATCTAAGGCAATTATGAATTCGATTGTCTTACTACCATACTTGAGTTTATCTAGAATGATTACCTCTAATACTGTCATTGTAATAATCCTAAACCTTTTTAGATTAGTTATTAAAACGTCAATTTAAAAACATAATCTTAAGATTTGCAGTAATTCCAAACCCAAGATTATTAGGATGCTAAACTCACGGTCGTTGTAAGTTATTAGTCCTAACTCGCAACTCATTAAATCTTTTACGATCGGGTTTCATTAACAAATCGTCAATTTATTAACTATTGTAGTATCATGCATCAACCTAAGTTTCACGGCATAAACTCAA
>JAHSUH010003727.1:0-11024 GCA_025388415.1 Cynanchum wilfordii | reverse complement strand
ACCGTAACTTTAATGACATTACTAAGAGTCTTCGTAAATGCATATTTGGTCCCCTAAACTTCCGAATTCGGGTAAACAGAGAATTTGTATAATTTCCCATCAATTCCAAATACTCCCAACCAGCTCACAAGTTCACATAAAACACGATAAATTTACACATATCATAGAGCTCAAACTCTATACTAAATGAGAAAAGAAGATCTACTAGGGAATTGACAAAGATCTATCGCTAGAGCACATAATTCCTCGTGTCTGTAATCGTGTGTCACATCTTGCAATGACTTCTATCATAGGGAAATCGGGGTGTTTTAGACATTTTGGTGGCACCTAAAATCACCGCCGACCCTTGGACGGGTCCACTTTCTGTATGGCCATCCGTATTACTTTATCTTTTGATAGCCCTCCGACGGCTCGGCCGACGCTCTAGATTCCTCTTGTGCACCTGACGGATGTCCAACCTTTTGCAAAAATTACACTTCGCCTTGGGCTTTGTCCACTTTTGCAATTTAGTCCTGAACCTTTCCTCATCTTATTATCGTGGCAGTTAATAATTTCAACTAATTTCTGCCCAATTAAAATCCATTATTAACTCATATTGAACACAAAATATTATTCAAAAACACTATATAAAAACTGATATCAAATACCCCCACACTAGTTTTATTGTTGATAACACAAAAATGTATAACATTCTTAGGGTATTTTAGGTATTATTTGGTATAAATTGATTATTATTGCATAGAAATATCCTTAATAGTGTTTATTTTATCGCGTGAACGAAGCCTGGGACTTCACTGCATTGTGCAAAAAGAGGGACCAAAGACGCACTCGCCCAACACGCGTGTGCACACTCGTCGCGTGTCATCAACATAGTTGTCAACACGGTGCAAAATGCTCGTGGCACGTGTCTTCAATGTCGTGCAACACGTTTTCAACACGGGGCCGAGCCAAAATTCCAAATTCCATGGTGCGGCACGACAATTCTTACCTTGTTTTCTTTATCTATAAATTATAGGATTTTACCATTAATTAGAGGTCTGGATTAGGCTTATTTTACATACTTTTATTCCGCTATTTTGTATTCCCTAATGAAAAGGTTTTGTAGAACTTAGAGAGAAATCTATACTTTGATTTTCCAATTTTCTTAGAGATTACTCTCTACTTGTTGTAGTATTTAGTATCTCGAATTGATTACGGAGGTTTTCCTCGAATTGTAAGGAAATATATTGAATCTATTCTAGGGTATTTGTACTACACAAATTGAAGATTCAAGTTGAAGAAGCAAAGAAAAATCAAGAGAAGGAGTTGAAGAGGAAGAAGGTTTAATGTCTATGTTTCACTTTCTCCTTTTCTTCTATTATTTCTTGTTATTCTTTCTTTGTAATTAGTTAACCAGCCTTAGGAACTCTCATTTCTACATTTCTTATAGGTAGATTCGGTTTGTTTCACTTACAATTTACTTGGGATATTGTGATATTCTTGGATTGAATGATCTTGGTTTTATTAACTTGAATTGCAATTTCATTGATGGATATGAATCTGAATTTTATCTTTAGTTTAAGCTTGATTTGAGATTGTGGTTCCGGATTAACACTAATTGTTAGGCCAGGACCTTGATATACGATTAGTGCCAAGTTAATGTGATTAGTTTCCTATTGATGGACCGGACCTTGGATGATTGATAGGAGATCTAGTTATGTTAACATTCAAGTGTTCTTAATCTAGGAATTTCTTATGCACGACCCGTATGGAGGAAATTCTACTTTAGACTTGAATTTGGTGAAGCTATGATACTAGATCCAAGATTATCCTATTCTTGGTATTTTGTATCCTCTTATCTTACCTATATTTTGCTTGAGTTCCTTCCAACCTTGTTACTTGATTACTTGTTTACTTTTCAATTTAATGCTTTCTTAGGATTCTTAGAATCAATCTCTTCATACTTGATTTGGTTGATTAAACTTAGATTGATCCTTTTCTACAAAACCTAAATAATAGTTGATTTCTTTATATCTCTTACATTTGAATCACTAATCACAATTTTGGGGAAAACGATTTTTTATAAATATTAAAATCTGAATTCTTACTCTTATTTACTAAACTATTCGATAGGTTCTCTCAGCAGTTGAGTTTATTATCTAAGTGACAAACTATTTAAATTCTTGAGATTTCTTATTATTTTTAGTATTATTTTATTCGATTATTTATAATACTTTTGTATATAAATATAGCTCATCATATTTTTGGCGCCGTTTCCGGGGATCTTTGTTAATGAATCGTGAATTTTTCCTTCTAACTTCTATAGTTATTTGGGAAATTTTCATGGTAACGGTGTAAGATTTATAAAGTTTCAACTATTTTTAAGTTTTGTCTAATGTGATCAATCTTAAGTTTCTCTTGTTTTTCTTGTTTGAATCTTTTGAATATCTTTGATCTTCATAATAGATCATTGGATATTTTGGTCTTGTTTAGATTAATTTGATTTGTAAGTTGAATTTTTCCTTTCATTTCTTGTTTAGCTTAGCTTTCAATTCCTTATGATTTTGTTAATTCATTTTTCTTGCTCTTATTTTAGTAGCTTTCTTATGTTACTTGAATTTTGTTTCTCTTTCTTTCATTTAATTCGTGTTCTTAGAAAAAAATTTTACTTAGATTATAGATTTTTGGATTTAGATCTTAGGTTAGATGATTTAGTATCATGATTTTTAGGTTTAGTTAGTGTTTTGGTTAGTTTACATCCCTTAGGTAAACCTTTACTTAGAAATTTTGGTTAGATATAGCTTAGATATTTTGGAATTTAGGTGAACTCTAGTTTCTTAGGATAGTTAGTTTAGTATTTTCATACCTTAAATTAGGTTAGCTTTCGGTTCTTTAGGTTCTTATTCTTAAGATAAACTTAGATCTTTAGTTTAATATCTTAGTTTGATCCTTAGTTTAGAATTTAGATCTAATTTTTTTCATACTTTCTAACTTGACATAGCTTGTTCTAATCCTTCTAACTTGTTTTAATTAGATTCTAAGTATGGTTAGTTTAAGGTTCTTTCTAATTTTTCCTACTTGCTTTGACATTACCTAATTGTTTACTTACTTACTTGACTTTGATTTAGATAGCTTTTTTATGATTTTTAGTTAGATCATCACTTGATTTAGGTTCGTTTGTTTACCTTTTGTTTCTAGTTAATTTCCTTTCTTTAGTATGTGGATAATATTTTGATTCTATTCTTTTCTTAGTCTATATTCTTTGAATCTTATTTTCTTAGTTAATATCTCATTCTCTTGTATTTCTATTTTCATGTCCATTCTATTCTTAGTTAGTTTTTACTTTAGTTTCCATTCTAGTTTAGAAGTTAGTTTTCTAGTAATTTCTTCAATTAATGGAGATTATTACCTAGATACTTACTTTTGTTTAGATATTTATGTTAGATGTTTTCATACTTTCTTTTTTTTTTTTTTTTTTTTTAGCCGTATTTTGTGCTTGATATAATTTAGGTATGGTTTGCATCTAGCTCTATTGTTTTGCATCTTTAGGACTTAGTTTTAATTTGCATAGATTTGTCTTCAATGAATGGTCACCACTACTTTTTCATTAGAATTATACCTTTAGGTTACTATTTAATTATGTTTAATTTTCTTAGATGTTATGTTAGTCTAGTTTTCGAATAAGGTAACATTCTTAGAAATTAATTCTAAGAAATGTTAATTTTAGTGACCAACATTTGTTTTAATTCTACTTTTCTTTGTAGTTAGTGTGCTGTATTTTGGTTGAAAAATGTTTAAATACTTTGATTTGCATATTCTGCCTTTGCATGCTTTGTATAGTTAGTATAGATTTGTAGCTTCAATTTCTTTTTCGTTGCATTTGATTAAATAGGTTAGAATGAAAAAAAAAACTTAATGTTATATCTCATATCTCATAGTTTTAATGACCTCATCATTTATGGTATATCTTATGTCTTACATTTCAATTAGTTAGCATAGCTTCATATTTTGCATGATATGCTTTGCATGTTTTTGGTCTTTTTAATAATAATACATAGATAGATGAGTGTATTTCATTTCATTTTGTATGGATGTGGTTAGTAGACTGCTTGGTATTTTGGTTATTAGTATGATTGATTTTATAGCTTTGAATGAATAAATGAGTTCATTAGTTTTTGCATGGAATAATTGTGTGTTTTTTTGCAATCTTCTACATGAGGATTGCTGGATTTATACATACATATTTTGCTATCCAGTATTAAGTCTTTGCATACATTATTTATGTCACTTCATTAGAAATTTTTTGCATGATTTATTGTAGACTTCATTTTGCATGAATTTGATAGATTTGCATAGAGCATTAGAAGCTTATTGCATGTATCATTTTGTTCTATTTTCCATTTCCAGTAGCTAGGTGATTTTTATATATATTTGTACACTGCATTTCGATTGATTTTTCAGGCAGTGCAGTAGTAATTTTTATGCATCACTACTGCCTTGTATTAAATCCAGTAGATACTGCATGCTTTGATCTTATAGTAGGCATTTTACATGCTTTTTTATGGTGAATATATGTATATTAGTAATTCATCTTATATTCTGGTATAGCTTGCATGTATGTATTTACTCTTTCATGTAATAGGTATATATATATTAGGCATTTTCAGTTCCAGTAGATAATTGCATAGATACTGAGTTAACTTGTATGGTTAGTTTAGGTAGTTCTTTGCTTAGTTTATCATTGCATGGTAGTTAGATTATCTTTCCAGTAGATTTTTTGTGCATGTTTTGTTTTCGCATTAGGACAATTGCATGACTTGCACGGTTTTATTGTAATGTACTTTTACATGGCTATGCATGATGTTTTTGTCTGTACCACATTTTCCAGTAGGTTAGTGCGTGGCTGTATTGTAATTTCTTTTTGCATGGTTTTGCATGAATTGTTTGTAGATGCATTAGTTTGTCTTCCTTGGTAGTTTAGTTTGCATTTAGTTTTCTAAAAATTCCAGGGTAGTAGCTTTAGTGTTTAGGAATGTATTTTAATTTCAGTTTCACGTAGTACAGTAGCTTTTGCATACCATTTTCCTTTGTGCATTTTAATTTCAGTGTACATAAGTTCTGTTTTTGGTATATAAATTCCAGTATGCAAATTCCTCTGTTTTTTCAATTTTTTTTTTTTTCCAGTAGCTATGTGGCCAATTCCTCTGTTTTAGACAAAATTCCAGTAGCCTCTACTACGAGCAATTCTAATTTTGCCCTGTATTGTCCAAATTCCAGAACTGAAACTTTCATATCCCCCTGATTTTTCCTCTGTTTTTTCTACCCAAGTACATGCACATTGTTCAACATAATTTGTTTCTCAAATTTACCTCGTCCAGCTTTGGTTTGTAAATTAATTTCTCTACCTTTTCTTACTCAATTATGTATGTTAAATATTGTTCTTTTTCTTAATAATAATCTTAACTCAATTTTCATTCCCTTATTATTTTGTTTCATTTCTTCATTCAATTAATTTAATTCATATTCTTTCTCCTAATTTTGCTTAGATTAGTATTCTGCACATATGCAATACTTTTTTATTTTTATTTCATTATTCTAACTAATATTTCTTTTCTTTTGTTTTGTAGGAACAATAATTCCACCTTCTCGCATTTCTTTAATTCTGCGCAATTTCAGTTTTAATTTTTGGATTTTAGACAAAAGAAAATTCTCTCCTATATTTTTAGTCTTTTAATTAATTGAATATTTTGGTTAGATTTTATAACTATTGTTAATTTAAGCATTTATTTTTATTTCAAGTCAATTTTCCTTTAATTTGTATTACATTCATTAAATCGTATATTTAATTTTTTCATAGCTGTTTTGCTTACTTTTGATTATATCTTGATAATTCTTAATTGAGTACTAATTAAATTTATTCATATTATTTATTTGATTTTTTAGGATAAAATGGAAAATTTGACCGAGTTGACCTTCAACACGGGCGGAGGGCGTGTTGCCTCCCAAACGTCTATAAATACCTCCATTTTTAAATTCCAAACTCTGTTTCTCTGTCGCTTTTTACCTCCTTCTATTCTTTCGAGGGACCTTGCATTCTACACGGAGGAGGATCGCATTGGCGTACTGTTGGGTGCACTCACTTGGAGTAGAGACAGATTAAACGCCTCATGCATACCTTCTGTGACCATCTTCGAGGTTGAGGAGTCGGTGTAGTAGTTCTAGTTTGTGAGTTTTTGCCACTTTCGAGCTGCTAGCGATCCTGCCGTTTTCACTCAGGTCGCAGTGAGATATGTCGATGGAGAGTTTGACAAAGCCTTGGCATTTTACCCGATGAGATCACCATCGATGCATCTCGTAAGTCCGATTTACGAGGACTACCAGATTTACTGGTTGTACATAGCACTTGAGCGCCCCACGTTTACCAATTGAGAAAGCTTGTTTGTCTCCCTCTCTCTCGGTTATATTTCATTTTAGCTAACTACGATACGGGTGAGGAGGGGATGTGCACCGGGTATTACTACCATAGACCGTGTTTTACGTAAATATTTCGAGAGGTATCCCAGTGAGATATTACTAGAGTTTTTGCACGTATCTGCTAGAGATACTCTATAGATGTTAGGAAGAAGACTTTAGGGATGGGACCACTTATTATGAGAGTAGTAATTACATTCGGTATCGATTTCGGAGCAAGCCGCCTCAAAGCCGTAGTTTGTCTACTATTCCTGTGATAGAAGCGGTGTTTTTATTCATATGAGGGATGCTTAGGAGGGATAGGAATCGGTATATTATTGTACCACTCACGAGTTGTAGCACATCCCTCCCCCCTCGTACTGTGACTGGCCCCGAGTTCATCTGAGGTTCGGGGGCAGAGAGCCACCTCCACCACCACCGGGTTACCCCGATCTGTGAGCCGACCGATGTAATGTACGGCAAACGCGCTCGAGAGCGGTATATATCATTGATAGGATGGGACCGAGGCCACCGCCCGAAGAGGCCCCTGCGATGAGGAGGTCCGAGTTGCCTTTCCTCGAGACCGCGGGTTACGTTATCTCGCCTGATTTGAAGAGACGTCACACGAGCAACGGACTCATCTCTCCCGGGTGTTCGAGGAGCTTTCGATTGGCTTCGCCAGTCCGCTATTCGCCGCCAATCCTGCCTTTACTTTTTGTCTATTTTTATTTATTTATAGTTGTTTTCTAGCGCCAGTATTTAAGTTCTGGTTGTATTTATTTAGTTGTTATTTCATTTATAAAATATTTCTTTCTTTTTTATTCTCTTCTTTGAATTTTTCTTTTGTTCTTTATTTTATTTGCTTATTTTCTACTCTTACTTCTATGCTTTAATTTAAGTGGGGTATAAACTGAGGACATTATAAATTCTAAGTGTGGGGTGGTAGAAAAGCATGTGCTTAAAATTCCAAATATCTCTCTTTTTGTGCTAATTGTTCCTTTTTCTTATGCAAAATTTTTCAAAATTTTTCAATATTTACTCTCCTGATTTTACTTGAGAAGATTAATTGATGAATTTTGTAGTTTGATCTTCGCCAATGATAGATAATAATTGTTGAAATGTTATGATTTCAAGATGTAATTTGTCACTATTTCATTGATGCTTGACACTAGCCGGTAAGGAAATTTAGAATGATTTTTTTGAGCACATCTTATTTGATAAATTATTTGATTAGAAACTACTTTTGGACACTTGGTCAATGGTATGAAATCTCTTGGATTTTGTGATAGCTTGCATGATTACTTGATAGACTCTTGAGAAACATGCCACTAAATGTTTACTTTTTGCTAGAATAAAAAAGTCTTTGCATGTGTCCTTTGATTACTCAAAGAAATACTCCCCGAGAATTTAGAGCCCAGTGCCTAAGGTTTTGAAATTTGGGAGCCACCGGAGTAGATCTCGATTAAAGGGTAGTGAGGTTGACATTGTTAAGTAGAGTGTCTCTTTTTCAAAATATATATATATATATATATATATATATATATATATGAGTAAAAGTGGCTTTGTGGTGTGATTTTCTTGAAGGTGATTGTATTGGAATTATTTCGATTTTCAGTTTCCAGTTGAACTATTGTTTTGATTGAGTTGCTTTTTAGGAAATTTATTGATTGAATGATGAGTCGGAATAAGAAACACACACACCCGGGAAACTCTATAGCTAGGGTAGGTAGTTAAGATTGATATGAGTATTTCAAATTCTACTTGAAATTGTAAATGAAATGATTAGTAGAACTATGGAGTATTTCCTCTATACTTTCAAAAAGAGATCTTTGAAAAGTAAATTGAATAATTTGAATTGTTTGAGAAATTGAAATACACTTTTATGATTAAATTGTTTCAATATACATTTTAGTGTTATAATTCTTTCCGGAGCTTTCATTGCACATTTTAGTGTGGGGTTATGTGATAACACGAAAATGTATAACATTCTTAGGGGTATTTTAGGTATTATTTTAGTATAAAATTGATTATAATTGCATAGAAATATCCTTAATAGTTTTGTATTTTATTGCAGGAACGAGTTTGGGACTTAATTGCATAAAAAGTGCAAAAAGAGGGACCAAGATGCAATTTCGGCTCAACACGGCTTCAACACGTGCAACACGCCTGTCGCGTGTCATCAACAAGGTTGTCAACATGGGTGCAAAAATGCCGGCTGCTGCGAGTCTTCAACACCGTGCAACACGTTCTTCAACACAGCGCGAGCCAAAATTCCAGATTCCTTGGTGCGAAACTGACAATTTTACCCCTTCGCTTAGGTTATCTATAAATTATAGGATTTTTCCCATTAATTAGAGGTTGGATTAGGCTATTTTACATGTCTTCCATTTTGTATTCTCAATTGTAAAGGTTTGGCAGAACTTAGAGAGAAATCTATACTTTGATTTTCAATTTTCTTAGAGATTACTCTCTACTTGTTGTAGTATTGAAGTATCTCTAATTGATTAGGTAGGTTTGTGATGTGAATTTTTGTTACTTTATTTTTTTAGCATAGATTATGATTGAGATTAATTCAAGCAAAACAAATAGGTTGTCACTTAAATAACCAAAATCTAAGGCAAAGTACCTATCGTATGCGAGATAGTAACACGGAAGCATCAACAATTTTACATTTATAATATCGTATAGACCCAAAGACGTTGACAACAGTTATAAGCAATTATTAAATGTGACAAGAATTTATTAACAATAAGTTAACCCTAGGATAAGAATCAATTCATGAGATTGTTGCTAGAACATAAATAGAATTGAAATGGATATGGTATAGGATTCTTATTTAGTTCGATGATTCAATTAGAATGAGCATATTCGAAGATGTAGCTTTAAGCAGATCTAAGGAAATTGTGATTAATATTACCTTTACTACCGTACTGGTTATATAAGATAATTACCTCAATATGGTGGTTGCAAGTAATTCTAAATCTTTTTTAGATTATTTATTAAGGCATCAATTTAATAAAGTAATCCTAAGATTTGTATTAAACATTAACTCAAGATTATTAGGTTGTCTAACCTCAATATGGTGGTTACAAGTTATTACACCTAATCCGGCAATTCATTAAATCACTTATGGTCGGGTCTCCTTAACAAACCGTCAATTAATTAATTATTCCAATTATATGCTCCACTAGATGCATACCTATATGTCATGGCATAAATTGAATAAGAAACTAAGTTGAAAGCATAAAGCAATAATAATCACAATGATAATCACAAACAATATCCTTCCTGGGAAATTAATAAAAGCTCTAATTTTATCATTAATAATAAAAGAATCCCATGAGACAGAGATAGAGTAAATAAAGAATGAAAAATAATAGACTTGAGAAGAGGGAAAAGAAAAGTTGTCGTCAAGTTGTTACTACTTCAACGGCGGGACTTGACCTCCGATTCTTCTCGAACCCTACTAGCCTTCCTCCTTGTCTTGCCCACGAAATATTCTAGAATCACACCTCTCAACTAAGCTATAGAGCTCTCCCTTATGGTGGAGGCTCAAACCCTAAGCTAAGAAGAAAAATATAATAACTAGAAAATATTTAACTATCGGGGAAATTTCTGAGAATCCACGAGAGTGGAGACTCGAAATCCCTCAAATTCTTTGCACTCTGCACTCTCTGATGTGTTGGTGGTTGGTGGCAAAGGCTTGGCTGCCGCCTCTATTTATAAGAGTAGAAAAGGAGCTGAAAACAGAAAAAATTCGATGTGGGACGCCAAATATGTCTTCAACAAGGGTGCAACATGGGGTGAACACGCTTTCGTGTCGTGTCTTCAACACGCAGCTCAACAAGGGCAAAAAACGCCTCTGGTTGAACTATTTTCCAAAAATTGTACTTTTAGTCCCCGATTTCTTCATTTCTTCAATTTCAGTCCTAAAACTTCCAAAAAGCGAAAACAGAGCAAATTTGCGTAATTTCCATTTAATTAAGTCTAATTAGACTTTAAATTAAACATAATTAGCCATTAAAAACACTATATAACCGACATATCGATTACCCCCACACTTAACCTTTTGCTTGTCCTCCAGCAAATTACTTAAACACAAAATAATCTTCAAACTTCATATATCATGAAATCAAAAACTAAAATTTTCCAAAAATTTACTCCTTAGAAAATAAATTCTATCAAGACTTTTCAATTATGCACAAAGAATATAATACTCTTGCTTGCCTCATAAACCATTCTTTGCAAAGATCAAATAGAAACAACTTGAAACTTATATTCATTCAACACATGTCAAACCATAGAATTTCCTGAGGTGTAGTGTGTGATTTTGACTTTTCTAATTCAATCAATAGGTTCTCCTCAAACAACAAGAAAAAATAGCATCTGAATATTTTAGGGCTCAAGCAACAACTCATCATAATCACTCTAGGAACCCAAGTCAAACACAACAATCTTAAACTCTTTTTTTTTTTTTCTTTTCTTGCACGAATGCTTTTTTTTTTTTTTTTTGTTATGGGCCAATAACTCTAAATGTAAAAGAATGTTGTTATTTAATATCAACTTTAACTACCCTTGTAACAAGTCCCAATCCT
>JAHSUH010003710.1:0-49450 GCA_025388415.1 Cynanchum wilfordii | reverse complement strand
GAGAAACTGAAATCCGCGAAAGGTGAAATTCTTTCTTTTCCATTGAATTTCTTAAAATCAGGGTTTGTAATATCTTTTAATCAGTTAATTATTTTTTATACTTGATTTCATTTCAATTACAGACTGCCAATAGTACTTTTTTTTTTTTCTCCTATATTTCCTCTTTCATCTAATATTATATGTCAATCCAACTTGAATTTCTGTGTGTTCTTTCAGGAAGCCAACTTGAATCGAACAAAAAAGCTATGAATATCCAGGTATCCAATTTGTCAGTCTTTGACCTGCATTTGTAGTTCGATATAATCCTTTATCAAATTTTTGTTAGAGGGGACTTTTAATTTCCTTCATCATTCTGGTGCACAAACATTGGATCAAGGCTACATTATGTATCTTATGAAACATTTCTTGTGGATACAATTTAAAAGTTTTGTTAGTTTTCCTTTTTCCACCAGGTATAGTGGTTGAGTTTACTCTTAAGCTATTTGTGGAGCTAAAATGAAAAATGACCTTCCTTCTAAGATAGATATATCTGGAGAAGAATGTTACTGTCAGCTAATAACATGCAACCCATAGTTGGAATTCATAACTTTAACTTAATTCCAAAAGGCACAGGGTGAATTGGTAAAGAACAATTTTAGATTTAAAGATGTCACTCATAATTAAAAACTTATCCAGAATACCTTGTGCCAAACTTGAACTTACAATCAAATTGTTTCTGAGGAACATAATAAGGCATAATCTGTCTACTGCCTGTGCATATCCATTATTATTAAGTCTTAATTGTTTGTGAAATTTGAATGCAGTGCAAGGTGTGTATGCAAACATTTATGTGTACCACATCAGAGGTGAAATGCAGAGAACATGCTGAAGCAAAGCACCCAAAATCTGATGTTAATGCTTGCTTTCCTCATTTGAAGTAGTGAACAATGAGAGGGATTGATAATTATCACTCCTTGGGGTGGATGTTTGATTGGAAGTTGTGTCCATAAGCTTCATTCTAATACTTGCATTTGTATTATATTATTGTATTTGGAGAATGTTTGTTATTATTGAGATTTATGTTGTTTTTTTAGATAGTGAATGTAAGGTGGGATAATTTAGAATGTAATTCTGTTTGCCATTTGTATCATATATAATGTGTGTGTATAATTTATATACATATAAGCAGACAAAAAGGGAAAAAAAAAAAAAAAAAAAAAAAAAACTAGATTTACAGTAATAGAGGAAAAGATTAAGGTTGTATCTGGAATTGAGATACAAAGAAACTAATTTAAAAAAGGAGAAACTTTAGAAAAAAGGAGCTCTGACCGGTACACATTTTCTCCTGGGGTTGCGCTTTGAAGGAGGACTAAGACAATTATTGTTATTGTTGGATGAGGAAGAGGAGGGAATCTTGTATTCACCTTTCATGCGTCTGTTTGAGTCCTTATTTAATTCTCTATTTCTTTTTACCTGCAAATAACAAAACAAAAACACATCGTAAATAATAAAAGTTCAAAATACATACATATATATAGAAATCAAGCAAAATAAAAAACACTTGCCTGACATTGAATTGAACAGAACTCATGCTTGTCTTCAAGTTTTCGTCCGCTACATATATTACAACTTGGATCTCCTTTAGTTTCTCTCTCATTTATATAAATCACCCTTCTATTATTAATAATAAAAGGTTGAATATTCGAAATATTCCATAAATTTTCTACGTCTTTTACTCTCACCACTTCTTTTCTAGATGCCTTGAAAACCTTTCAAAAACAAGGAGGAAAAAAAAAAAAAGCCATTAATTTAACTCGAGTACAAAAAGATAGAAAAATAAATAAAATAATTTTTTTAAAAAAAAAAAAAAAAAAAGAAGAAAAAGAAAAAACCCTTACTTGTAAGTGTTGATGATCCCAATGCTTTGAATCTGCAACACAATTTTCGCAAAAAGGATGGCTTAAGCAGTTTATGCAAAATAAAGTCTCTGCCTTTTCATGTTTACAGCAGCTGTTATAAAATTTTACTTCTACCAGATGTGCTGCTATTTTCTCCATATCATTAGATTTGATTATAGGGACGTCCAAACGTAGAAAAATATATTTTAGTGTATAAATAAATACAGAAGAAAAGAAAATAAAGAATATAATATATTATAGTTTTACGCGGGTAGTATGTGTGTTAACGGGTAACCGCAAAATCTGGAGATATATATTTTATTATATATAAATGTCTTAACTGGCGGATTTATTATTCAGCAATCCGAGGAGGATGAGGAAGCAAATATTTAAAATTAAACCTCGTGATCATGATAAAACAATTTTTTTATATATATATTATTATAATATTTTACTGTGTAACATGTATTATATAGAAAAATTCAATATTGTTAAATTAACCGACTTGGTTAGAAGCATATGGAATATCTATCTCTAACAAATTTGACTCAAGTTTAGTAAAATAATAAGAAAATACGAATATTTCAAACAATAACTCTCAAAATATATTTCTTGTCTATCCATCTATATTAGTATTAAAGTTTTGATTAAAAATATGGATAATAGTTTAAAATCTATTAGAACTAAAACTTATATATTAAAAAAATACTAAACAGTAGAATACTTAATAGCATTGGTGAATAAGAATTTTCATATAATTGTAGTTTATATTATTATATTTTATTCATTTATTCTTCCTCAAAATATTTATTAACTTTTACTTTTTTTTTTTTTTTTTTATGAATGGTTAACTTTTTCTAACTATTAACTATATTTTCTATGAAATCAATAATATTTTTATTTTTATTTTTAACTAAAACTTGTAATAAACAATTATACAATGATAAGTTGAATAATAAATAAAATCTCAACAATTCTAGGTGGACATCTTTGTAATAATATGGTGACTAAAAAGTACTTTAAATAAACAAAAATATAGATCAATGAGTATCACCTCACATCATTAAAGGTCATTAATTCAAAACATATTTAAGGCACAAATGCCTCAAAATTTTCAAAAAAAAAAAAAAAAAAAAAAAAATAAATAAATGCAACATGCTATCCGCACATCCATATAAAATCTACCCATAATGGGAAAGGAAACACAAACTTTGAAATAACATTGAACAATATTGATGAATTTCCGCGAGCAATAACAATATAGGTAGAGGGTATCAATATTGGCATAACATTAACAGCATGAACATAAAAATAATTCAAAAATACATGCATTCCTACAGAGTCTTTTTGATAGTCGGAAATTACTTCAAATGTGCACATTCTAAGGCGATAATCTCATCCAAAGGCACAATGGTGGAGAATCAGGCATTATGGTTGATATGTGCTACACACATCCTAATGTCTCTGCATCAACAACACAACCAAACAGGCTACTGTGTCCGCATCCTGCTATTTTCTGCCGCTCTTACTTGCAAGAAGTATGGATGAGCCTGAAAACAGAAAAAATAGAGATCATTCACCTTTACAAAAAAAAAAAAAAATTAGAACTCAGGATGCAGTCAGACACATCAGATTTTTCACAGGAATAGCAGAAGCTACAGACAAAATCTTTATAAGAATACCATTGCCTCTCTTGCTGTGAGCCTATCCTGGTGATCATAGCGAAGAAGCTTGTCAAGAAAGTCTATAGCCTGCAAAGAAAACACACTTACCACAGTTAAGACAAGTAAACCAAACCAGTAATTCAAACACATAATTAGCAATGAGATGGGAAGGAGAAAGCAATTTGGAGAGAGAGACCTCTGGTGATACCAGGTGCTGATTATCTGGATTCATAAACTTTGACCAGGGCTTCCTGCTATGTCTGTAAATCATACATGAAAGAGAAACTGTTCAGTTGAACACTATTTTCTTTAAAAGATGGCAAAGTGTTGCAGAACTGTTTTAATTGGTGATTAACTGGAACAAAGGTAAGTAAGCAACACAAAATGTTCCAAGCAATGTTTTGAAGGTAGCTAGAACAAAGCTTAGATGATTGAGCTAGTTATGCGGTGTGTAAAGCATGTCAAAAGAAACATTTTAGGCCACAAATGACCTGAGTTAAAGACTCAAGGAGTAGAATGTTGGGCCCGGTTCTTCCATTAAGTTGTGTCGCTTCCTCACTTAACTCCACATTAGTATGATATTGTCCACTTTGGGACTAAGCCCTCACGGTTTTGTTCTTGGGACTTTCCCAAAAGGTCTCATACTAATGGAGTAGATGAAACTCCTTATATACTAGGCAACTCTTGCCTAATCTTCCGATGTGGGACTTGGGTTGACACACCAACTCCAACAATCCTCCCCTCAAACCAAGGACCACAAACCCGTGGGCCTCCACTCCAACGAAATTCGCTTGCACTTCCGGACCACCACACACCCATGGCCTCCCTCCGGAACACACCGCAAGACACCACCATCGTTGGACAATACATTGAGGGCTTGACTTCTCCCACACCGAACATGCAACTCACTTAACTTTGGACTCCGATACCACTTGTTGGGCCCCGATTCTCCCATCGGGTTTTGCCTCCCTCCTCCCTAACTCCACATTAGTATGATATTATCCGCTTTGGGCCTAAGCCTCACGGTTTTGTTTTGGGGACTTTCCCAAAATGCCTCATTCCTAATTGAGTAGGTGAGAATTCCTTATATGTAGGCAATCCTTTTGCCTATTTTTTCCATGTGGGACTTTGGGTTGAAATCCAACCCCAACAAAGAACATTTAGGAATAGTGCATATGGAAACACCGATAAGAAAAAGCGATGAAATGTGTACCTTCCAACGAGGGCTTCGAGTTGAGGATCAAGTTCTAAATGATATTTGTGTAAATATGCATTTAATTCATCTGTTCCAAGAACCCGTTGGACAATAATAAGTTATATACATGCAAAGTACCCCCTTGTCACACAAATGAATCTTTCATCAATTTCATCCAAGAAAGACAAAGATGTTAAATGAAATGATCCTACTATGTTTTATTATGTCATATCCTGCACAATATGAGATAGACCATCAACACATTGCTTCAAGATATATCCATTCCGGGAGCTTCACAAAGCTTAAAGCAATATAAACACAAGGAGCTTAGCCTAACAAAAAAAAATTAAGAAGTTGTACTACCTTTGCAATTTTGACAAGTTGATCCTGGTTGTCATGACCGTAAAAGAAAGGTTCCTTGCGGAAAATCTATGAAGAAAGTAACCAATGTTAATAACCTCAAAAGGAAAAAATGTTCAAATAACAAAGAAAACACAATGGCTATCTAACAATTAAAGATAAAGAATCCTAAAGCTGCAATCTCCAAAAGAATAACTTTCAAATAAACTTCATTTAGAGAAAGAAGAGGGGGTGTTAGCAAATAAGTGGGAATATTCTCACCATTCCAGCAAACATGCAACCGAGACTCCACATATCCAAGGAATAGTCATAGTCTTGCAAATCGACAAGAAGTTCAGGCCCCTTGAAGTATCCGACTAACAACGAAAAGATATTTTCAAATTCTCCATTCAACTTTTCAGTTCTTCATGAAGTTTTTATCCCCAGAAGTTATGTCTCTGTGATAAGGCTTTACTGAGTAGATTTAAAAGATTTTGCTCAAAAAGGCACCAACAAGAAGGGATGTAAATTCATTATTTATTTTTAAAAAAAGAAAAAAAGAGAGAGAAAAAAGAATCTCTCTGCACATCTATTTCCAATGCAATCATCTACAAGGGAATTATGCTTGCACTAGATACCATAAAGTGCAATACTACAGCAAATAGCATTTATATTTTTCCATGAGAAAGAAATAAATAGAAATACACAATCAATTAAGGCAAAATCAATAAAAACATAAATGCAGGTTTGGTTCCCATAAATATTTATCTTGGTGCTTGCTTCTCATGGTCTATATATTGGCTATTAATCATCAATAGTTTTTTGTTAGCTCACACCTTGAAGCAACACGAACGTTATATTCCTTGCCAGGGTGATAAAACTCAGCCAGACCCCAGTCAATTAAGCGAAGCTTCCGCAGCTCATGATCTATCATTACATTATGAGGCTTTACATCCCTATGCATTATTCCTTGTGAGTGACAGTAATCCAATGCCTGCAAATGCATTTGAAAAAATAAATGAACTTACCCAATGATAGAAAGTGAAGTTGAGAAACATTTGAAGCTATAAATTGTAGTAAACATCTCATACATCATGAAAAATTCACCATTTGAAACAGAACTCCAGAAGAATTCAGCCATGTAGCACAAACAAAAGAAGTACGGAACCAATTAAATTTGCGTATTGGATTACAAATCGAGATAGATTGCAAACCTATAAAGCATTTCAAAAGGAAGTTATTCTATCGATGTTGTATCCATGCTTGTTCAAAATGCAATTCATAGTATTTATTCGTATGGTAATAGGGATGAAAAAAATGAAGATACTTATTCTCAAAATTTGGACAAAGGGATGGTTTACCACAAAAGAAACACGTCATGAAGCATCCTAGAATTTGATTGATTTGCTTATTCCTTTTATGGATGGAATAAAAAAAAAAAAAAACAACTATGTTTAGAGAAGAAAAAACAAATGGTTTCTTTATTCCCTTTTACTTCTCTAATAAACTCGTAAAAGGAAGAAAGAAATGTACTGAAATGCCAGATAACAAAGACCTACTTGTCCAACCACCACAATACGATGATCATGGTATGGGCATTTATTTTCTTTAATAATAATAACATACAAAATGTCAATGTAAAGAAATGGTATGATTACGTCCAACGAATCTGTCTACTAGCATATAATTTGTTTGAATAGGCATTCTCTACTCTATCTTTATAGTATACATAGAGAATCTCTACATCTATATATTATGGAGCTGTACAATCAGTAGAAACAATGGAAACAAGACAAATATATTTTACAGTTAAATGACATTGACAAGGTCAGCTGAGGGATTTCATGAATGAATCTGACTTTTATGGTAAGTTAAGTAGGCCCCCAAATACACCCAGAAATAGAATCTTAGAGAAAATTAAAAAAATTGTGTGGTCCAAGCCGGGAACATGGTTGATGGGCATTCTTAGCTAATACACACAGTGGTAGAAGTCTCCATAAGATGAAAAAATACCGAATGATAAGTAGTTTAAAATTGATGGGTGAAATAATCCAAAGGGCATACGTACAATATAGTATTGTAAACCAATATTGTCAAAGTCCAGTCTCCGAGCATCCTTTTGCCTCTTAAGCATGGGATCTCCCCCACCCATCCCATAAAAACATTAATAATAGTCATTCGTTTTCATTTTAAAGGTAAATTTCAAATAAGAAAGTCAAGTACAGGTCTTTTTCTCTGAGTTGTTAAACCTCTCTACTTTGTTATCCACAATACCTTTTACATCTCAATTTCTATATCCTAAAAAAATGCTGTCCAAATAATCACAACAATATCAGCTTCTGTTCAACAACAGCATCCATCTTGATTTATCATTTAATTAGAAAAAAATCAATAATAAGGATCCACAGAAGAAATCAACGAAACCATAACAAAAAGGAGAGAAGATATAATGAATTCCCTGCTTACCTTGAGAAGTTCATATATGTAGTAACGGATGTCATAATCTGACAGTGTTGGATACAAAACCTTGAAATCAGTACTGTTAACAAATTCAAAAATCAAGCTAGGGGTTTTTGAGTGCTGATCTCTGACAATATCTAGAAGCTTGACAATGTTTGGTCCCCCACAAAGATTTTGAAGTATCTTTATCTCTCTTTTTATCTGTGCATACGAACACCAAATACAACTAATTTCAAAACAAATTTTTACCAACATAAAGAAATTAACAAGTGACAGAGCAAAAAATAAAAATTCATACTTCATCAAAAAGAGAAACAAAATGAAAATACATATTTCCCACTGGAGAAGAAACCATGTAGCTGACATGACTACAGCTTATAGAAGAGGGAGAGAAAAAGAAAGAGGAAAAAAAAAAAAAAAGAAAAGAGAATTCACATTACTATAATGATAGACATAGCGGTTTCCCTGTTGAAGATTATAGAAGGAAGTCATGAATTAATATTCAAAATTAACTTCTCATTCTATTGGAAAGAAACTATCACCTTTTTCTTCTTTACAGGCTTCAGGATCTTGATGATACATCTTTCATTGCTATTGACATTTAATCCCTCAAAAACTTCACTATATTTTCCCCTTCCAACCTTTCGAACGACCTCATAGTCATCTTGATCGCTAAAAGAACAGAATAAAGACAGTTAGGAATATGAAAAGAAACCTATTGACGGAAGGAAACTATGCAATATCACAACAATAATTAAATTTTAGAAGAAACACTCCAGCTGAAAACAAATTAAGGACATACTTTGTATGTTAAACATGCTGATGAGGAAATAATTACTGCATGTTTGTCTATTAATAATTTGTTATATACTGGAAATAATGTTACTTTAATAGAGAAATTCAAAGAGTTAACAAAAAAGAAACTTGATATGTCAAACTCTGGAAGATTACATTATTTTATAGGTGTTGAAGTGTCAAAAAGGAAGAAACTTTCGTTTGCAAAAGATAAACAAAAGTTTATTTTAGAAGTTCTTGGTCAAATTTTAAAATGGCAGAATTGAATCCAGTGGCCACTCCAATGGACAAGGGTATCAATTTGAGAATAATACTATTGGTGAGCAGGTAAACAACACTACTTTTAAGGAACTATTTATTTAATGTATCTTATTGCCACAAGACTGGATGTTATGCGTGTTGTAAGTGCAATTAGCAGGTACATGGAATATCCATTAGATCAACAATTACACACAATAAAAAGAATCTTAAGGTATTTGAAACGAACTTAGGATTAAGGGTTATTCTATACGTTAGGAGACAACAAAAAATTGACTAAACATGTAAAAAATGATTTTGCAGGTGGTCTTGATGAAAGAAAAATCACAAGAACATATGTTTTTAAGTTGGGATCAAGAGCAGTAGCTTGGTGTTCAAAGAAATAGCCAGCAGTAACGCTCTTTAACTGAAGTAATTTGGCTGCAAATTTAAGAGAGGTTGTGGGCTGTTTGAATGAGGAGGATACTTGCAAGAACAAATATGGGGCAGAAAGAAGCAACTTTAATAAAATGTAAAAACAATTCTATTACAATAGCAACAAATCCATTTTTTCATGCCACAGTCAAACACATTCATGTTAGATTTCATTTCCTGCTTGAATTAGTTGACAAAGGTGATTTAGAGCTGTGTAATTTAATAACTAAAGAGCAAGCGACTGATATACATACTCCACCTTTCATTTTAGAAACTGCATTTTTCTAGTTAAGAAAGATGATTGGTGTCAAGAGGAACAAGGTGTCTAGGAGTAGTTCTTTTAAATTTTTAATTTAAGGGAGAGAATGTTATGTAAGTAAAAATTAACGGATCAATAACATCACTTATCCATTCAGATCAGAGTTAAAGATAGCTTTAGTTTACATAAAGTTTGCTATTATCCTTAGTAAATTTGTTTTCTATTTTATAGGAACCAAAGCAATTTGGTTGTGAATGGTTTAAATATACATATATTTTTTGTCCAATTTACTTTTTAACTCATACTTCACAATGTAAGCTAAGTTCTATATTTTGTCTTTTGTCATTTTTTATTCTTTATGACAGTTTCTCTTTCAGTTACAACACTCAATGCTGAAAATTCTCTATTCTCGCATACTCTGACGATCTTCATCTCCCTCACAACCATAACTTATCATTCTATTTTTTTCATTCCAAATTAATCAAAGAAAACTAACAAGTACCAATTGAACAATAAGATAATAAATAGGGTAGTAATAACTCAAATTAGACTCAAACTTTTGTAAACAATACTGACACATAGTCTCGCCTGTTTTTTGGTGATCAAAATTGGAAATTAATTGTTACATGTAAATATTCAATTGCCAGGACCCTGTATATTAAGTACAGCACCGCCAAATTAGCAAAATGAGCTAAAGAAATTATTGACAAAAAGACATCAATTACAAATAGTCTACCGGTTATAATAGAAGAATTAAAGAATAAAAATTCAGATCCGACCATTGACGATGCCTAAATCATAAAACGACGCGAATGGCACATAATAATCAACAGAACATAAGGTTAGGGTTCAGAAAGTAATGTAAAAAAAATTACCCCCACTGGACAGTAAGCGCCTCATAATCCCAATACTCTCTAGGTCGAAGAACATTAACATCAGTATAAACTCGCGCTTTGGACGACATAGCACAACTGTAGATCTCCGATTCAATGCAAACAGGGCCGATCTTATCAACTTGAGAAGCTAATAAATTAGGGGTAGCTGTACAGATAAATTGAGAAGGATGTAACGGATTATTATCGCTAGGAGGCTGGGAAAGGGAGGCAGGCGCGGCGGGGATGGAGGCCAAAACAAACAAGTTGCGGAAGAGGATGAAGAAGAGAAGCAGCTTTACCTTGTTGTTGGCATCTTTCATGTGAGTTCGTTCCCTCTCTCAGTAAGACTCACCCATCATCATCATAGACGCAGGCATCTCTTCTTTTCTGTAAAGCCTACTTTGTGCTGTGAACAATTTTTATGGCTATTTGGTAAAGCAAGGAATAACAATTGGGGGACATAAGAGGGGACGCAATACTGTGTATGGACAGCCGAAAGAAATATCTAAATCTGACCCAATTTTGGTCGGTGCTTTTGTCAAATTGCACCATATCACAATTGCTTATTCCACTACCCACTATCCACTGTAAAAAATCCGCATTTCAGATGCACCAAGCCATATTTCTTTATTTACCACCGAAATAATTTTTTAATTTTTCTAATTTTTGTGATTGTGATTTAATTTAGATATACAAAAATTAATTTTATTATATTATTATTTCTTTTATCAGTTAAGGCATAAATGATGTTACAAATTACAATCTAACATCAGAATTGACATTCTGTACAGTGGAAAACAACTTCTTTTTAACTACTATCTGCCAACAATATGGCATGAAATTTGAAACAAAATCTCCCTCATCAGAATTCCTCAAAAAATATAAGGTGAAACATAACATTACGCACAAATTAGGGATTTCACATAGCTTTTGGTTGGTTTTGTTCGAAATCAAAAACCTCGAACATGAGGCGTCGAACATCTGGCTTTCCATAGACACTGTAAGAAAGACCATGAATGGCTTGTTGAACAGAAGTAGTAGCTGGATTTCTAAGTCTGCGGTTGTGTTCATATGCATCTTGAACCTGTTCACTGTAAATGATGTGGCGCTGTAAGTATATTTCTCTGAGGTACTTTCCGCAAAACTTGTTCATTAGGAGCCTGCGGTGTTTCTCTTGTAACCATCTTCCAGGAGCATCCAGATGCTTCATAAGTAACCTCTCAGCCATGACAAGATCCTGTATGACATAATTAAAAGAGCTTAATATCACTTCAACCCCAGTTCTTAACTACGTTCTTTCTCCTCCCATTATTAGGGCATGAATATGAAAATTAGTCTAGATTTTGGGGTAAGATGATTGTGATAAAAGGGGGTATATTTCAACAGAAAGAAGGTTGGATGAAACATTATCTATGCAGATGCAAGAAAGATGTACCTGAATCTTTTGTCCAACATACTCTAGCCGCTCATAGCAGAATCGAGGATGCTCAAATTTGTATTTTGAAGGATGCATGAAGCTGAGCTGTATTCAGAGAAAAAAGACAAAGGAAATATATCCAGATTTCATTTCATTTTCAAGGAAAGCCTCCAAATCTTTAGTATGGCATATAAAATTCAAAAGAATGTCAGCAGAAGTCCCATCTCTCCAAATAGGCAGATTTCGGAATATAACCAAATCATAAGAAGTGAGAGAAAATACCTGCAAACCAAGTCCAAGTTCTATATTTCTGGCTTCAGTGATCTCTGGAATTCTATCAGGCAAGGACAAGGGATATCTCAGTGCCCGCATAACTTGAGGCCTACTATCATAGTCCCATATATTTCCACGGAACCGATGCATACCAGGTGGAACACATGCTCTGAAAAGCCTTGGATGTGCAAAGAGAGCATCTTCCGGAGGCTGTATTACAGAAACATTACTTATTTTACGAGAAACTACTAGGAGTCATCAGTCATGAAAAACTTAACCCCATCTTGACTAAGTGAACATAAAATTGCACCAAGTAACAATGTTAATAATTAACTCAATTGCTTAACCACTGCATGCCTCAATCACAAATATAAGTGTTGATGCTGTTGAAGCCCTCAGTGGTTCCCCTACTTCAGAGGCAATTTTGGTCCGCAGTGGTTATATCTAAGAGATATCAGTGACTATTAGCAAAATTTAACATAATCAATTAAATTTTTTTATGCTAAATCGGGAACTCAACTGATTGGGAAACAGGGCACAAGTCTAAACCCCGCTAACAAGATAAGTAGGCTTATTTTTGGTGCAAATACACAAGATCATTTCCTTGTTGCTAGAGATCTTCTAATCTCATCAGGTCAGCAAATAATACTTATCAACTATTATTGTGGTACTGATGTGAAAAATGTATCTAAGAACTATAGAGCCAAAAGTTTGCTCATCGAAGATAAAAGAATCCCACAAAATTCTCGAAGACAACATACTCAACACGTATACAAGTAGATGGATAAAGCTTACCCTATAAGATGCCACATCTTGCCAACTCAATTTTCTACCTTCAAATTCTACAGAAACATAGTCAACATCTTCAAGCTGTCTCCTAAGTTTAGGCTGGCAGTCTTCAGCTTCTGGATCCATCCCAAATACTTCAAAGAGAACACGATAAACTTCTGGCATGCCAAAACACAAATAAATTGCACCAAAAAGAGCCCAGAATACAGATCTGCAATGATCATACTTAAAATGAGTTCAAATATCAGAAATGGATGCCTGTAATGTCATTGTAAAAGTAAAACTAAACAAGGACAATGGAAATGCCCAACTATACCAATAGATTTCAAGATTTTCATGGAAGTATTAAGGGATGCATGATAAGATTTTCAAGCCTCATCAATAACAGTCTCTCTCTCACTTATATGACCAATTTTATACCATGCTCAATGCACATGATAAGATGCTAATTGTCCTATAAATTTAATGATCACGATCTTCTAAAATCAAATCATAAAATCTATCCAAACAAAATAAAATAAGCACGGTGTAAACCAAATGCCCATTTCTAACAATGACCTGTCCAAATTCCAGTTATCCAACAGTGCCACGAAAAACCATGACAGAAGATCAAATTTCACAAATGGGAAGACAGCAACAAGATTACAAATGTAAAGACTTCCCATACATGTACCAAAACATTCACATACAAAATCGGACAGAAAAGTTGGTCCAAAGTAGAGCAAGACAGGGGTAATGCTAAAATCAGCTACTTCCCTTAATACAAAAGCAACTATACTCATTACACAATGTAGTCCTGATTAACAGATTTGCACTGTTAAAATAGTCCTGAATAATGTACAGCATTCTTGTGGAAAGGGGGTAAAAATCTAACTAATCCAAAGAGCCGCATACAAAATTAATTACATGATTTTAATCAAGCTAAAAAAGATAGATATGTAACTTCAACAAACTGTATGAGTAAAACAAGTTCATACTTACTTTACTGGAGGCTCTTTTTCCTTTCTTTTTAACTTATCAATATCATCATATGGAAAAATAAGATTTTGCAAGCTCGCAGCTTTAATCCACTTGGGAAGAAACCTCTTCCCTATTAATGCATACACTCTTTCCCTCATTGGACCAGGTGACTCCCGGGGATACCTCTGCAAGAAAAATTCACATAAAGACATTTCAAGCACATATTGTCCCAAAAAGGATAGTCTAGAATGGCCTGATCTGACATGTCGTGCTTTAGTCCTCTCACAATAGGGATACTGAAAAGCCAAATATAGCAAGGTATCGAAATGTTTTGCTGGGTTATCGTCACCAAAATTCTCTGAAGGTTCCAGAGGGTACCCAAGGGCCTGCTTAGCCTCGAGCAAGTATTCATCAATCCACGTCTTATCAACATTGTTAAGTCGCGAAGAGGGTAAGCAAGAACTGAGTAAAGGGAAAGCTTTAAGGGATAATTGTGGGCTGTTAAGAAATCTTTCTGCTAGTCTTTTATCATCTAACGGGGGTTTCAGTATGAATCTTTTCGGGGGTACTTTTTTCTTTGGGGATACTACTTTCTTTCGCTCTGCAAGTTCTTTAAGCAGCCTTCGGGGACTGTTCTGGGGAAGTTCTTTAGAGTCTGCTACTACAGCAAAAATTCTATATTTTGAAGGGTTGGGCGTTGATATTCTGGGAAGTTTAAGGTGGTGGATACGGGAAGGGAATGGCGAGAGTGAAGCTGAAAAGGAAAGATCAAATACGTGGTGAGGTGAATTAGGATTTGACAGAGGTTTAAGGATCGAAGAGATCTCCATTAGTATAAACGAATATGCCACAACTTCCAATTCTTTCAGAGCACAAATCTATTCACGTTGTCGGAAATCTGAAGGCCATTTTAATGGAGGGGTTTTACAGGGTTTTTGCTGGTGGCTCAATAGTCTGGGGTGTTCAGATAGAAAGAAAGGGGATAAGGTTTCGAAAATGGATAATTTTGCGTAGATGCCAACGATCACAGTGTGAAGTCCCGTCTGGTGGATGACTCGCGAAAATGCAAAAGATATTTCTGAAGCAGAGCGAAACTTGTGTGATAATATATTTGGGCTTGAGCTGTCTCAAAGTATAATTGGTCTCAATAATCAAAATTGGTCCAATTGTTTGCGGCCCTATACCTTATCCTAGAGGCTCACTATAGTCTCCAAAAGCCTTGGCCTCCCACAATAAGTAAATGTGACAAAAAGTATAACTTTTTTTTTTTTTTCTTATCGCCCGGTATTGGTTACTAAGGGCCGGTATTTTCAAATCATTTTACGCTCAGATTAATTTTGCTAGTTGATTTGTAGGTTGTTTATTTTACGTGGATAATTTGGTCTTGATTTGTGGTTTATTGGTGGGGCGCGTGAGGATTTAACATTTTTTCATACTCAGTCGGGATTTGAAACTTGGATCATTGGTTAAAGGAGAAGGAGCCCTACCGCTCCACCACATGCCTTTGGTTAAAAGTTATAACTTATTAGATTCACATATGAATCAGGATGAGACTTTTTTTCTCCGTGTAAGAATTGAATTTTATGGGACGACATTTTTTTTTTTGTTCAATGTTCTGTGTGGTTACAGACTAAATCTGGCACGGCGAACTCTTGGAGCTGTGCGAACGAGGTGACATATGTAGGTGTAACATTGTGCCGTGATGGTTGTACATTTAATCCATGACCTAAAAACATCACCATATGGGTGGTCTATTATGGACTCCATTCCAATTTCCATATCAGCGAGAATTAATCAGTCTGGTTAGTTCGGAATACACAATTGCTTTATTGTTGTGGGCCTTGTGATCTTGTCATGTATGTTGATTACAGCTAGTGTCTGCATAAAGTTTAACATGCATAAATTTTCGTTACCTCTCCTCTTTGTCCAAAAGAGAGAAGAGAATAATTGACAATGGAAAATCCAGTCATGAAAGAAAATAATGTATGACATCTCTCTTGACGAAGCAAAGTTGGTTTCTTTTTTTTGGTGGGTTTTCTTTTCCTTTTTTTTTTCCAGTTTCTGAACAATCTGTTTTAGAACTTGTTTTGGTTGGGAATTCTCTACAAGACTTCTCTAAATTTATGAATTTTTAGAGCATTTTGGTTATAAAATTTCACGGGTTACCTTAGAAATAGCTTCTAATCTGATTCTTAATCAGGAAAGCATATTTGATATAGCTTGAATTAGAGAATGATTCTACACAGAATTTGCATAATTTGAATGTTCATATTTAGAAGCAATTGGTTTTCTGGAACAGTTCCTCCCCTACCTTTTTCCAGTTCTGGTCTTTTACCCTCTGCCAAAAACAGGGTAGTAAAAAGGGGGAAAACAAGATTGTAATTGAAATACACTCCACAATCCACATCATTTCTGATGCAGAAAAGCCAACTAATTTTTGATTGAAAATGACAGACTAGAGGATCATAAATTTGATTTCTTTTCTTTTTTTTCACCAGAAATGAAGTACTGTCATCTACTTCTACACCTGGGTAGATTTTCAGTTGTTGTCAATGAAAAAGCCAGATGGACCTGTGAACCATGATATGCATTAATGTATGAAATCCTGATGAATCCTCTGTTGAACGATTAGTCAACATTGGATAGAAGAAAATACTGCTGTTTGGCCACAGAGAAAAAAAAAAGAAAAAAAAATTAGAGATGCTGGATGATGTGAAACCAGAGAGGAGGCCATTTATGGATACAAGTACAGCTGATCACCATCAATTATTCAAACACGATTTGGAAAGAGTTAGTTATGGGGTCACACCTTCAAACAGTGAAAACAACTAGAGAGCAGCTAACTCAGCTTAAATATATGTATATATATATTTTCCTATGGTTGGAGAAATGGTGGGTCAGGCATTTTTAGTTAAATCCATTTCAAGATGACAAGATTACAGGAGCTAGGCTGAGGTAGGGGTGGAATTCCTACTTCATAGATCTTTAGTGGAATTCAGTGTTCTAGCCATAGGAATTGAAAGGGGATGATTTTGCTTACTTCAGTGAAATGTTGTAGATGTTAACATAGAAGGCAAGGTTAACAAATAAATAAGTTGTCCTTGTAAACATTTTCTTCTTTTTTGGGACGCTTTGGGGGCCAATGCTGGCCAATCAGATTGGTTTATTCTGGGTAGTGAGGAGGTACTATACGGAAAGTAGATTGACACTTATGTGGATGAAAACAATCTGCACATGGAAAACTTTATCGTTTTGGCTCCTCTTAAAACCCTAGTACTACCCACTGCTTACACACCACACACTTACACATGCAAACTAAATCCTTTACTTTCTTCAATTTGGCCCCTCATATTTTTCTAAATTAGCAACAGTGCCACAGAATGTGCTGCAGCTCTTGCTCTCCTATGTTTTCTTTATGAGGGTTTCCACCCATAATGTGGTCCTGAAAGGAAGGAGCCCTTTTTTGGAAATTCAACCTTTGTGGATAATTTCTTTGTTGTGAGTTGTGAAGGCTGATGATTGTAAGAGAGACAATCATTACATTAACATACATTGAAGTTTGATTTTCCCAGGAGTGTTGTTTCACTTCATGTCAGTGAAAAAGAGAGAATTTGGGGAGAGAGAAAGAAAAAGGGCTAAAAAATAGAGTTACAGAATTACATGTTGCTTTTTGGTTAGTTTTACCTCTTCCCCACTAGAGGAAACCTCGAGGGAATCTGCATGAAAGTCTTGTCTACTTTCCTATAGTACTACTGCTATAGCATGGAAGGAAAGATGGACATGATTAAGCTACTTTAAGTATTTGCAATGGTTGATTTTGATGTCATGGAGAACAACACACAACCCACAGGCTCTGCTGCTGCTGCTGCTGCTGCTACTGCTGCTACTGCTGCTACTGCTAACATGGCTACCAAGAAGAAAGAGCTTCTCTCAACTGCTATGAAGAGGACCAGTGAATGGTTTGTCCTTTATTTTTTATTGGGATTCTTATAAGCTTATCATAATTTAAGTTATCTTGTGCATCTATCTAGAGGGAGTCACCAAAGTTTAAATCTTGAGTTTCTTGATAGGATATTTTCTCAGGAGATCCCTAGTGATGTTGCCGTCATTGCTGGAGGAAATTCTTTTTTTCTACACAAGGTAGAATGT
Organism: Cynanchum wilfordii; assembly: GCA_025388415.1. Lineage (NCBI taxonomy): Eukaryota > Viridiplantae > Streptophyta > Magnoliopsida > Gentianales > Apocynaceae > Cynanchum > Cynanchum wilfordii. The sequence continues at coordinate 31,726 of JAHSUH010003710.1, read as the reverse complement.
CATCAATCATCATCTTGCTGTATTAGCTTGTCCATGATTTGCTTTATCCACTTAAGTGCATACTTTAAGGGCTAATTGGTTCAGTATTTAAATTATTAAAAGGTTTTATATCGTTTTCCTTTTAAAATATGTAAGTTAGATGTTTGATCTGTCAACATCAGTATTGGTTTTGAATTTCGTTCGGGAAATGAAGGAATTTGCTTATAATCTCCATGCAGTTTCCATTAGTCTCCAAGTGCGGATTCATAAGGAAGTTAGTCTCTGAATGCATTGATGCTGATCTTTCTGAAATTGAAATCCCTGATGTTCCTGGTGGTGCAGAAGCATTTGAACTTGCAGCCAAGTTCTGTTATGGGATTAATTTTGAGATAGGTACAGAAAACATAGCCATGCTTAGATGTGTGGCAGAGCACCTTGAGATGACAGAGGAATATGCAATTGGTAATTTAGTGGGAAGAACAGAGGCCTATTTAAACGAAGTGGCACTTAAAAGCCTTGCAGGGGCAGTGTCAATTCTCCATTCCTCAGAAAGTTTCCTTCCCATAGCAGAAAAACTAAAGTTAGTCAGCCGATGCATAGATACCATTGCATACATAGCCTGCAAAGATAACCAGTTTTCCGCATTGGGTAGAACTGATGGCGGTACTAATGGTTTGAATACTTCTACAGTCTTACAGCCCAAGACCATGGTTGACTGGTGGGCAGAAGACTTAACTGTCCTCAGAATTGATATTTTCCAAAGGGTGCTTAATGCAATGATGGCAAGAGGCTTTAAACAATATGCCCTTGGTCCCATTCTAATGCTTTACGTGCAGAAATCTCTTCGAGGTTTGGTGAGATCTCTCGTCCCATAAATTTGGATTACCTGAAATCAGTTGTATGGATGTCTATGTAATTGACTTTTTTCTTTTTCTTGACAGGAAATCTTCGGAAAAGGAAGGCGAAAAATTGAGCCTAGACAAGAACATGAAAAGCGGGTTGTCTTAGAAATAATTGTTAGTCTTCTACCAAGAGAGAAGAATTCATTGTCAGTTAGCTTTCTTTCAATGCTGCTTAGAGCTGCTATATATCTCGAAACTACAGTTGCTTGCAGACTGGACCTGGAGAAGAGAATAGCACAGCAACTTGGACAAGCAGTGTTGGATGATCTCTTGATCCCTTCTTACTCTTTCACCGGAGACACACTGTTTGATGTCGACACTGTGCAGAGGATAATGATGAACTATCTAGAATATGAAATGGAGGGAAGTCGATTAGGCTATACTTCAGAGGAAGAGTATCTTCCTCTTTCACCAAGTGACATGGAAAGAGTTGGAAAGCTAATGGAGAATTACTTGGCTGAGATTGCTTCAGACCCAAACTTATCTGTTCCAAAGTTCATTAGTCTTGCTGAATTCATCCCTGAACATTCAAGGATAACAGAGGACGGCATGTATAGGTCAATTGACATCTACTTAAAGGTTTGCCCTCTCTTAACTAGTAATTATTGCTTGTTCCACATATCTTGATGTGCACAATTTCATTCATTTTACATCAACCATTCTCTTACTTCAGAGTTGATAGGAATTGCCATTTTTGTTTCGTATTAGTTTCCAATTGAATATCTTTTGCATATTTCTCATCCTAAATTACAGTAAATTAATTCAGGCAATCAGCTACCATCCTAATTATAGATGGAGAGAAATAATACATCAATGGTTCCATATTTCATTGGCATTATCCCCTCCACCATATTCTTTCCTGCCCTACAAATATCCTTTGGCATACCCTCCACTGCCAGTTCAATGCTGATGAATGTGCAACAGGCTCTTTTCCCACACCACTTTCTGTAAAAATGGTCAATATTGTGCGTATGCAGGACACAATAGCTTGATATCAGGTGTAGTACTGCTTGTTAGTCCCTTTCAGGAAACAAATCTGAAATCATTAGTTCCCACTATGAATATCTCTTCAACTTGGTGTATCCTTTTTTGTACAAGACACTAGTTGATTGTGGGTATTATCAAGTTCATAGTCATGGCAGGACCTTGCAAGTCTAGGTCATGACATGACACTTTACTTAATTTATTAAGTGAATATTATAAATTTTATTTCTTCTTCATTAGAAGATATTAGGATGTTGTTGTGTTATGTCTTGAATTTTGAGTTTTAGATAAACTAGGCATGGTTTGAGGCGTGACAGTAGTTCATTCAATTGTTTAAAATCTGTTTCACTTAGTGCCCTTTTATGGGATTTTGGTGTAGGCTCATCCTGCTCTAAGTGACATGGAGAGGAAGAAAATATGCAGTGTAATGGATTGTCAAAAGCTATCTCGTGAAGCCTGTGCACATGCTGCTCAGAATGACAGACTACCTGTTCAAACGGTTGTTCAAGTACTATACTACGAGCAACAACGCCTTCGCGAAGCCATGGATGTAAACCTCACAGGTAGTGAATCACCAGCTCTTCTTGCCCTTAAAGTGAGTAATCACCAGCAGCAGAAATCCACCACCACCACCACTGATATCCAACCAGTTCCTAATGAGATGTCCTACCTAAGAAAAGAAAACCAGGATCTGAAATTGGAGCTAATGAAAATGAAAATGAGATTGAAAGAAATTGAAAGGTCTGCAGATAATAATAATAATCATAATCTTAATAGTAGTAGCAGATCAGTTACTAGCAGTCCGCTAGGAATCATCCCTCATCATCACTATCCATCTGCTGATAAACCTCCTTTGCCAAGGAAATCTTTCATTAGCTCTGTGTCTAGAAAATTAGGCAAGATTAATCCTTTCATACGTATTGATGGAGTCTTGTCTTCCAGTACAAAACTTCGAAACAAGCCCAGCAAAGATAGGCGGCATTCCATATCATGATCCCTTGCTTTGCTTTGTTACAGGGCTCGCATATTATATATATATATCATATGATTGTTACTTAGTTGCCTTTTTTCTGTGATGTAAAGTTTAAGAAGAGAGCCCAATACATTCTCTGTATATCTCTTGCTGTTTTCACCTTTACTTTCTTTCTTGTTTTGGGGCTGTCGAAAATGTAAATTATAAGGTCATCATTATATCATGCTTGATTTTCATTATGCCCATAGTATTTTCTTTGCCAGTTCTGAAAAACTAAGGAGAAAAATAAATGTCCAATTACTAGACTTCCTGTCCAAAAGTTATCATATTGGACATTTTATTTACTTTGTAAACTTAAACTATTATTAGAGAGAGAAGTTAAATTTAATATCTTGACATGTATCTACTTTTAGACTGATATTATATTAAATTGAGGTGAATTGTTTTGAAAATGTGTTAATTTAGTTAGTTTGACTTGTCTTATTTATGTGTTTTTCACGTGACTTCTCAAGTGAGGGACTTGAATTCGACACATGTCGAAGTTTTATATTGTAATTTTAATTATATGTCGTAATATTGTGAAGTCTCCTTCCATGTATTCCTCCGAATTACCTACTCTATAAGGTTAAAAAATTGAATTTAACAAAGAAAAAGTAGTGACAGCACAGAATTCAGCACCTGGACATGATTCAAAGCAATCAGTGGGGTCTGTGTATGCCATGGGGCGTTGTTCTTCTATTCTATCCAACCACGTATGAAGGGAAATTATTGTGAAACATGAAAAAAAGAAGGAAGATGCTTCCAGAATGAAGGATGTCTGTTTTGATTCTCTTTTTCTCAAAGAAGAGATAATAAATTCAAGAAAAGAGATCATTGGAATGCATTATTAGCAGATGGGGGAAGAAGGAGCCTTTTATTTATATGTAAAGGAGGAATCTTGATGCTCATTTGTGGCGGACAACATCCACTCCTTTCTTTCTTCTTTCTTCTTTCTTCTTTCTCCTTTTATATACATATATATATATATATATATATATATATATCATGTGGTAGGTAGAGGCACCAGAGAACATGAAAAATAAAAATAAAAGGAAAAAAGAAAGAAAGAAACTGAAAAGTTTTCATCATGAATCACCAATCGTGTCTTGACATATTTTCTTTTTTGGGATTGAAACCAATTAATAAGTTTGTTTAGATCAGATTCCTCATATCTTCCCCTAACTGTATACTTCTTGTGTTTTGGATAGCTACTACATAGGATAACCTTATTAAAAGGAAAAAGAAAAAAAAAAAGTACTTGGATGCTGCTTGGTAGTTCGGTTTTGTACTCAAAAGAGTTGATTTAATTATTACATTTCAATTGTATATTATAATTTAAAAAAAACCACAAATTTCTTTCAAATTAGTGTACTACATGTTAAAAAAAAAAAAAAGATAGAAAGACTCTTAACTACAAAGAAGAGCAATAATTCCACAAACTAATTGACCGATTTATTCTTCCCATGTGGGACAATATTGGACAACTATATAAAGATTCCTCTATAGATAGAGTGTTTTTTTTTTTTTTTTTTTTTTTTTTTTTGCAAACTTTGTCGGATAATCTCTGTATTGTTTATTTGTCTGAAAATCATATCACTTCCTCAAGCCATTGCAAATGATGCAAAAATATAAATATTATAAGAGATTATAAATTTATAAAATCTAAATTGAAATTTTATTATGAGTAATAAATCAATTGCCAAGAAAAAAGGAGGCATTAATTACAATTAAAATCCACACAGAGACAAGATTCCATCATCCAACGCAAGTCTGAGATTTCAATTATATACTAACTCGAACTATAATTTTATATATATATATATATATATATATATATCAACATTACTGTAAGATTCGCGCCGCCCTTAATAATTAAAAAAGAAAAGAAAAGAAAAGAAAAGAAATTAAAATTCTTTCTTTTTGATATCAACTTGTATTCAGAGACAAAGCATGGAAAAGCCAAGGAGGATTTGCATGCCTATCTTGTCTGATCATCAGTTGTTCCTCATCGTCCTCTACTACTACCTCAGAACTACTATTCCTTGTCCGATTTACCCTCGTCTTATTATTACTAATAATTATATTGCTCGAACCAGTTGAAGAAGAAGAAAAACTCCCTGCCCCTGCTACTGCTGAATCTGAACCAAGTGAATTCTTCTTCTTCCTCCTTCTGCAACTGCTGTACTGACTGGCCGGACCAAGTGTAAGCTCAAGCTCGGTTTCATCTTCATTAATATCCAGAATACCGGAAGCTGCAGGGCGCTCCAAGTCAAGATCATACTGTCGGGGCCTTTTAGGAATACTATTATTATTATTATTATTATCTTCATGATGATGGTGTTCCGGTTCACTTGTGAGATTCCATGTACCTAATTCTTGTACATGTAATTTTCTGATAGCGATGTTTTTCATTAGTAGCTTTTGAATTTGATATAGACGATGAAGTTCATATACCTGCAAATTAATTCACAACTTTTAATTAATTAATTAATTAATAGATAATATATAGTTCAAGATTATTATTATTATTATATATATATACCTGCTCTCTAAATGTTTCTTCATGCTTTAACATGGCCATCTTCATATATTCTTTATCATAAGGATTCATGAGAAGCTTCTCCATTGAAGCTGGAAAAATCTTCTTTCGTTTTTTTGTTTATGTATCAATAAATAAATACTGTCTTCAATTATTTGCCAGCGTTTGTACCTGAAAAATGTACAGGAACAGGATAAGGAGGATTTATGAGGACCCCAATTAAAGATAATGACATGATTTTATAATCTAATTAATCAAGGATCCAATTAAGATCAAGAAAAAAGAATGGAATAGAAGTTTGAAAAGAAGATATATATATATATATGTGAGTATGTATTGCAGCTGAGGTGACCTAACTAGTTGCTTTCTTGTGGGATGAACACTTTGTTTTTTCTCTTGTATCTTCCTTATAAAATCAGTTAGAAAGATTGAGACTAGTGCACTTATTTACAAATATAATGTCTCCTAACATGTTAGTGTTATCATTTTCATTTACAACATGCCTTGACTCTTGTAATGCTAAGATATTTTTACCTACCACACACACACACATATATATATATATATACATCAATTTCTATATAAGACTTTTTTCGTTTTTAACATGATTTGAACTCATAATATCATGTAAATGAAATTCTTATTATAAGAGTAATCACGTCTTGTCAGAGAAAAACAAGGGGAAAAAAACACATACATACATATTCTTTCTTTAACGTTGAGATTTAGTTTAATCCGATATGCTCTCTTTCAGATGGCTGCCGGAATATAGATCTAACAGCCACCATGCTAGTCTTAATTACACCAAATAAATAGAGTACTAAATAAAATATACTGTTTATTATTATTATTATAATCTGTGTCTTCAAAGTCAAGAAAGGAACCGATTGAAAATATAAAACTTATTATGACTAATTATAAAGATTCATGCTGATTCTGAAAAGAAATGATCGATCAGGAACAGTTAATTACTAATTAATTAAATTATACTATATAGTATTAATAATATAAAAAAAACAACAAAAAATGATATGAGGTACTAATTATGGTGTGTTGTTTCTTAATTACCTGGAAAGATCAAGAACAGTTGGTGAAGTACGTACTGAAGATCGATGGATCGATGGAGAAATCAAACTTACAATCTATCTATATATAAGTTGAAGTCAAAAAAGGAAGGAAATAACTGAAGAACTCCTTGATGAGAATAGCAGCAGCAGCAGCAGCAGCAGCAGCAACTAGCTAGCTTTTCCTGTTGACAAGCTTCATCAAGCTTCAAAACATTTCTTCTAGCATATTTTCACTACTACTACGTGTAAAGCTTGAAAGAATGAAATAATATATATAAATATATATATATATAAGTATACTACAAACGGGGAGACCGATCGAGACCGAGGAAGAATAATAGATTTTCTTTCTTACACACGGAAATCAAAGAAATGGCGTTTGGTTGCGTTTCTTTTGAGGGGGGTTTAATTAGAGGCATGCCTAACAAATCCCAGTACTCTTAACCAATGTAATTCATGGTTTGTGAAAGAGATGCTCCCGACAAGTACAGCAGAGCACTACATACACACCTATATATTATATTAAAATTAATTCCATATTATAATAATAATACTACTCTCCCATGTATGTATCTATATCTCTCTCTCTATATATATTATATGTATGTAGTTGTGGATCACAAGGTCTTACACACACTGCACACGCTACTTGAGACAATCATCAAAACAACAGCTTAGGCTGCCGAAGCCAAAGTGATGAACCACATGCACCCAAGTTTTTCTATATTACTAACAACAGTTGTCTTTTCTAATATATATATATATTATAATATGAATATGAAGAAGAAGAAGAAGAAGAAGAAGAAGAAGAGGAAGAGGAAAGAGTAGTTTTTTGCATCATCACCTGCCCGCCGACACGGAGATCTGGACCGTACGTTATGTGGGTACTTAACTTGGAATATATATATATATATATATATATATATAGTCCAAAAAATCAAGATTTACAGAAAGAGGATCTCTACTAAGCTACATTGAGCATAAAACTTGGAATTATTATTGTACAAGGAAGGAAAGGAAATAATTATAAGAACATGCAGAGGGAGATAAGGATAGTTTTAATTGAGGGAGCTGGGGGGTGGTACTGTTGTCTAATCTTGACATATATATATATATATATATATATTATATATATTGTAAGTAAGTGTAAGCAAGAAATGGTCATTAAATGGACCATGTGGATATGAACTGTTCCAAACACAAAGATTGATTCAGCAAAATGCATTCTTTTTTTCTTTTTTTTTTTCCCTTTGCTGTTTTGTTAATTAATAATGGACCATACACACACACACACATATATATATATATATATATATATAATTAATGTCTCATAAATTCATATACTGTATAAATCATGTGCGCAATTTTGGATATGGATTTGGATCTGTCAATATTAATTGGATCTCCGTTTGTTTTGGTGGAGACTTGGAAGTCATGATTTTAATTAATTTGATTCTTTTGTTGGTTATATGTTATTGTTTGTACGGAGTATAGTACAATCAGCCCGGATGAGGAAACAGGTTTGAACACAATTAGTAAAAGTTAAAAATTAAAGTAGCCAAAAAACCTTTCTCACATCATTATATATATAAAATAATAAAATTTGAAGAATGAAAAAAAAAAATATATATATATATATATATTTTGGAAGGATATATATATATATTTGAGATATTATTATTTGAAAGGGGAAGTGGTGATTGATGAGGGAATATTGAAGAGGGGGAAGAGAGAGGACATTAGAGCACGCGTTGCCGGTGGTAGGAGGTGCAGCAATAGGGGGTAGTGGGTCCTTCTGGGTTTGCACAAAAGACTGACCCACGCTACCTCTACCTGTGTTTGGTCTCATCTTTTTATCCTCAGTCTACTCAAGGGATCTGGGCGTTACAACAATAACCTAGGGTAATTAATCATTATCTTACTGTATATATATATATATATAATTTTAATGTATATATATACACCCCCAACCAAACCACACCCCCCAAAACAAAGGGATCTGGGGGTTGTAATTTATAAAAAAAAAATATATATATATATATTATATATATATACACTAATTTATCGAAAAAATGTATATATATACTACTAATAAACATAAATAAAACTACTATTAAATTTTTATGAATTTTGAAAAATTAAAAAAAAAAAAAAAGAGTAATTAAAAAATTTGGTCTCAAATAAATTTATGTTTAACAAGTTTAGTCCTAAATTTTTTTTTTTTTTTTCTTTTAAAGTTGTAAATTTTTTTCCCTAAGAAAACTAATGTCCTTTTTTGTAATTTTTTTAAATTTTTTTTAAAATTTAGCAGTTTATGTGGTTTATTGAATAAAAGAAAAGAGTAATCAAGTCATTTTACATGAAATATATTTATATATATTGTTTTGTACTCTTTCGAACATAAATTGTGAATGAGTGTTTCAAATATTTTTTACTCTAATTTTATAAATATTTCATATAAAGTGACTTAATTATTCTTTATTTAATCGACTAAAATCACCAAAATCGTTAAAATTTAAAAAATTTTGATGGAATTTGTGAAAAATACTTTAGTTATCTTATGTAAAAAAATTTAAAATTTTAAAAGTCAAAAAAAATATTTTAAAACTATCAAACATAAATTTATTTAAGACTAAATTCACCAATTACTATTTAAAAATAATACTATGATATAAAAGGGAAAGAATTCAAGATGGAATCTTTATCTTTAAACTTGAAAGCTGAACTTCAAATATTTTTTTCAATCTTATTCATTTGATCAGTTCACCGTTGTTGTCGTACCCGCTACAGCGGTGAAGGACACTGACCGCCGAGTTGTCTGGCTACCAATTTTCTCCAAACCCTAGCCACCGCTGAACCACTCTTTCTCCTTTTTGTTTTCTTCTTTCTTTTTATTCATGGCCACTGACGGGGTACATAATAGTACTAGAGTATCCAACCTTTCTATTATTATTATTATTTTTTTTTTTTGTTATCTGAAGTTACTGTATTCATTAATTTGGATAAAACTCGATTAAACTTGCAGAGTACAACTAATATCAAATCAAGAACTTCTAACATTAATCTTTTGTGAAATTATGACGATCATTTACTTAGTAATCGTGTATATTATATTAAAAGTGTATTTGGAATAGATTTATGTATATTTCAAATGTGGGATCGTGGTATAATAAGATTTTGTTTTATTATATAATATATATATATATATATATATGTGCATGGGCTAGCTAGTTGCATTATGATATTTTGTTCTTATCTAGAGAGGGGAGAATATTGGTAAACAGGCTAAGTTCTAAGCTGGCGATCTCCAGGCCACAAATTTTGATCTTTTTCACTAAAGGGAAGAAGAAAACAAGTACTGCCAAAATCAGGATATAATAATATTTCTTAACTCTTTCAAGCAATCTACTCCAGATCCACTATTTCCTTTTGGCGCCTTCTTCCACCTCTGCCATTCACACACATATATATATATACACTGGAAATCATTATATATGTCTATTTATTTATTTTTTTTTACTTTTCAACTTTTATATACATATATGATATGAAAATTAAAATCACGTAAACAAAATCTTGATATAAAATCTAAAAGTTTAAATTTGGAATGCCCAGCGTTGCAGCATTTCATCTCTTTTTTAACAAATGAAAAAATCATACTATTTTCAATATAATAAATAAAAATTTATCTTTCTTTTTTTTATCACACTGTTCAAATAGATTTTACAACTCTTATTTATTATTAATAATCTCTTAGAATCTCTTACAACACTCGTGAATATTTGTGTAATAACATAGAAATAAGGGCGGGCTGATGAGTCCATGCGTTTCCGTGATCAATTATTATTCATACGGGTACTTTGGTCATCATCACGAGTGGGCAGATGCAGAAGTATTGTTATTATTATAAATAGAAAAACATATATTAGTAGTACTACCATTTGACAGAGACTAACCACTCACTAAACTTAGATTAATTATTAATATTAAAATGGCAGCATCCGATAATGACAATCAATCATGATCCCATTCAAATTTAAAATTACAATATATGTTGATTTTGATTTACGTTAGTGTTTTACGAGATTAAAATACGTTATTAAGTAAAAAGTTTTAATCTCTTGTTTAATAAGTGTTTAACAAACTCTTAAGTAAGCGAAATATGACTTCAAATCACATCATTAATAATTTTTTTTTTTTTTTAAGTCTCCAATCTATTGATTCTAAGTAAAAAAAAAATAAAATGAATAGGGATGGCTATGGGTATGAATAAGTATAGGATAGGGGGAGGGAAGGTATGGGGGAATATTATATAGGTGAAGAGTAATTAGTTATGTTTCCGATGCTATTTGTTTCATCATATATTTTTGTTCTCGCCGTTTGTTTGTTTGGGTGGATGCAGCACACCGAGTTCAGGGACTGTCCTGACTCCTCAGCTGCGGTCCCTTCATATGAATACATTCTCCACCGATTTCCATGTTTATTACTACAAGAAATTGTCAATTAATTTATTACAAACTCGAGGAAAGGTAACAATGCCTAGAGATCAAAGGTTATGTAATCTCAATTTATTTTTTTTTTATGTCTTTTCAGAAGGTATCAGGATAATTATTAATATATAATCATAATTTTAAAATGTGTTATTAAATAAAAAATTTTAAATTATTATTTAATAACAACCCTTTAAAGATTAGAAAAGGAAAGAAAAAGAGGATAAGGTTTTCCAACAAGTTTTCTCTCTCTTTCTCGAATGTATGATGATCATTATTCTTGCAAAGACAAGTTCGGAATAAAGATTTACTTTGTCTCAATCCTCTCATATTTAAGTTAGCAAAGATTAAGAGTCATATAACCCTAACTCTTACCCTTGATAGATACATTTTGTAGCAAAACTGTGTTGGTCAACACCTTTTACGGCTAGATTAATAGTTGATACGAAATGTGTACTACCTCTTGTGTTATGAATGGAAATGTAACTTAGATAATCTGTACGAGGGGAACACATTGACGTGACTTTTACTTCCGAAGTACCAAAACTCATGCAAGTCTATGGTAACGTGTCTACTTTTAGCAAAGTACCATGAATGATTCACTCCGCATGCCATATAAAGAAAGTGAGACCTATTAAGATAACATGCATTTTGAAATCATAAGAAGGAATATATTATTATTAGTTTTTTTGGTTTGTATTATGGATGTAAGTATGGAGAGGAAATAAAAATGTTAGAAAAGTGGTAATCCTGTTGGGATCCACCAACATCGTTGTCGAGTAAACGCAATTCCTAAAGGAAGAAAGAGAGATTAGGTAAGAAATCCATGATATATACCAATTTGACATTTTTGATAATGGAAGAACTTAAAAAAGTGGTCTTTTTTTGGATTTCATGCAACATTATCTCCTATAAAACAACCCAAGGGAATTTAGATATGCATATTATCAGATTTGTGGAAGTGCTTCAATTATTGTTCTTTGTCGTCTCCATCCCCTACCCCACCCCCCACCCCCCGTCTTTCCCTCGTCGAGCCGTGAGCATATTTTGTGTTCATGGATTTCTCTAACGTTGCTGTCACTGTGGGGTCTGCAAACTTACGATGACATTAAAAACCTTAAGATTTCTTAAGTCAAAATTTAATTATTTGATAATTATTTTTATTTTATAAAAAACTTTACTTGTCATGTATAGTAAGGCCAAGTCCCTTAAATTTATTTTCCTTTTTTTTTTAAAAAAAATAATAATAATAAAATAAATAAAAAGAGGTGTGTTTCTTTGTAATTCCATGTTTCATTTTTATATATGTTTGGCCTAACTGAATTTTCTATGGGCCCAATAGTTTTCCCTCTTACATATAGGCCTTGCCTCCCAACCCAGCAGTTTTGTTGAGGCTTACCAGCGAAGCTGGTCAATAGAAATCCATTCCTCGTACACATATTAAAAGTAACCAACAACCCATTCGATTTCCTATGTTTGAATCTTTTCTTAAAGTCTGATCATGGGACTTGGGGCTTGGATGTTTTATAGTTTAGTCTTGTAGCCTGCTTTCCCTGTGCTTAGCTGGGATGCCTTGACAGGGTTGTGTCTTTTTTGTACATCTGTGTATCTTTTGGTATATATTATATATACATGATCCGGTTTTAAAAAAAAAAAAAAGTCTGATCATGGGTAAATTTAATAGGTATTTTAATATTTTTAATTAAAATATAAGTTTATTTTTTATTTTTTTTTTGAAAGAAAAGAAGAAGATAATTTTCTATAACAAATTAAAAAAGTATAGAGATATTTTAGTAACATCTTCACTAATGATTTTTTTTGTTTAAACATTTAATATTCTAAATAACTATTTTGTATCATTTTTTTTTTTTATACCTACTTGGAGTGGTTTGGTGTTTCCACCTTATTTGGTGAGACTAATTTGGACTCGGCCTGCTGAGCGCTCGCAAAGTTCAACTCTTACTCGAGGGTGAAGGCCTAACCCAGAGTCTTTTTAACATAGCGCTGAGAGATTCAAAATCTCGACCATCCGCCTTAGAGGAAGTATTATGAGTCTGTGCACAAACTTCTTCAAGCTACCGAGTTATTATTTACTATTTTGTATAATTAAGACTGAGTTACGCTCACAAAATTTAACTTTTGGTTTGAGAAATGTCAAACTCTACTTTTTATATGTCATTCACACTAAATGCTAAAAGATAACTTCATATGATATTTATTTTTTTATTATTATTATATCAATGTACAGGTTTTATTGGATCAAAATTATTAAATAAGAAACTTTAACCAAGACGAGAAAAAAAGAAACCGAAGGCATCATGACATATTGGTTAATTAATATTATTTTTAGTTAAAACCTGAAAAAGTAAATGTGCCAATAAACTCATGGACATTGATCCAATCCAATCACACGCTATTTTGTTAATTAATATTATATTATTTATTTATTTAAAAAAGATGCTTATCCAATCTCTATTAAAAGACAAATTGCATCAAATTACTTTATTTTATTCTATTAGAAGAGTTGATCTCACATTCAATGTACAATTATTAAAATGAAAAACGAGTTTTAATTTAATTTGATTATAAAAATAGAAAATAAGTAGTCAAAGACAGTGAATATGCGAGGATATATACTTTTTGTGTTTTGCAAATCTTGTTTGACTATTCTTCATTCACCTGCTACCCATTCACCTTCTTTTTTCTTTTTTTTTTTTTTTTTTTTTTCTAGCACGGATGTCCTAGATGAGTTCTAAATTATGAGAGGACATATTTAAGCTAAATTCAGATCTAGACTAATCCTCGTTCGAACCGGATTAATCCCTTGCAGGAAGAAACTTTGTACCCAAATTTTAAACAGTTGCATATATTAGTGGGAGGTTTAAATCCCAACCTTATTTAAATTAGAAAAACTTTTTATCAACTCCCCTACACTTTCTGCCTTTTAGTTTGACATTATTAACTCATTATATATATATATATATAATATATATTACACTTAATGATGTGACACATTCTATAACCAAATCAAAATACTAAAATCGTTGGTCCTAACTAAATAATTCATATTTTTTTAACTTGTCACTAAAAAAATAATAAAAATTATATATATATATATATTTTATTTTTATTAATAAAAATTAATAAAAGTAACTTTCAATGAATATGGAATGTATGGAGCACACAGAAATCTTTACCCTCCCTTCTTTATATATATATTCAACTGTATCTTTATTAAAGTTAAATAATTGACTATATTCTATTTTTATGAATTGAAATCAAAACATCAAATTTCAAAATTAAAGAGACAAAGAAAAAAAAAAAAAGAGAGAGAGAGAAAAACGAGCAACTAGCATGTGATGTTACAGTGCTACAATTCGTGATTTTCTAATTTTCTGTTTTATGGTGAATTTTGAGGATGCACGTTTTCGTTTCTTTGGCTTTGGTTGATAATATTCAAACTCTAACTGCAGTTGAAAATTCAAAATAAACAATTATTCCATACTATGTCTATGCCCCGACAAGGAGAGCAGTTGTGAAATGAACAAGTACTCATCTAAGGGCTGCTTTCCCTCTCTCTCTCTCTCTCTCTCTCTCTCTCTCTCTAATCTTACTGTCACCATTTTTTATTTTCTTTATTCAACTTTCTTTGTCATAAGAAAGATTCTAAGCCAACTGGCTCGTGGAAAACTTGTGGTGGGTGTATATGTGTATATATATATATATATATGTATATATCGCTGAGTTCGTCTTGCTCTGTTAGAGAAGTTTCATCTTCGAATTGTACATTGTCCTGTTGATTATATTCATACATATTATAGGCTTGAAGTTGAATCGCAGAAATGGTTCGATTTAATCTTCTCATAAATGTGCTGATACTTTCTGTAGGTGTTTTATGTGTGTTCCCTCACCTGGCATTAGCTCAACTCAGACAAAACTACTACGCAAATATTTGCCCAAATGTTGAAAGCATAGTAAGAGGAGTCGTTAATCAGAAATTCCGGCGAACTTTTGTAACTGTCCCAGCTACTCTCCGTCTTTTCTTCCATGACTGTTTTGTCCAGGTACCAAATTCAATCCAATCGAATTGAATTTTAATAAATAAACCCTTAGGGTTTAATTTGAGATAAAATTCAATTTAATATCGTCATTGTGTTTTTGGTTTTGGGGAAAAAAACAGGGATGCGATGCTTCGGTAATAGTAGCATCAACTCCGAACAATAAAGCAGAAAAGGATCATCCAGATAACTTATCCCTCGCCGGAGATGGATTTGACACGGTGATCAAAGCCAAAGCTGCAGTTGATGCCATTCCGAGTTGCAGAAATAAGGTCTCCTGTGCAGATATTCTCGCCATGGCTACTCGCGATGTCATTGCTCTGGTCAGAAATTCAGTATTCAGTATTATCTTCTTTCCTTATACCAACAATTATCTTCAATCATTAAGAACAAGAATTGATGTTTGTAAAACTACGTATTGTAGTCTGGAGGACCTTCGTATCCAGTTGAATTGGGGAGATTAGACGGTTTGAGGTCGACGGCGGCGAGTGTTGAAGGAAAACTACCTAAACCAACCTTCAATTTGAATCAGCTCAATGCAATGTTCGCTGCCAATGGACTAAGCCAGACGGACATGATCGCTCTCTCTGGTAATCTCCCCATTGCTTTACCTTTGCGCCAGCTGGGTTACAAACTCAGTTTAATTTATTCATAAAGTTAAATAACGTTGTAAAGTTACCTTTTTGAAACAGAACATCATCATTATTAAATTAAAGTATTCATTTTTTTTTTGTATATAAATATATATATATATATATATATATATATATATAGACAATTTGACATTCTACATATTTAAAGTGTTTTCGAAAAATTAACATGGAAATAAATGGACAGGCGCACATAGCTTGGGATTCTCGCACTGTGACAAGTTCGCGAACAGGATATACAATTTCAGCCGTCAGAATCCGGTGGATCCGACACTAAACAAGCAATACGCGATCCAATTACAAGGTATGTGCCCAAGAAACGTGGACCCAAGGATAGCCATCAACATGGACCCAAACACGCCTCGCACGTTCGATAATGTCTATTATAAAAACCTGCAACAAGGAAAAGGTCTGTTCACATCGGACCAAGTCCTCTTCACTGACACCAGATCAAGGTCCACCGTCGACGCTTGGGCAAGAAATTCCCAGGCTTTCCAGAACGCTTTTATATCTGCCATGACCAAACTCGGCCGCGTCGGAGTTAAAACCGGAAGGAACGGTAATATTCGTTTTGACTGCGGAAGGTTCAATTGAAAGAGGATATATATATATATACGTGTTGGTTTATTTTTTGGTCTGTATATTGCACACCAAATCCCCACTTTAAATTCTGGTTTTTCAGCCAAAAAAAAAAAAAAAAAAAAAAAAAAACAATTGTTTTATAAGTTATGGTGGTCATAGTAATTAAGGAAATTTGTTTTAAGACAAGGTTGTCGTAATAATTAACGTTCAGCTGTTCATCAAGAACTGAATGTACAAAAGAGAAGTTCGAAGCTGCTCCTCTCGTTTCTTTTTTCCGTTGTAACTTTCGTGATATCAAATAAAAACAAATCATTATATTTCCTCAGCTCTTGAATAAATTGTCCTACTTAAGTTAGTTTAATTTTACTATCTAAAACAGTAATATATTAGTAATTTGATTGCGGTGATTAGGGGTTGAAATTCAATTTGAGCCAAAAAATTAAAATAATCTAATATATATATTTAAAGTAGTGAGTCTATATTTGTTATTGGAATGACATTATTTTGTTCTAAATTGCTGAATAGTTCGAGCTTCTTGTTCCTCCACCACTTGACTTAACAAGTTTAAGGTATTAAATGCCCCGCAAGGGGTGGCCAAGTTGGTGGGTAGGAATCCTGGTGAGGTCCCGGTCCAGGGTCCGAATCTTGCCAACGCCTTCGAGTTGAGCATTTGTTACAGGGGTTTATGTAGTAATTTATCCTGGCTTGGTGTGGTTTGCAAGTTATTGCGCTTGCCGGGGGTTTACCCAGGAGCGCACTCAAAGAAAGCGGCGCAAGTTTCCCCGTCATAAAAAAAAAAAAAAAAAAAAAAAAAAAAAGTTTAAGGTATTAAATCAATGTGTTATAAAAACGACCTTATATTATAATTTTAAAATTCTTTTCATAATTTTTTAAAATTAGTTCTTTATATATACCTTTTCTCTCGAATTAGTAAATGGAAAAACAAATTACCAACAAAACTTACATTCTAAAACAAAAACAACTGAGGAAAAAAGCCAAAGGTTAAAGTCAAGTACTTATATTTGATAGCACGTCTGATTCATGTTTGGCACGTCGTTCAATTTGGAACTAATTTTCTATATATGGATTATCAATAATGGAGTGCATAAGTGGTCAATATCCTTTTTTAATTTTTAAAGAGTTCACGGTTTACATGGATTTAAATTATTTGCAGAGTTAAGGGAAATGTCTTATCTTGAAGTTGTTGGAGTTAAGCGTGGTAATGGAAGTATTTATTATAATAAGCAAAAGAGTAATAAAAATAATCTTCGATATTGTTCTCATGTCTTATTCAGCAAATTAGAGGGTCGTTGAGTTGTTCGGAACACGCATCTTCCTTCTTCTACCCTTTCATTTTACTTAAACATAGCTATAATTTGCTTCTTCTGGATTTCTTTATCTTTTTCTTTTTGGTTGGAACCATCACCTAAGATTTTGGGGTAAAAAAGAAAAGAAGAGGGAAAATGGTATTATGGGCACTACAAGTTATTTGCCCTGATGCATCTTTTTTCTTTTCCCATTTTCCCTACTTCTTGTAGTTTCTTTCAAGATCATCTTCACGTGTTTTTGACCTAAAAACATATACCATCACGCATGTCATAGTTGTTCACCTTCAGTCTTCTAATACCATTAATTTGCAAGTTTAAATCCTGAAGCACATTGAAAACACCACTTGTAACATAAGAGATTAGTCACTATTATTTTACTTAATGACGATAGATCATAAAGGGAAAAAAAAAAAAAAAAAAAACACATCTCATCATATCATATTCATATTATGTGTAATTGATAATTCTTTTTCTCCTGCTATATTGTTAGCAAGTTAGTCAATGACACCCTGATGATGTTATCTTCTCTAGCGGGTGATGGGGGGCATTTGGGGAACAGATAAAACATGGTATAGCAGAAAATCCATACAAGGAACTGGCACCATATTCATTCAGATAAGGGTTGGTATGCCCATAACGGTCAAGCAACCTACAACATGGTATAGCAGAAAACCATTGTTTGAACAATCAGGGTCTCAATCACTCTCAAGGTGGCCATGGCCATGGAAATTCTTGCTTTTACTTTTATGTTGATGGTGTGTGTATGTTCTTTTTCTTCTGTGGGGTGGGGGTGTGAATATAGGGAAGCCAAATCCTACCCCCAATGATATGTGGCATGAAATCAGCCGTAAACTTCAACTGCTAAACAATCAGTTGTCTTACCAATAGAAAATCATTTATGAAGCTTCTAAGTTTGAGGAATTCATGTTAGTCAATCACAGAAAGAGACCCACCAAACATCAGATGAGAGAAAGTCTTGTTACCCTAAAACACATTTAAACTCTATGAAAAGGAAACATGAGATGGTATTGTCAACTAAAAATCCAAATCTTACAATGACATGCAGAGAGATAGATAGTAAGGCGTACCAATCAAGAAACAGAAAATAAAAATTGTCCCTTTCTCATATATTATATAGCATATCATGAGCAAAGATGGATAGGTTACGAAATATATCCGAACACAGAAAGAAACAAAACAATTTATACAGAAACATATTGCAGAATTATAGGAGCAAGTTTATGAAAACAGATCTCAAATTACTGTTATCTATTCCTAATCATGTGCCACCACCAATATGAGACATGCTAGATGATATCTTTTGAAATGTAAGGGAGTTGGAAAGTTTGGAAAATATTACATCCTCTGCAAGCAAAATATTCTGGACCAGAAGATAGAAGCTACATGGCTTAGAAATTGGGCTGGATACTAGTGGTAGCTCGGATGCGAGGTCACAAAACATACTATCATGCTATATTGAGCACATTAAAGATAACAGTTATTCTATATAATTAGTCAAGATAAATAAGAACAGAACACAGGATCTTCTGCTTTCGATTTGGTTTGAATAAGAAGCTGGGCATTTCCAGATGACACATTAACTAGATGAATTAAGTAGAAAAAAAAAAACTGCAGTAGCCAAGGATGAGGGACCAAGTTAGCTATTGGGCAGTTAGGGAAGGCTACAGTTCAATGATTACAAAAATAAAATAAAATAAGAAAGAAAGAAATCCACAAGTCACTGTGGTTTACCTGAATAAAAAATTCTAAATTTCTAATGCTACTACCTCATACCTACCCCAATATCCCCACCTCGTTTTTATTGGGTGACAATCAGTTGAAACTTATCCCAGAAAAAGGGAATTCAATTGCAGATTAAAAAGGTAAGATAAGCAATAAGCCTAAACTCAATTCTAATTCATATAGTAAAAATACTCTTGCTGCTCTGATTATGAGAAAATCACTGTAAGCTTAATAGAGAAATCCTCACCAATTGACCTGAGCCATCTTTCAAGAAAAGAGCACTGCAAAAAATAATAATTTGACACTCAACTTTGCTGTATTCATTCATATTTTACTCCTTAAACCACAAACAATGTAATTGCTCTCTCACATAATCTTAAGACTTTTACAGTGTTGCAGTAAAGTACACATCTTTGGAAAAGCTCATCAAACCTTACTAGCATTCTGCCACACTTTTCTAACTTCCTAGAATTTGGATTTCAACCAAGGATTACACACACATGAAATATCTGCTAAGTTAGAAGTGTCTCCAAATAGTTCAATGTCAAGAAGACAACTGGCAAACTACAGAATCTACTGCATTTGAAGTAACTCAACTGCAGAAAATCTAGAGCATACTGCAGTACCAATGGCTTTAGATGATAAAAATGGGCGGATAGTACATGAAAAATAAATTTCTAGAAAATGTAAACCTAAGTAGTTTCACCTTAACCTGCTAAATTGAAACTTGAAGGATATTTAATAGCCCAAACAAACAAAGCTTCATGTATGGCTAATAATTTCCTCCACAATCTCAACCATATGAGATATACAACAATTGTAATATCAAGTACAAGATAATTTAAAAGAAGAAACATAATTGAATAGGACCTATTTTACTTTAATGTTACATGCTACTGAAACGCAAATAATTTGATGCCAAAGTAGACAACAGAGTATACAGTTTCCATCTGTGCAGAAATTTATACTTACAAAACTTTTTGCTGTGGATTCCAATTCACAAAGCTGATTTTGACATGCTCCTATAGAAAGCCAGAGAATAATTTGACAAAGAAATATATCAGAAACACTACTTTTCTCCTTACTATAAAATCTTCAAGGAAGAGCAACATGATACTTTATCACTAGGTACTTAATTTGACAAACAAAATGCTATTACCCTCAAAAGTTTCCAGTCAACTAGCTGTTTTCTCAGTTGGAAATGACCTATGCAAATATAACCTGCATATTGCTCAAGAAAAGTTTTGGCCTTGAAACCCTGAAAGTTGGAACAATTTACAAAAACTTAAATCCTGCATGTAATCCTCCTCCTTAAAAGATGTTTCTATTTTGCAAAAATCTTGTAAATAATACAATCCATCTGTCAACCAAGAATGAGGATTTTCTTTTCCAGTTATACTTTCATCTCAAAGATATAAGACAAAATTATTCCAACCATCACTGTGTCCAAGATCACAATCAACTGAGATTTATCAACGAATTGAAAAACAAAATCCAAATGAGAAGGAAATTTAATAAAGATCGGCAAGGGAAGAAACAAGCTTCAGAACAGAAAAAGTATAGGAACTTGAAAGCTTCTTCCAGGCCACCCACCTTCCTTTTTTTTTTTTTTTTTTTTTTTTTTTTTTTTTTCTTTTTTGGTATTGTAAGAAATTGAAACATATAAGAAACCAGGAAGAAGTAACGGAAATCTATATATTTCAAGAATAAGCTTTATTACGATAAAAAGGCCAAAAACATGAACAAACTATTGATAACAGTTGGAGAATGCCACTGAGATATTTAATGGCTACAATCATACAAGTATTCATATCTTTATACTTTACCAAGTAAGGAATCCCCACTCTAGAAATAATCAGCTCTGAGATGTATATACAACCTAACCATCTTGATTAAAAAAATTTTGCAACTCTAAACCATGAAAATGCTTCAGCCTTGCTTGTGTATTTCGTGTCAACATCACTGTTAGAATAGACTCTAGACTCACAATAACCAACCATTACAAACTGAGCGAAACCTAGAAGTCATCAGTTTACCCAATTATATCACCTATCCTTCAAGGAGTCCTCAGAGGCACGCATGGAAATCTTCTCAAGTTGCAACGGCCAATCCTCTCCAAGTAACCTAGGATTTAACTCCATCGCAACCCTGAAATCCAACAATGAGGCAGAAAAGGATTTATTTGGCTTCTGTACAGATCTACTGTGCCTCATCCCATTTAGGACCGATATACCCTGATGACTGTTAACTTGGTTGGGGAGTTTGTGCTCAAATCTTGAAGCAGCCATTTCAATGCTGGGTTTTATTAACTGCTTCATAAAAACATCCAGTCCATTATTAAGTAAATTAACACAATCTGTTGAAACCTTCAGGCCCTCCGCCTCTAGCTTCTGTTCCAACCTCTTCTTTAAAGAATGAAAATCAGGTAATACACCGGAGGTATGGCAGGTCTCCGTATTGCAGAAAGATGTCATACCATGATTCAAACTTTTCCTTTTTCCTCCAAAAGAAATGCCTAGAGGAGCTCTTACAGGACTTCTACTGTGGATGCCTGGGCTTCCTGCAGCTTGTTCAACTTCCTCTCCTTCTTCCACAGAGTTGACTTCAATAGGAGGCCTGCTACCTAAGGATAATAATTCAGTAGCACTTTGCTGTTCCTGAACCTTTGGAACCGAGTCTTCTACCTTACCATGAGGCCCAAGGGGGCTTGGTCGGTCCCTGAACTTGCGATCACGAAGATTAGGAGTTCTCCCCTTCCGAGGTGATGGAGGGAATACATCTCTGCAAAGTGACTGGAGACTGCTTCTCTGGTAGCCATTTGGCAATTTAGCATTTGAAAATGCATCAGCCTTGCTATATTTTTCTGGAGGAGCTTTGGCAACACAGGCATTTCTGATTATAGCTCGAATAAGCCTATTGTGAAGGGGGATATTCTCTCTTCCAACCAAGGCAATGCAAAGATGGTCAAATTCTGATTTACTAAGCTTGTTACTTAAGTATCTTGTCAACAGATTAAAGTATTTCTCTGCCTTTTGCTGACCAATCTTACTTTCAATATGAAGTTTAAGCTCAAGAAGATCAATTCGGGGACAATGCCTGGCTCCTGGCATTTTGACTCCCGAAGTCATACTCAGCATCAAAATGAGAATAATCAAGTAAGCAGAGAAATGCCCATGAACTCTAAGACACCCATAATTAAATTATCAAGAACACAAAACCCTAGCCTTCGTTTGTCTTCCTCAAAGGTCAATCACAATGGCATTCAAGAACTCTAAATGGTAATTTGCTGATAGAGGCCAAATTATTGAATTCTGTGGAAAAGAAAAACGAGCAAAAACAAGATAAATAACAAACAAAGAGAAGGAATCTTTTCCGCTAATACCTCTAATTCGATCAATTACAGAATCCCAATCAAGTAAGAAGACCGAATGCACAAATCAGCAAAAGTCAATTTCCACGAATAAAATTAAAAAAAAAAAAAAAAAAAAACACGCAGCAGAAAGAATGCCAAGGAGTAAACTTTACCTAACCGAATTTAAAATTAAAACATTTCAACTATCAAATCAATCAAGAAAACGGGAACCCAAAATGTAATTGAGCAAAGAAAACCGAAGCAGTACAGAAGTCAAAAGAAAGTAAGCAGCAATGCGAACAAGAAACGAAAGAAAGACACTCATCTGACCAGGTGAACTACTTAATTGCAATAATCTTTGTCCGAATTATACCTTGGACGAACCTTGATCGAGATACTGACGTTCGAACAAGGGTAGAGAGAGAGAAAAGAGAAAAAAGAGAAAGGGGGGGAATGAAAAATTAGGGCTTTTTGATGGTGTGATGTGAGCGTTGGCTTTTGGTTTTTCGAAGCTTCTTCGGAGTCGTAAAGAGGTCAAAGACACGTGCGTTATTAACAGTTGTGGATCAGTAGTGAGTTGCGAATTGAGTGTGTCCGAGATTGAGAGGAAATTGATGAAGGAGAAAGGGAGGATTCTGAGTTCCGTTCTGATTGGCACTTGGATTTTCCAATCATGGCTTTTGTATTTCCGCACGCCAATATATATATATTTGGATTTCTTCCTAAGGTACATTCCAAATTTTAAGTCAGCGCTTTGCCCCCAAACAGGTCTATAACATGTATAACATACATATACTTACTCCAATGTGTTACACTTTGTTCTCCTGGTGATTCTCGCAAAATATCTAATGTATAAACCTTTTTGTCACCTGCAAACCCATATCACGACTATTGGCTTAATAAGTTCAACAATCAATTACTTGGTATTGTTCTTATTACACAAAAAGTATACATGAGTTGACTATGAGTACCTAGATTTATTCTTATATATCATTATACATTCACTTCTCATTTCAATGTGAAACATGATATCACTCCTTTTTTTTTTTTTTTTGCATCCTTTTTGTTTTATTAGAACGAGAAAATAATATTATATGAGCGAGTTTTCCAGACTTAAGTGAGGTTGAGGTTCAAACCTCCTATAAGTTTGGAACTTATTTAAGACACATTGTGCCCTTAGAAAAAAAAAATGATATTATTATTTTTATTATATGATGTAGTCTATCCGTCATAACATTTTGGATCACATCTTATCTCTTTATAGAGGAGTTCACAGTATTGTTAAAGACCTTATTGATTTATAAAAAATAAATAATGAATATAATTAATTACAATATCCAAGTTAATGGACTAAATTAGTCAAATTTCTTATTTTATTTTGGAGATTAAAATCTTAAATTAAAATTTTAAAAAGTAGCTAAATAAAAAATAAAAATATTCAATATTACATCTAAACAAATTAATTAAGTCGAAAAATAAAAATTTAAAAATGAAATAAGTAACAACAAAATTATTTTATTTATAATTTCAATATTTTAGTCACCAATCATTAACTTTTAACTAACTGAAAATGCATAATCAGAAAAATTAATAATACCAAACTAGTTTGTTGGCCATTCAATAGTACTAATTTGTTGCAGACTTTTCGAGTCGATCGGTCTATTGCGACATGAAACTATGATACCAAATTTTAAATAATTATATATATGAGTTAGGGTTTGAACCTTTAACCTCACATAAGTTTAAAGAGCTTCTTAACAATTCACATGCATCTTAGAGTTCTCATTTGCCCTTATAAGGTGTTCCGGATCGCTGTTTGTTAAAATGGGAGAGATAGCTATATTTTATTCCCATTGGACTATATATATATATATATATATATAGAAATTTAATGATTTTTTTTTTATTAATTTAAATTTTATTCAAGAATTTTTACATATGATTTTATAATTATTATTTCTTAATTATTTGAGATAGTAAGTTACATAATTTTTTATTTTATTTTTTCAGCAGTGTAGAGTATTGCCAAAATGAAGTGATTAGTGAATATTGGATTAGGTCATTCTAAATGCTTAGAATCCTAATTCTGCTGATATTTATAGTTTTAATGTACCTCGCTTAAAGATTATCTCATGGATGTAGACGGTTTTTCATCTTATATAAAAGTTTTATGAGTCTTGATTTTAGCATATATAGAAAATTATATTAAAAGAAAGTATACAAATTTAATATTGGGTTTGCTCTTTTCTTATAATCCCACATCGAATTAGGTAGGAAAGGCAGAAGAAGACTTTTTTTATAAAAGGAGTGAACCTCCTTAGGTTTGATGTATCCGACTGAAAGAGTTTTAAGAATTAGTTATATTTAATTGTTTTTCCTTGTAATTCTTAATGAGTGTCTTGAGATTACAGGCGTGATGATGTAAAATTGTGTGATTGCAATAATTTTTTACATAGTGATTTTTTTTTTTTTTTTTTGCCCTTAAATTCCTAACATATAATATATAGTACATATAGCTAGATTTCTTGATAATTTAGTAATAGAGAGTAATGGAAGTTTGCTTCTTTAAGTATGTACGTTAATTGCTTTCATACCTAATTATAGTTTTTTTTTTTAAAAAAAAAATGATTTGGAAGCAAAAGTTGTTTTTCTCTTAATCTTAATTAAAACTCCTACGTTATAAATCCAATGTAATTAGCGGAATCTTTGCCAATGAAGACATAAAAGTTCTTTCTTAATTTTTTTTTTCCCTTTCACAGCTAGTCAATTAATGTTTTTTCAGACCAAATAAAACATGTCGTGTTTTGAAGTCTTTTTTAGGGAATTGTCCAAAATTTTCAGTTATTATAATAAATTGGAAAAAGTCTGAGAAATATTATTTATATATATGTTCACCTAATCTTAGTCAATCTGCTTCGTATATATATATATATATATATATGGTAGTGTTAAAAATAATGACGTTAACATCATAAAAGCAGAAGGACAAAGAAATGACGACTTATTAATTTAACATGCAGGTATTGGCAATTATATGTCCAACGTATGTAAGTATTGTGATATTTTTGTTCTGCTGTGTTTTTCTTTCTTTGACCGTTCATTTACTATTCTAATGTTTCATGTTTGAATTGCCTAAAATGAGTTTCCATAGTTTAAGGTTTTGGAAAGTATATATGTCTTGATGCTGTCACCTCCTCTTCAAAGCAAACCAAAGTGATAAAGGGTGTACTTTCATTTTTTATTTTTTTTAAAGAATAGTACCAAATAATTCATGATGAAATATGGTAATTTTTATCTGAATCCACCTTAAATAAGTTGGACAAGAGGTTGATTAAATTGGAACTTTCAATTTGAGTATAAAGTTATTAAAATTTTGTTACAAATATGTAAACAAGAGCTACAAATATATTCATAATTTGTTATAATAATATATATATATATATCAAATAAAAATATAGATCCACCTCTACAAATATATATATACAAATCGTTTCAATCTTAACCGTTAACTCCAAACTCAAGTTCAGCCTTAATCTAAACAATCCACTGATCAAGTTGAAATGTTTAACTCTATTCTCTAAATTATGCAAAAACATATACAAATAAATTCACAAAGCCTGTATATATATAGTCACAATTAAAACAACAACAATCTAATTATAAATAATGATAAACTCACTGTAATTATAAATATATACACAAATTATTGAATTATTTTAAATTTTTTAATCAAAATTGTTAACTCGATGCTCAAGTTGTTCTGATCCCTTGTATATATATCTATGATAAAGAATGTATAATGAGAGAACAGTAATAAAGTAGTAACCTTAAAGTATGTATATGGCAAAACAACCAAAGAAACTCCCGATCTGCCATTTCCATTGATAACCCAAACTACGGCATTAGTCCCACATTAAGTTAAAAGCAACTACTACTACAGAAGGGACTATACAACATGATTTTTTTTTTTTTTTTTTTTTTAAGCTAATTTCTCAATATATATATATAAATATTCTTCATATATAGTGAGCTAACCATTGATGAAATTCACTCACTGGCTCATGATGTGAACAAAAAAATTAGCTTAGCTAGAGATATATATATATAATTAATGGGTAAGAAGGAAAGAAGAAGAAAAAAAAAAAGAGAGTCTTCAGTTCAAGTAGGTACCCAAGCAGTAGCAAAGACAACGTTATGTCCTTTCCAAGTAAGCACAAGATCTTCTTCTTCCCTTTTAACTCCCCAGCCAGCTGAATGCTCATCCAACATACTTTTCACTTCTGAAAATGCGTCCTCACTGAAACTAACCCCATTAAACCCTGCACTTCTCATCCTTTGTACCCACCGATTCTTGGGTTCCAATCTCTCAATTCTTTGAACACCTTCGTGAGCCACAACGTTTTCAATCTTCCAACAAATATCAGCTTCGTACCACTGTCTCTGTCTACTCCCTTTTGGCAAAAACGTGTCCACCGTATCGTACGGTATCCACAAATAATTGTAAGCTGACCTTAACCGATTGACGAGGTTGTTGGACGTAAAATCCGCATCTTCATCTATTAAAAGAACCATTTTTGGTTCTAAACTCCTTATTGCCTTGAGAAACATTGTACGAAGTGAAACTACGCCGTTTGGTAGTAAGGTTTCTTCCTCCGGTATGTAATGAAGCATCATGTGACAGTTTATTACTAGTGCTTCTTCTTCTTCTTCGTCCATACGGCGACGACAACGACGTCGTACTAGGTCGATCAAAGATGCAAACCCGTCAGATGAACTTGAAGGAATAACCCTGAATTCCAATACCACGTTTCTTGATCGGGCGAAGTTGACTAACTTTGCTCCTAATTCTTCGTAGGATTCGTCGAGCATTAACGGCGGTATCCCTTCCGTTACGCCCGCTACCGTCAGCTTAATTAGTAATAACGGTTGATCGTCATATGGGCCCCCCTCCTGATGACGAGGACGGCGGCTGGCGATTGCGTCAATCAATGTCGGGATTTGCATGCAACGTGTCAGGCTCAAGTCGACTATGTGAATCGTGGAGTATCCTTCCACGGCTTCTAGTATCGCGGCGTTGGCTGCGGTGAAGCCGAATCTGTGCCACGGTGTCAAGTCAACGAAACTTGCTAGCTCTATAACGGAAAATTTGTGAGTAACGTTAACGTTACTGTTACCGTTACCGTTGTCGCTGTCGTTATTATTAATATTATTATTACTGAGTAATAATTTGCAGTTACCGGTTTTGGCAGCTCGAGAAATTAGGGCACGGAGGAATCCACAAGTGAGGCGCTGGTTGGAATCGCCGTCGGGTGGTGCGATGTTGTTAAGAACCCACAAGATTTGTTGCGTTAAAGTGGCGTCGTTTGTTTCTATAGCGTTGGCGCAGTGTACGAGCAATTGTTCCATGCAATTGGCGTCCCCAAAATTACTCCCTAGGGTTTTCGATGTTGGGAAACCGGCAACCGGCCACGGACGCGTTCGGTGAATTTGGTGGTTCTTGTTGTCATTACTATTCATGGCTAGGAGAGTACTTGATGAAAATGGAACAACTGGAGTGGTTTGATGATGCAATGGTAATGGTGGTGGTGATGGTGATGGTAGAGTACATTCAGTGAATTGCATCATTGGAGAAAAAAGGAAAAAAAAAAGAGAAAAAGAAGAAGAGCTAAGGTATTGTGTGTTTGTGTGTGTGTTCAAGAAAGAAAGAATTAAAGAATAATGGGAAGCTGGAGTCTAGAAAAAGAAATTGAAGAGAGAGAGAGAGAGGGGGGTGAGAGAAAGTGACTTGACTAGTACTGGTACCTGCTGGACATCATTGGGAAGAGATCCAATATTGATCAATGGTTTCAATATGCACGCACACTAGCTAATAAGCTAGGGAAGAAAATTATGTTGCAAAGTGAGAATCGAGGAAAAAAGACACTTCAAGATTTTGCTATATTTCGACATGGGGGCAGGAAAAAAAGGGACTAGTGATGAGAAAATCTCTCACATCCCAAAGACAGTGTATATATACATATATATATATATATATATATATGATGGTTGGATGAAGTCAAAATTAGGCAGAAGAGAAATTTCTTTTAAGTGGATACAGGCTTTTTCAAGAGGGTGTGGAGTGTGGATTGAACAAAAGAAGAAACGTTTTTAAGGCTACAAAAAGGATCTAAACGTACGTACACACACTGATGATAATAAAAAAATCTCTTCTTCTTCTTCTCATTCTAATTACCACATGGACAAGAAATACACAGAGAGAAAGAAAGAAAGTGAAAGATCAGAGAAAGACAGAAAGAAAAAGAAAGAGAGAGAGGAGGGGAACTGATGATGATGATGATGATGATGATAAAATTATATAAAAGGAGGAAGGAGAGGCTGCAGCACTACTGTGTTGTAATTTTGGATGCATGTGAGAGATAGCCGGCCATGGAGTTGTCTATTTGTGGAAATTGGGATTTGTCACGATCAGTCCCCGTATAGCTATAATGTACATATGTATGTATAAACTGATCTCTGGGCAGTTTTATGTTATATATATGTATATGTATATGTACCCGGGGCAGTATGCTCAAATTATTCCTTGCTCAGTTTCATCAGTATATAGGTCATACATAAAATAGATCTATGAGAACTCCATTATTACCTCTCATCATTTTTGCAATATATACTTTCTGCTACACATATATATTTATTAATTACTTACTGTCTTTTTCTTCTTTTACTTAAATTTATATATGTGTGTTAGGCCAAGTTGCTATATATATATATATAATATAATATTATTCTTGTCATTCCTAAAAATTATGATTTGTGAACATATTTGTAAAAAATTATGAAAACTCCAAAATTTATTTATGTTAATAACTCTAATTTGAGCAGCCACTTATCGAAAGATTCCTTATAAGTGATTAAATCCAACAAAAATTTGCTTCAGGAAGTAGGGTTAGGACAAAAAGAGAATCATTTTGGAAGCCAATGATGATTGAGTAACATAGCTAGCTATATACTTTCACGATTCCAGCTCTGCTCTAAACTAAAATACACAGTATATATATATATATATATATATATATAATATGCTCTCACAAATTCCTTCCTCTAATTACTTTTTTTTTTTTTTTTTTGGATGAAAAAAACTGTGATTTGATCTCTGGCATATATATATATATATATATATCAAATAAGGTCAAAACTCAAAAGTAGGTAGATGCT
This sequence comes from Cynanchum wilfordii, assembly GCA_025388415.1. Lineage (NCBI taxonomy): Eukaryota > Viridiplantae > Streptophyta > Magnoliopsida > Gentianales > Apocynaceae > Cynanchum > Cynanchum wilfordii. Next base: position 1,828 of record JAHSUH010003710.1, on the reverse strand, counting down.
GTAGATAGCCAAAAGAAACTGCACTTTCCAATTCTATAACATATGTTGACTACTAACTATTCTGATGAAGAAACCTGCAGATATAGATCAATTCAACAGTTAATGCAAAAAAAGACGACGTCATCATGACTCACGAAATTCACCCACAACGTTTGAAGAACAAACAACAACAACAACAACAAAAAAAAAAAAAAAAAAAGGTAAAAACTTTTTATTTTTTAAGGATGTCATCCTAGCTAGCTAGTTCTGATGAATAATAGTATATACATATATATATATATGTGAAGACAAGGGCATGAGCGCCCTCTGATCATATATTTGTGTAGTGTTCATTTCTGTTTGTTTCTAGTTCAAGATTATTATTCAATTATCTGACAAAAACACTGCTTTCCAAGCTCTTTTGCTTTTACATTCTACCTAATCCCCCCATGCACCCTATCTCCCCTCAAAATTTTTCATTCCCAAAACACTACATATATATATATATATATATATATATATATTTTTTTTTTTTTTTTTTTTTTTTTTTTTTTTTTACATTTGACATCAGGTAACTATTATTTATTTGTACAAGACCGATCGACATGCATCACATGTGTGGCGAAAAAGATGATACTTGTAGTAATGGGTGGTCAAAGAAATGTATATCAGAAAAACAAAACTGCAATATACTACTTGTAGTAATAGTACTAGAACTAGTGTACAACAATCTTATCCTCTGTCTCTGTGGGCATGCATGCAGTTGTTGATATGTATATATATATATATATATATATATATACAACCCAAAAAATGAAAAAGAAAAGGGGAAATGGAAACTGGCATGTAAGCGACTGAAGAGGGGAGGAGTACTGTAAAATGTTGTTAGGCCATGTGAAGTGAAGATGAGACTCAAATATGCTGGAAGGAGGGTGAGAGGCTGGGGTGGGGTGGGGTGGAGTGGTCCATATATACATATATATATATATATATATATATATATATATATATGTATATATGTATATATAAATCTTTATTCCTTGTTTGGATCTTCCTCCCACACTCATACACGTGATACACTTAGCTTTTGTTCCCTTTGGTCCTCTCTCACATCTTCTTCTATCACAACTTCAAATAGACCATTCGTCAGCCTGCTGCACCCAAATCCAAACAGGCTCTGGCCAACATTTCTCTGTCCCTCCTTTCCAAGTCATACCAACTCTATACTAATATCACTTTCTTCGATGTTTTCCTCTGCTACATTTCTTTTTTTTTTTCATTTTTCTTGGTAATTTTTTATTGTTTTTTACCCTTAATGTAATTAAATGGATAGGTATAGATATAGAAATATTTTTTTTTACATTAAAAATGATTGTTAAATAATTTGATCATAAGAGTTATCATTACATCGTGCAGGTTAGTGAACTCAAAATCGTGAGAATAGGATTAGAATGAGTAACGAGCTCGAACTATGAATGTCAAATGTTACAATATGTGTGGAAATGTTACTTCTCTAGAGTCTCAAATGTCCACCACCATGATATGGACTTGCACCAATCTCCTCGGTCCTAAACGAAATGCTCGAACTTAAAGGACAGGTGAAAATAAATGTGATATTTTGATTTTATATCATTGTCAATTAGGACATGCATTATTTTAATATAACAAGAAATATTATCAAATAATTGACCATAGATGTCGTCAAACATATACTTACTTCATATTATCAAATAATTGACCATAGATGTCGTCAAACATATACTTACTTCATGGACTTGCTATTCTTATCATGACAATGATATTTAACAACTAATTATTAATAATTTTTTTAAGAAGAATGTGAAATAAA
>JAHSUH010003709.1:595000-647707 GCA_025388415.1 Cynanchum wilfordii | reverse complement strand
TAAGGTTGTGATTATTGGTTTTCTTGCTGCGAAATTCTCCTTTGCCTCGGGAGGGTTGGGCTGTTAGTTCTTTTCCATTAGACCTATTATTTTTTCGATTTTATTTTAGTCCTAAATCTACCTCTTCTTATCATAACAAATAGATATCCAATTTAACCCGATAGTTTGGAAGAGTTGGTGCGCGAACTCTTAATGCTTCCTCCAGGGCGGATGGTCGAGGTTTTGAATCCCTTAGGGTGGTTAACGTCATGTTAAAAAAAGACTCTGGACTAGACCCTCACATTCGAGTAAGAGTTGAACTCTGCGAGCGCTCTGCAGGCTGAGTCCAAATTAATTTCACCAAATAAGGTGGGAATACCAGATGCCCCAATTGAGTATAGATATCACTGAATTTAAGACAAGTCAAACACTAAAAAAAAATATGTGTATTAATAAAGTTTAATTTTATATCATTGGTAAAATATTATATCTCAATCATCCCATTGTTTACCAGCTAGAACTCAATAGGATGTAATTTTTTTTTTTTAATAAGCAATAGGATGTAATTTTTAATTTATATAATTCAATATTAAATTTTATATAAAATAGTCTTTTTTTTATTCTTTTAAAAAAAAAAAAGCTTTTTTTTTTCACTTTTGTTCAGTGTCATTTTAAATAATGAAAGGGGTACGTGTAAGCTTACTATTTGTTTGAAACTATCTTTTGTTTTTTTTTTTGGGGTGTACGAAACTGTGCTTAATGATCTTTTTGGGTTGTTGTTTTACCTCCAAGGTGAAGAAAACGAATCTTTACCCAAAATAATATTATTTTTAAAATTTTTATCAAAATATGATTATTTTTTACTCACTTTTATAGATTTATTTGACAAAGTAACTATTTTTTTTTTAATAAGATATCCAGACTCTACTTTGGCAAAATAATTTTTTTTTCTTTTTAAATTTATTTATAAGTTTAATTTTTTAAATTTTTAATAATGGTAATTTATAAATAATTTTTTAAAATTTTATAATTAAATTTATAATATATTTAACAATGTAATGTAAAAATTAATTGAAATTTTATATAAATATTATAATATTAAAATAATATTATATGGATTTTTGTAAAGTAAACTTCAACTTTTTGGCTTCTGTTTATGTTCTTCAAGTGAGTAATTTTTTGTGGGGGGGGGGGTTTGGGGGGGGAGAGGGGGGGGGGTGGGAGGGGGAAGGAGGAGGGAGGGAGGGAGGGGGAAGAGGGGGGGGGGGGGGGGGGGGGGGGGGGAGGACCCAGGGGGAGGGAAACCAGAAAAAGCAGCCGAAGAGGGAGGGGGGGGAGGAGGGGGGGGGGGGGGGGAGGGGGGGAGAGGGGGGGGGGGGGGGGGGGAACAACCCCTCCCCTGGGGGGGGGGGGGGGGCGGGGAAGAGGGCGAGAGCGAGCGGGGGGTTGGGGTGTGTGTCTGGGTGACCCCCCCCCCCCGGCCCGGCGCCAATTGGACCCCCCGGCCGGGATGCGGGACCCGGTTCAGTATATTTAATAATGGTAGCAAGTCTCCAAGATGAATTCCTATTCTAAGGAGCACAGAGGAAGCTTCCCATTTTGATATGTTCCCTCTCTTCTTCTGATTCGTTAATTTCATCGCCGACAATTTCTTTTTTTCTTCTCATATATAATGTCATTTTTACCTTTTTTTTTTTTTTTTTTAATTGAGTAAACAATATAAAGAGTTAATTTTTTTAGTTTTTTGATGGAACCTTATTTTTTTCTAATAAAAAAGTCTTGGACTTTAAAAATAAAAAAAATATTTTGGGATTGATATTGCTAAAAGTAAATTTGTTTGAGATTAAACTCACCAATTATTCTTTTTTTTTATTTGAATAAAAGATGTTTTATGTAAATTTATATAAATTTATTAAATTACTTACTTGAAAAAATATAAACATAGATCTTAAATTAAATATTACTTGAACAACATAAACACAAATCAAAAAAATTGAGGTTTAAGTTATAAAAATGCATAAAATATTATTTTAATAATTATATATCATAATACTTACATAAAATTTCAAATGGTTTTTACATCACCTTATTAAATATATTATAATTATAATTATTAACAATAAATATAATTGTTTATAAATTACCATTATTAGAAAATTAAAATTTATATGTAAATTTAAAAGAAAAAAAAAAGTCTACTTTGCAAAAGTTAAACTTGAATATTTTAATTAAAAAAAAAATCTATTTTAACAAAATAAACATTAATTTGAAAAGTGGATAAGAAAAGTAATCATATTTTGAAAAGATTTTTTAAAATAACACTATTTTAAAAAAAACTCCGAAAAAAAAAGGAAATATGTACTATTCCTAAACGCTCTGAAAATAAATTTTCAGAACCATTTCTGATTGGTGCGGATTCCAAAAAGTTTCATTCAGTCACGGATTTAAGATTATTTTCATACTCCCAGGCCTTTTTTTTTTTTTTAATAAAAAATTCTATAATGTATTTCATAAAAAAACTTACAAAGTATTTTATTTATTTATTTATTTTTTATTTATCAAAGATAAATTTCTTGTGGGTTGTTTGTGGAGTAGTTGGCAGCCAAGCTGCCCCCAACTACTCCCCAAACACCTCACACTGCCTACAGGCCAAAAAATCAAGGTATTCTTCAAGTTAAGTAACTATTTTACAATTTATTTTCATAAGAATAATTAATAAATAGTTAAAAAATATTTGTAATGAAAATATATTAATAAACATTATATAATTTTTTTAAACTAACAAGTTAAAAAAAAATCAAAAAGAAAGTGGAGTAAAAAATTGTACATTTTATTTATATAAGCATGCTTTTTAATTTTTAAAAGTAAAATTTCAAGTATTAATTAAAATTTTAATATGTAAATTTCAATTCTAAATATTATTTAATTGAAATTGCAGAGAATTTCAAAAAATAATTATACATATATATTTTATATATTCGGAAAGAATAATGACAGCCAGTATATCACGAAAATGCTTATATATATATATATATATATATGTTCACTTTTGAGTATTGCAAAAAAAAAAAAAAAAAGCAAAAATCACTCTCCAAACATAGAAATATATTCCATAATCATGTAAAGTAGCAGTGGTACTTTTTAAGCCTTTATCCTTCATACATTTCATATATTTTGTGTTGGTCAAATTCACAAGTTTTGTTGTGGAAGTATTTTTTATTTTTTTTAGAAAAAAAAAATATTTCTAAGCTTCTTTTATTATCATTATTTTAATCATATTATAGCATTCAATGTGAATTAATATTAATTTTTTTCAATATTTAATAAATAATAAAAAATTATTATAACTTGAAGTCTTACATTACTCAGAGATTCCTGAATAATTATTAAGTAAAGACCCAAAACCTTTTACTTAATAAGACGTTTTAAATTTTTTTAGTTCACATCAAATGGATTAAAAAAGGCAATATTATTACATTATTTATAAAAGAAAATCAATATAATGTAACATATGATAAATAGTTTGGAAAAATAAATTTGAGTAGTAATGTACGTGAGTTACACGCGCCTAGTAAAGAAACTGGGACTGTGGAGAGAGTACTACAAAAAGGCTAACCACCACAGCTCCTAGAGTCTACACTCGACTTCCACACTGTCACTTCCCATGCATATTTTTTTATCCCAAAATCAAAAGAAAAAACCTTTCAACTTCCTTTCTGAATTCTCTCTCCTCCTCCATTCATTTTTTCACTATCTCTCTCTCTCACACACACACACACACACACACTACTCAGAATTCGTGAGAACCAAAAAACTTCTCTTCTTCTCAGTGCACCTGCTTTTTTTTTTTTCACTACTTTCTTGAAAAAAAGAAAAAAAGAAAAAATGCACGAATCACAATGTAACTGCCCTCTTACCTCTCACGTATACTATTCAAGGTGGTAGTACTAGCATTAGATGCAGATAGCGTGTTGTTTTGGTGGGTTACGATCATGATTGGTTATTGGGGATCCCTTCTTCCTCAATACTCTTCTTCCCGTTCGTTCATGTATTGTCTGTGTACTGTTTAGCCTAGGGTTTAAGCTATCTTTGTCAGTGTAAACACTTTATTTATACCTTTTCTTACATTTTAAGAAAACCTTTCTTTCGTTCCTCTTTTAAAGTTTCCTTGGTTAGCCCTGAATCGATTATTCTGAGAGAGAAAAGATGACAATGTCATGGAATGAGACGTCTCAGTCTGCCCGACCCACCCGACCCACTTATCTTCCGCCACACCTTCGTGATTTTCCTAGTGTTACGGTTAACGTTTCGGCTTCATCTGGTCGTTCTTCTCAATTTGGACCTGCTAGGGGACGTGGTGGTGGGGGTGGGCGTGGGCGTGGACAGCGTGGGAGAGGTCGAAACCAAGTTCGATCATGGGGACAACAACCCAGAGGAAATGTCTCCGACCCGAACTGTATGTCAAATTTTGACGATCAGAAGGTGGATATCTTTGAGAAATTTGATGAGCTAGAGGTGGTGGAAGAAGATGTTCAACCGGATGTCGACGTGAATGCTTACGATGAGACACCTGTTGTGAGTAGTGGTTTCGATGTTCCGCCGCCGGTGTCGGCCTTTTCTGATTTCGCTTTTGCCAAGTCGCTCTATGAAAATATCAAGAGATGTAAGTTTACGAAGCCGACACCTATTCAGAGTTACTCTATTCCTGTGGCGATGTCCGGACGAGACCTTATGGCATGTGCACAAACCGGGTCCGGCAAGACTGCTGCATTTTGTTTTCCTATCATTAGTGGGATTTTGAGGGACCGTTCTGTAAGTCCCGCTGAAATGGCGACCAGGGTGGGGTTTATGAGTCCGTCAGTGGCTTGTCCTGTGGCTCTCATTCTTTCTCCCACCAGAGAGCTGTCTTGTCAGGTTTAGGACTCTTTTCATTTTTCGTTTGGTTGTTTTTGTTTGTTTTAAATTATGGTGTTCTTAGTTCTTTTTTCACATTCATGCTTGTTAGCGGTTAAATTTCTTGATGAACTGTTATTTTTGTTCACTGCTTACTTTTTATCTAAAACTTTTTTGCGATTTATTTATCCGGGGATCAGTAGTCTTACTATGGGTTGGTGAATCTGCAGATACACGAAGAAGCTAAAAAATTTTCTTATCAGACTGGAGTGAGAGTTGTGGTTGCTTATGGAGGGGCACCCATCCATCATCAGGTATTTCACTGCTATGCTGCATTGTAGTTGTTGATTTTATTTATTGTTGATCTCTGTACTTGTTTCAGTTGAGGTGAATATTAAGATGAATGTTACATATAGTCTTACTTTTCTTTTATGGCTCATTTATTGTGTGTTTGTGTTACAAGTTTCTGTGTCTTGAAGATGCACTGTTCTTTTCTTTTGTTTGTTTGCTTGTTTTAATTGTCTCTTGGTATTAAGATCATTTTTGTGCAATTCACACTGCTTTATGGAGTATTTTATTCTGATTGTTGACTTGGTTTTTCCCTGTTATCTATGCTTTTTAAGATTCACAATTTGGAGAAAGGTGTTGACATCTTGGTGGCCACTCCGGGTAGACTTGTTGATATGATAGAAAGATCAAATGTTTCTCTAAGGAATATCAAGTATCTGGCTCTTGATGAAGCTGATAGGATGTTAGATATGGGTTTTGAGCCTCAAATTCGAAAGCTTGTTGAGCAAATGGAGATGCCTCCTCCTGGTGTCAGACAGACATTGCTATTTAGTGCAACATTTCCTACTGAAATTCAAGTTTGTTCTTTTGATCACTTGTGTCTAATTTTATGTTGAGGTCTATTCATCTGAGTTTTATCTATAAACCTTAAGCGGACGATGTAGTAATATACTGTAGTTAGTTGTTAAAAATTGTTGTTATGAGAAGGGGATTCTTTTTTCCTTTCTCTTGTTTTTAACTATTCTTATACTGCTCCTATATTTTGTAGAGACTGGCGTCTGATTTTCTCTCAAACTACATATTTTTGGCTGCTGGGAAAGTTGGGTCTAGCACTAATCTAATTACTCAGAAGGTGGAATTTGTTCAAGAGATTGACAAAAAGAGACATTTGATGAGCACTCTTCATGCTCAAAGTACAAATTTGGCTAATGGGAAGGTACATCTATTTCCTAGATCTTCCATCCTCTAATGATTCATCTGAATTATCATATGTTCTACACTTCTTCTGCAGAATTCATTGACTTTAGTGTTTGTGGAGACAAAGAAAGGAGCTGATGCATTGCAGTATTGGTTGTCGCAGAGGGGGTTCCCATCAATTGCTATACATGGTGACAAAGTGCAACCGGTTGGTTTATCTATCCTTTTTGTGAAATTAGTGTCTAGAGTACCTCTACTTGTAAAACTTTGATACCTAATATCCAGATTCTTTTTATCCACATTTGGTGTTTATCCATTGATTCTATTTAGCCATTGTGTTGATATAAATGTTTTACTGTTTATCTGAAGGAACAAGAAATGACCTGTAGATCTTTAAGTGAATTACTCATCACTTATATTGTTGCTTGATAAACATTTTTTAGCAAAGTTGTTCAATGATTTGTGCTATAAAGAAGAAACATATTGTCTCATCACTATCTTTATTTTGTATTGTGATATTTAACACTTGATTGTCTTTTCTTTTGGGTGGACAACAAAATTGAAGGAGAGAGAACGAGCTTTGAGATCCTTCAGGAGTGGCCACACTCCGATTTTGGTAGCAACTGATGTTGCAGCGCGAGGTTTGGACATTCCACATGTAGCCCACGTAATCAACTTCGACTTGCCAAGGGACATTGATGACTATGTTCATAGGATTGGTCGAACTGGCAGAGCTGGTAAATCAGGACTGGCAACAGCATTTTTCTGTGATAAAAACTTGCCTCTTGCAAATGCTCTGGTTGAACTCATGCAGGAAGCTAAACAAGAAATCCCCCCTTGGCTTAGTCAGTATGCTGAGACACCTTACAACGGCATTGCTCGTGCAAACCGCTTCAATGGCGTGAAGTTTGGTGGCCATGATTACAGAAGGGGTGCTGGTGTTGATAATATGACTTTTGATTATTCAGATCACTTAGCTAAAGCACAAGTGAAGGAATCTTATGCTACTCCAAGTAGTTCATTTACTTCTGATGGCTGTTTTTCCACTTCCACCACAAAAGATTCTTTTGCTGATGGCTTATACAATCATCACACCTGCAACTATGGGTCTGTTGTTGCAACTGGCTGGGACTAACCTTATTTCAAATCCCTATTTTGTTGATAAAAGCCCTTAAGTTAATATATAGGCTTTTAGGTGGTAAATGAGGTGTACAGTCACTCATGTTTTGCTCTGCTCTTTTTGGCTAAATATGCTGATGATAGAAATTATAGATACTACAATGATCAAATTTTTATTCTAACGATTCCTGCGCATATGTGGGCTGTGCTGTGCCCTCCCTTGATGCATCTTTGACATTTGATCAAGTTTTATTATAACTGGTTATTACATATTTGAACTCTTCCCACTTCTGATAGCCATTCTTTTATTTTTTTACTGCTGCCTAGCTTTCTTTCTCCGTTTTTATTATATGTATAAATGTATTCAATATAAATTTTAAAGATTTTGTCTAATGCCAAGACAAACTCGGTATTATTTATGCTTAAATTTATTATGAACAGTCACATTGAGTGGCTTTTCAATCTAAAATATACAATTAATTACATATATATATATATATATATATATATATATATATATTTTCTTCTCTAGAATAGACTATATGCATATATTGGACTTTTCTTTTTATATTTTTAATAATGGTTGCAATTTTAGTAGTTTCATCTTAAAGCAGTGCGTCAATTTATAAAATTAAAGATAAAGAAATCTTTGTAAAATTATTTAATTTGACCAAAATATTCAATTTTTTTTTAAATTAATCTAAAAGAAATGGTTATAGATGATAAAATATTTATTTAATTATGCATCTGGTTATATAAATTCGTTGACCGAAGTATCTCTTTTTAGGAAATAACCAAAAGGGGAAAAAAAAAAAGAGAAGAAAGAAATGGCGTCTGCTAGAGCAGCGGAGGTCTTGAAGGCATATCGGCAGGTTCTACGAGCCACCCGTAAATCGTTCGCCGGAGATACCATGATGCTCAGAGAGTCAGCAGCGGAGGTTCGGAAGAAGTTCGAAGAGAACCGCCGTGTGAGCTCGAAGGCTGAGGTTCAGAAACTCTTGGAAGAGGCACGGGAGGCCTCACACTTCATCTCCAATATGATTGTCCAAGCCAAACTCACCGATCGTGGTGGTTACGGTAAGATACTGTGCTTAATATACTAGTGTTTGTATGGATTATTGTTGGGCTGAAGCTCATAATTGTTGCACGAAAGGAAAGTCGAATCCTGTATGCCCACCATCTGTTTGTCATATTTTCCCTTTGGGTGAGTTGATGTATTTCAAATTTTTAAGTGTCATGTCAGGTTTCTATTCTCGTTGTTCTAAATTTTAAACCATATTTGGTCTTTCTATTTTATTCCATCTGCATTTGTGTGATGTGATATTTTTGTTTGGGAAGTATCAGGACAGAATTGATTTTGCAGCTTGCTACAGATAAGTTTATTAGCCATAGCTTCTGTATTTTGGGATTCTATAATCGAATTAGAACTTTATCTTTTTTTCTTTTATTTCTTTTTTTTTTTGGGTTTTGCTTTTTTCTGGTATCATTTTTGAAGCAGGTAAACGAGTCTACTCCCTTATTTGTGTGTGTGTTTTCAAATTAAGGAATTCCTTTGATGGGATGATGCAATGACATTGATTGGTGATTACCTTAGTTTTTTCACTCATATTGGTTTCACTGTAGTTTTTACTGCTTGATATTTTCATAATTTATTTGTTTCTGTATATGCAAAAGGAATTATTATTCTTGATGCAAGTTGTGGATCTTGAGTTTGGGTGTGGGGCAGCAAAGCTACAGTGATTGCAAACAATGTCATGTGTGTTTTATCTTCATTTTGAATGTTCTTGTAATTGTCATCTGCAACATTGTTATCATTGTTGATCAAATTGCTGTGATCTCCATATGGAAATGCGTGACCCCATTTACCTGAACCTCACTTCAGACTTTTAAGTTTCTGCAGAAGTAAAGTTAGGAAAGGATTATGCAGATGCAACCCTTGAAGCACCTACAGAGGAGCTTCTTAGGAAATCTAAATGATTTGAATGGAGAAGAAGGTTTCTAACCTCTGGTCTGATTGTAATTCTATTTGCTGAACATATTTTGTTTTGTTTATCTCTGTGTTTTCTTTTGTTTTCCTCTTTTTTTTTTTTTTTTTTTTTTTTCTATTACAAGGAATCTGCTTTTTCTTCAGATTTTCCATTTCTTGAAACTTTCTGCTTTGTAATGAATGAAATTTTTTGGATTCGTCTAATAGTTGGACTTGCAATAAAAAGGTTAGTTTATGAACATTTAAAATTGGATCACTTGCAGTATTACATTTCTTTTAAGTGATCATTGACATTGTCCGTTGAAATACTGACTTTTTTAAAGTCAATAATTGTTATTCTGCAAATGATTCATACATTTTTGTTTTTAAGGATGGATGATTCATGATTCATATAGTTTAGTCAGGTTTATCTTTGTTATAAGGCGATCTGACTAATTTAGAAGAATTCCTTTCTTCATGGTGGACTTTTTGTTTGAAAAATTAAGTGTATATATGGGGATTAAGCTGAGATTGGGTAGGATTTTTTTTTTAGACGATTTGGTTTCAGTGCTATGACTAATTCAGAGTCGAATTTGATAAAATATGAATCTAACTAATGACTTTGATCCGTGAGTTGCACTGCGAAGTTTAACTCTTACTCAAGAATGTCTCACTTTACTTTTATATGTTATACTCTTGATCTTGTTCTTGACTTCGAGTAGCCTTGACAATGCGGGTTGAATCTTTCACAATGCTGATTGGGTTGAATCTGGATCATTCAAGTTGTATGGGCTTCTTGTTCTATATAAGAGGCCCACTACTGGAACCCAAGGTTTATAACATATTTTTTTGATACAATGGGGGAAGGGGGGTGTCGAACTCCCGTTGGGGAGGGTGGGGAGTGGCTCATCTGCCATCTCCACCAACATCAGCCGACCAAGGTTTATAACATATGTTTTTTTTTTTTCATTGCTTTTAGATTAATTCTGAATAAAGTGACTAATATTATCCTATTTTATGATAAGTAAGCATGATTTAATTAATAAATTATTTCATATATAAATCACAGATTATGTCTATCTTTATGAAAAAGAATATAGTTATCCTATTTCATGAAGAAATCTTCACTATCCTTTTGTATTCCTAAAAAAATAAAAAAAATAAAAAAATCCATTAAACAAATGGCCAAACCTGAGAACCGGGGGCCCCATCCCATCCAAAATCTTACACGTAGGTAAACTCATGCCCTATATGCGGACCCACCTGACCACGTCCTTATTATAGAAGAAATCAGTAACAAGCCAGTCTAAATACGTCACCTTCTCTCTTTTCTCGAGAAGAACCTCTAGGAAAGTCCCGAACAGAGCGTCTCCGTCACCTTATTTCTCTGTTGCAGAAGCAAATCTTTAACCTCTGCTCCTAGAAGATTTTGCTTGATCGATTTTAATAATTTTTGTTTTTTGTTTTGCGCCATTAATTAATTGATAAATATAAGCAAAAGAATTTTCACAATCTCGGAACACTCCTCCTAAATTACACAAACAAAGATTCCGGTTATAATTAGGGTTAGGGTTAATTCAAAAGAGATGGAAGAAATTACAGAGGGAGTGAATAGCATCAACATTACCGGTGCCTCCGACCTTCAAAAGAAGAACCGCATTCAGGTCTCTAATACTAAGAAGCCTTTGTTCTTCTACGTCAACCTCGCCAAGGTAATTCCGCATTACTCTCTTTAATTATTATTTTTTTTAAAAAAAATTACTATTGTTTTCCTTTTTTTTCTGTTTGTGAATCTATATCTCCCAGCAGACCAGCCCAACTATTATATAATTTTGGATTGGATCTGGATAAATTTGTTTAGATTTTCGCATTCTGAAGGATTTATTTTTCTGTTGCTTTTTTTATTTACAGAGGTATATGCAGCAGCACGGCGAGGTGGAACTCTCTGCTCTTGGCTTAGGTAAAAAATCGCTTTTATATTTCACTGTTGAGTATTAAAATTTCTGTCAAATAGAATGTAGTTGACAATTTTTGATTTCTTTTATACTTCTGCAGCTATTTCTACAGTTGTCAGCATTGCCGAAATTTTGAAGAATAATGGTTTTGCAATTGAAAAGAGTAAGATTCGATTCTTACTGCATGTCACATACGAGGGATTTGATACCATAACATCATTTTTCAAATTGTTTGGATCTGTTTCTAAATTTTATGATTGCATCTCAGAAATTATGACATCTACCGTTGAGATGAGAGATGATTCAAGAGGACGACCTATATCAAAAGCCAAAGTGAGTCCTTTGATTGAATTTCTCATTTTTCAATTATTCCCCATTAGATCTTGCAAAGTAGGATTTGTGTAGAGATCTTATGTTGTTTGCATTTTGATGGTATTTTTCCCCACCAGGGCATAGTTTTGAATGATCCCTGAGCTGATTTATTGAATATGTTGTTTGTAAATTATCTGTTTGGAAGTGGTTTAGACATGTATTTCGTTGTTCCTATAGATTCCCTGGATGTGTAGTTTTTATTTTTTATATATCATGCATATTATAACTCATCACTTCTTTTTTATTTCTTAGATTGAGATAGTCTTGGGAAAGACAGAAAAGTTTGATGAGTTAATGGCAGCAGCTGCTGAGAGGGAATTGGCAGCAGATGGCGAAGAGCAAAGCTAAAGTTGGAGCTGGTCTCTCGACTGGTTTCTTCTCTATAACTATATCGGAGTTTGGAAGAGATACAGTTTTATTTATTATGTCTTGTTAGCTATAAACATCTGCAAACACCAAAGTTTTTTGGCGAGTTTTGTCTGGAGTATTTTAGTAAGCAACTCAAAATTCAATTTTGTTATTTGACATTTCAGTCTTATTTCCCGAACAGATTTGATTATCTAATATCTAATACCATATAAGTGTGAAGCCAATGTTTGTTGTTGTCCTCCCTTTTTTTTTTTTTTTTTTTACTTTTGTTGTTGTGAAGACCAAATTAACTCGTCATAGAATAGTTGGAAAGATTAAAAGATGTCAATTTAATTTAAATTAGTGATTTTGTATTACATTTAGTCAAAATTTTTATACTGTTAATTTGACCTTTAGTCAATAGCATGTGAAAAGGATAACAACGTGTGCACTAGAACATGCACAGCCAAAAAAACACTATCATTCATAGCCAATGCAATACCTGGGAGTCCACCATTGATCATTCTCAAGACAAACAGGTATGCAATTATGTTCAATTCATTAGTTTCTCAATAAATGTCTTGGAGTTTAAACTTGATCCAGGGTTCCACAATTTGAAATATATTCGTAAGTGCGGGTATACTTGCATTGTTGAGCCTTCCTGGGTTGATTAGTTTGGACCGAAAGGACTTGAGATACCACATCAAAAAAAAAAAAAAAAAAAAACCTTTTTCTTTTTATACTGTATATGTTGTAAACAAATATTCAAAGTCAATTACCAAAACCAACCATTGGCATTGTAGCAAAATTCAAATTTAGAGACAAAAGTGGGGTAAATTTCCTTTTAATTTCACTCAAAAAATGAACTGTTTCCATTTTCAATGGCTATCCAAATAGCCCCCTAAAATTCTCTAAGAAAAGTTATAACAGAGTGAAAACATAGTTATGGTAGATTCACCTAAACAAAAGAAAGAATTTGGAGCACCCTTTTTTTATAAGAAGGGCAGTCACAAGTAAAAATCCACAAAAAAAGATAAAAATGTAGCACTAAACCAAAAAGCAATCAACTATCAAAGTCCTAGATTGTCCTGAAAGAGCGAGCTAATCTTTTCGGTTCTTCTCACCTTCAACGATCTCTTCATTTTCAACCAAAATTCTCTTGCAGGCCTCATAACACATGAAAGAAATTCCAGCAGCAGGTACTAATTTCATGCAGCTTGGTCCCAAACCTCTGTAAAGACCTGAAACACCTTCATCTTTAAGTATGTTTATGAGAGCATGAAGCATATTATGGTACTGTCTTCCATTCAGAGCGCCAGCCTGCATGTGTTTCCGAGCCACTTCCAACGGGAAAGTTGCACTACTGGATATTGCACCGGCAGCAGCACCGATCAAGAGAGTTTCAATATTTCCAACTTCTTCTTGCTTGAAAACTTGCTTGTAAGCTTTTCTCAGTGTATCGTAAGCAAAATAATTGGTGGCAGCATACGGGATTACTCCAATTAGACTTGGAGTTAGACCTCTATAAAGCTCTGCAGGTCCTTCCTCCTTCACAATTTTCAAAAAAGCATCCAGAAGACCTTTGTATGCACCCCTCTGCAAATGAAATTTAAGGAAAATGATAAGTGTTTGTTCTCCATTCTGCTATAGAACAGTAATATATAACTTAACCAAGTGAGGTACCTGAACAGTCAGTCGTGTTTTCAACAACTCAAGGGGATATGTGCACAATGTAGAACTAATACCAGCCATGGCACCAGCTATTGGGGCAGCAGGAAAAGGTATTATGGGCTGCTCTCCAGGTTTTGGCGTTAACTGCTTCTTAACTGTGTCGTAAGCAAATAGCTGCACAAGTTTAAGCCAAAAGAACATAAGCTGTGAAAACCATCAATTTAACTAGTAAGGGCTTATTAAATCACAAGAGAAAAATAAACACTCCCCACCCAAACATCTCAGATTTGACCTATAGATGAATATGTAAGCTCATAAACAAAATCACTAGGAACTTGCACAAAAATGGTTCAATGGTCAAGGTACAAAACATCTCTAACATCAACAACAGTGAGACAGAAAATGGTATACTGAAGAGTTTGCCATGCAAGGATGTTGAGTTTGATATAGCTTTTGTACAGGACGTTATGGTTCATTCTTGGCTGCAAAAACTCAAAAAAGAAACACAATTTTGTTTCCTAAAACTATAAAAGAAAGTCATTCCTTTCATGGATATAAATAATACGGTCTACTTCAGACAAGACAAACTCAATTTTTCTATTTCATCTACAGCAATCATAATACTAGAAAAGAAACATCAGTTGATTCATTAAATTTAATAATCCATGACTTAATTGCGACGAGGACTAAAACTCACTCTGCTGAAGTATCTTGTTTCTCAATCTTTCACTCATCAGTACAAAAGATATTTCACCATAACCAAAAAGCCTTCTTGTATGAATCTTTCAACAAACACTACATAACCTGTTGAAGACTATTACAATCAGAAGAACAAAGCAGGAGCCCAAAGCAAGGTATGGCACGTGCTAGCAATAAGCGAGTTGACTGGCCCTCGTACTCTCACAGAATGTCTGTCCCATTTGAAGAGAGCAAGATAACAGTATTTTCAGTATTAATCTTATTGGAGTTTCGAATGCTTACCAAGTATGATTAAGGAAATTAAACAACCATTACTGCTTCCTATCTTGATCAAATTTATGATATGAATAATACAACCATGTCTCTGTATCAACTACATTTCCTTTCCAGTTAACCAAACAATTTCACCAAAATAGCAACCTTATAATTCACTATACTATAATGGCATTGTACACAAAGACGAGAACTTAGAAAAGGGCGCCTAAATTTGCAATATACACAAGTTGACTAGCACAGCACAATTACAAGGAAAGAGAACCAGGAAAATTTGGTAAAAGTTAATGCTAGTTGCAAACAAATAGAGAATCATATATATATATATATATATAGGGCATACCTCAATTGCCTTGCTTGGTGCAACTCGAATAACATTGACCAGATTTCCCCTAAATAAGCCTTTCCATCCTTCATTTTTCATAATATCCTGAAAAACTTCTGTTGTCGAATGTCCACAACTTCCAACCATTAGATGAGTCCTTATTGTCTCCAAGGGAGCAACTGCAGTCCGGGATATTGCCCCTGCTATTGCTCCACTGATTAACCTCCTCAATGAAGGATTACCAATCTTAATCTTTAATTTAAGACCACCCTTTTTGCTGTTCTTGTTTTTTTTCTTTAACTTCCCATCATCTCCTACCTCCCATTCTGAATCAGCCAACAACTCCGGGACGCCACCACTCACCCTAACAGCAGGCTCAGCCACTTTATGATTCCCACGTAAATTGGGTTGTGACATTTTCAAACTACCATCTGCTGCAGAACTTGGAGAATTCGGCGGTATATTAACACCCATACCCATTTGTCCCACACTAGCAAAAAAGCTTCCAGACCGAGAATTCTCATCCAGGGGACACCATAGAAACCCAATTCCAGAATCAGCAAACAAGCCACACCTCTTGTTTTCCAAAAAATTCAGTCTCTTTGTTCCCATTTTTTTGCTCAAAAATTGATCTTCAAATACAGGTACTCAAAAGTTATAGTCACAAATCCGATAAAAATCCAGTCTTTGAAATGATAAAAAAAAAAAAAAAAAAAAAAAAATCGGTGAAAAAACCAAGAAAGGATTGGATGAAGATTACCAGGTTAGCTTTGATTTCTTCTTCTCTTTTATCCCTCAAAGAAACAGAGGAATGCAGAGAAGAAAAAGGTTCAACAAAACTATTGCTGCTTTTGCTTTCACTCTTTCTTCTCCTTCGCTTAGAAAAATGGAAAAAGAATCCTTAAAAAGGTCTTGAATCCTCTTCTCATACCTCTTTCTAAAAAGCTGCGTCAAACAAATTAAATATAAAATTTAAGTATAATTTTGTGAGAAAAAAAAGTAAAATTCATCTAATTTAATTAATATTATATTAAGAAATGTACCCTAATATATATATATATATATATATGTTAAAAAATGAATATATTTATTATCATAATGGTACAACCTTTGGCGGGTAAGAGAAGCCATCAAGCTCTTAAACTACAAAAATGTACAAAGAAAGAAATCCTCCTTTTGACCTACTGTTTCACCAACCAACTTTTTTTTTTTTTTTTTTTGTGTTTTTTTAAATGACTCCCAAATTATAGGAGGACAGTTGCATATATAAGTGGGGTTTGAACTACTCAACCATTTAAGTAAGAGAGACTTTTTTACTAACTCACCTACGCCTGGCGGTTGTTTCACCAACCAACTTTATCGTAAAAATAATTTCATCTTATTTATTTCCTTACAATAGTTGATCTTTCTCAAAATTTTGTTAATTCTTTACATAATATAAAGTTAAAAATTTGTAAAGAATCTATAAAACTATGAATTATAATAAATAAAATTTTCACATAAGATTTTTGAGTAGATATTTGAAATCATCAAAATTTGACTCAATAGTCTTGACAAGATTTTTTGAACTCAGATTCAAATTTAATTCCGATTAGTCTCGCAATGAGAGTCTAACTCCTACAAAATTTTCATTTTAATTTTTATAAAACTCTCACAACAACAACAAGTAGTATTAAGTTATTTAATATATAAAAACGAGTTACTATTTTGTCTCAAATTATGAGTTTAATAGTGAAATGAAATAATATGATCTACAATTTCTACTAAAAAGGGACGAATGGACGAATGGACGCTTTAGTGAACTCGTGATTCACTTAAAAAGGAGTATAATCTATCTTCCCTATACATATATATCTTTCTCGGCCATAGAATTTGGATAAAATAGATCTTTTGTAGGTCACTTTTTGGGACCATTTATGAAGATGTCTTCGTGTGTTGAAAGATAATATTAACTGCCTTTCAGAAACCAACAACAGAAAGACAAGAAAATGGTGTCAAACACCCTATGTGTAATTTGCCATTTCAATGTTTCTCAAGCACAGAAGTCTCTTTCATTCCTTTTGCCTTTCTGTCTTAAACATAATTTTGAACTAAGCTAAACTTGACAAAAACTCATAATATCTAGTACAAATTACAACAAAAAAGTACTATAACAAAGAATCCAATACAAATTGCTGAAGAGAATAAATGAAAGAAATTATGAGCTGCGCTGTATTTTGTGCCTCCTTTTACATATTAAAAACATGATCATTCTAATTATACATATATATGACAGAAAACTTCGGAGAACTATAACAGAACGGTTAGTTTACTCTCTGCCTATTACAAAACTTGGGCTTCTTCGGAAGAAGAAGAAGCAGAAGAAGAAAGGGCAAGTGGTCATTGGGTTTTCTTATCAAAATGATGCACTGAAACTACACTTGCTGCAGAATAGTACTAGGGACACAAGGAAAAAAACAAGCTAATCATAAGTAGAAGCATATTTTCATTTTGATTTCCCTTTGTTGGAGGAACCTCCCTTCTTTGGTGTTTTCTTGAAAGACTTATTGTTTGGCTTCAATTTGCCGGAATGAGATGATGATGATGAGTTTCCCTTTTGGTTCCTTCTTTTTTTCTCTTCCTTCACCTTGTACATGTTGATAGCCTATATTTCAGGCAAAAGGTCAGTACATCAGTAGCATTTCATACGATTTCTACAAGAGGGAAGCAACCCTTTGTTTAAAAACACAAGACTGCAAGTAGATTGCCACAACCTACCTTGCCAACATTGAGAATTTCATGAGAATTCTTTGATATCAACTTGTTCAGAACTTTATCAGTCTGCTGCTTCTCCAAGGATCCCATTCCTGATCCTTCCGCAACTGGTAGGAACTGAAAACAAAGGGTGGGAGAACTTTCTTGCGTGAGTAATTATAAATTGATTGATTGACTAAAATAGATAAGCTCACACTACCAACCTTCCGATACTTCTTCTCATGTTTTGGAGGCTTCTCTCCGGGCAACTTCTTGTCAAATTTTCCCCCACTGGCTGTTGCGTGTGCTGCCATACCAGCAACATTTTGAAGTTCATCCTTGCTTACTTTTTTAGGTGCAGCTTGAGTCCCCGTGATGGGTAATGCTGTTGCTGCAAGCTGAACATGGCTGCAGAGGGAAATTCATTTAGACAGCAGGATAGTGAAAAAAAAATTGTTCCCAAATATATGTATTGCAGGAATAATGATGACAACACAAGGAAATAGTGGCAAAATAAACCTAAATTTAGTTATTAAGTATAATAGTAATCAACCTCTCAGTTTAGAGAAGACAAGCAGGAATAGAATTGTAAATTCTAAAATTACAAGTCATCAACTTGGCCAATGTGATAAATTCTTCTTTAACAATCAAACCTCAAATTATGCCCATAACAGGTGCAAAAAAAGTAGGCAAGATACCATAGACTATTGTGTCTATCAGTGAAAAAAAATGTCATTAGTGCAAGAATCTAAGAAGGATGGGAAGAACAAAACCTTGGTAAAGCACCAACTTTTGCAGCTTGTTTCAAGTTATGAAGCCGGTTTTTCTCTTGTTTTTCAACTCTTCTCTTCTTCTCCCCTTGTCTTTTAGCAAAAGGATCTTCACCCGGCTCTGAGAAACTTACAAGCTTCAGGGCTTCAACAATGCTATGATAAATGTATGCATCTTAAACATGAATATCACTAGAAAGAGAAAAAGCATCCACTTGACTATGTATTCCAGACAGAATGTTTGGAGTTAATATTATTGGGATCCATTAAAAGCAGACGAGCATATAGAACCTATCTCTCTACCGCACACTAGTCAACCTATTATAGTGATTCATGAAGGATCACTTCATTATCTTCTTTTTCCCTCTGAAATTAGCTCTCTATGCATATCATTACTTCTCTCATACTCTACTCTCTCTGACTTTCACATAGACACCCACTCCCACTCCCCAAAAGACACATGTATAGACTAGTATAAGTATAGAAAGATATAGTAAGACATAAAAAGGAAAACTGAAAAAACGCTTAGAAAGTATCAAGCATATACAGCATGAATTTAAATTACAGTATAATACCAAGCTGGCTTCCTCTGCTGTCCTCACCAAAATCACATATATCTAGAAGATAAGGGAAAAGGCACAGAAAATTCATTTACCTTCATCCATTTTGGCCTCAATGATTGGTATATCATTGTCATCATTGACACGATCATAACCATGTCGCCGTTTCCAAGTGCCTGTTTGTTCATCAAATACAATCTTCTCTTTTTTGCGCTTTTGGATACCTGCAAATGGATATTTAGACAGCCTTTATAAATAACTTCAGGTTTGTCAAAAGATTTGATCAGCAGGGTACAGAAATTGATCCAATGCATTTTGTCGGCCTTAAAAAAGACAGTTGAGAATGTAACTGACCTTTCTTTTTGGCAAACACTTCCCATTTTGTTGGAGGCTTAGGTTTTGGTAGCTGATTACAAATGAAAAATTTCAAATTATAAAATGATATACTAAGACCATAAAAACACGAGATAAACTATACTGTCAAACAAAAAGAGAGTTGCCGAGTGTGAAAATCATATCAAGCTCCTCCAGCTACAACATCTCTACCAGTTAAGTAAATATTACCAAATTGAAGCTTTTAATTTGAGGCTGTATGTGAATCTTATGAGAATTATCAATTAAGCAATATTACTTGGCAGCTCAAAGACTTAAGTATTCACAAACACAAGAGCAGAACACATAGGAACTTAACCAACCAAGTGAAGGCATCTCTTCTTCATGAGGAAGCATAGACAAAAAATTCAAAAATCTTGTATATTCTCTATCTACGGCACCATTCCATGCAAATAAAAAAGATGTGCCTTCTCCCAAACATCTCAGCTAACTATTATTCAATAAGATTCTGTAAATTTTCCTACCATAGAAGCATGTCTTGATTTCATCTTAGACATTTCGTGATGAGCTCAGGTATATATTTCTAAAAAGGACGTATTACACTTTGTTTAGTCTTAAAGAGTAGGAACCATGTGGGAACTTTCAACCAAGGCAACATTAATTGTAACAAGGACTGTATCAAATTACGTAAAACTGCCATTTCTTCTTCAACACTGGAAAGATAAATAGTAAAATAAGTAGAAAAGGGAAAAGGAAACTAGTCTTTATATTATCGGATAAAAAAAAAAAGAAATTTTGACAGTTGAAGGAAAAAATATCATCTAACTGACAGAAAAGAGGGCCATACAGGTTTCTCCCTAGGTAGTCTTGTTTTGGGAGGAGGCAACTTGACAAGGGGACCATCACGATCTTCAGTAGAAGGCAAATTAAAAAGAGCATCTGCAATAGCTTGAACTAGCTTTGTGCCATGCTCCAAAGTTTCCTTCGCTAGCTCCTCCCTATGAATTTCAAGAAACATAAATCAATCAATAACTATTATCATGTCATAACGAGAGCTGTTTAATTTTCAGTAGAAAGTCGTGCTTTGTTTAATTTTCAAAACTATTTGAGTAGGTTTGAAAATTAATTGAGTTTGGTATGGAGCATAAACAAGTTCGAATGAAGTTTGTTTACTAGTCATAACTAAATACATCAAGAATCCAAAGAAAGCTTAAAATTTTCTATAAACCTCAATAATATAGGAATTTCCATTGCCATAGGTACATATTGACTAACCACAGAACCCCAAAAAGAAAAAAAAAGATTCTCTCACTCTAAACTATTTTATATTGTATTCACTCACTTCTTCAAAATCCAATAAACTTCATAGTTAGCTAATTAAGAGGAAAAAATAAAAAACTACAAGTACATTGAAGAACCATGCTGAAAATACACTAAGTTTTGAGCAGCAAGATAATGAAAAGAAAGATTGTTGAAAGAGGACAAGAAAAGGGCAAAGCAGGAGAAATACCTGGAAGAGGGAGGAGAGGTAAAATTGTGATGAGGATCGAAAGCCATGAGGTTTCCCAAATCAACCTCGTATTCTGCCATCACTGTACTTAAAAAAATCTACTGAATTTCGTGGCGGCGGTTTTGGTTCTTTGGGGGGTTTCTCTGAACAAAGTCCCCTTCTGGTTTTCTTCAACTGATGCTGCAGAGCGCCCAGGTTTTCCTTCAAAACTGCGAGGGTTTATGACGGGTGTATGGATCCCAAGGGTAAATTTGTAAATACACGTTGAACCCCAAAGCTTTTTATTTATTTATTTCCCCTCAAAATATCAATTATATTCAGTTAAATTCTTAAAGTTATGAAAATATCAATTCAGACCCTACAATTTTTATCTTTTTAGGAATTGGGAAAAAAAATTCTCAATTTATATATTTTTTTTATAGTTCTAAATTGGTTCATCTTATACAATTTTCTCTAATTATGATAATTTAGGTAAAATTTTTTTACTATATTATCTAATATATCAATTAAAATTAAAAATTTATATGCATTAATTTAATTAATTTATGAAATTATCAACATTGTATTCTATTACATAAATGTTAATATTGTCTTTACCACATCTCTCTCTAAAACATTAGTTGCTCCCTCCTTCTTTTCTCCTCCAGCCGCCTCCCTTTAGCTTCCCTTCCCTCACCGGTCAAGAGAGAGCTTTTAGCTCCAGCTAGAACTCTCTCTTGGCTGGAGATCACCATTTTCAGTCATTTTCTTTATCCTTTTTTGCTTTTTTCTTTTTTTTTTCTTGTATTCCTATTCTTCTTCTGTGTTTTTTCTTTCTTCTTCTTTAGTTTTCTTGCTTCCTTTCACCTCTCAAATGCAATGCATAGTTCTTTTTTCTTCTTTTAGAAGA
The DNA here is from genome assembly GCA_025388415.1 of Cynanchum wilfordii. NCBI lineage: Eukaryota > Viridiplantae > Streptophyta > Magnoliopsida > Gentianales > Apocynaceae > Cynanchum > Cynanchum wilfordii. The sequence continues at coordinate 626,106 of JAHSUH010003709.1, read as the reverse complement.
AAAATTTATCAAACCGGTCGTTTAGATCCGAGCCCTTTGTTCCTTTTTTATCTTCTTTTCGGGCATCTTATGAAATTTTTGATACGTCCATGATAGATTAGGTTTCCGTTGAAGGAAGAAGGTGGAATCGAACCCGAACCCTCAATGCAGCTGAGTTTCGTGTTTGAAAGTTGAAATTTTGAAGATTTAGATAAAAGTTCTTTTGTATTTTTGTTGTTTTGTTTCTTTTTTTTTAGTTTTATGTTTAGTGTTTTCCGACTCATATTAGGTTTAGTTTTTTATCTCCACCTATTGTTAGGTTAGTGTTTTTTTTGTTTTCCGAATGATTTTAATCATTCAATGATTTGTAATTTTTTTTTTTATTTAATGAAATTTCACTTATAAAAAAAACATAAATGTTAATATTATTTTTTTTAAAAAAAACAACTATTTTAGTCCTTATATTATTTTTATTTGGAAAAATTCTTTATTATATATATATATATATATAGATGGAAACGTTTTGAAAATTGAATCACTTTGGTATTTTCTTATAATTAGAGAATGAATTTGCAATTCATATATAACTATAATACCTCCGATATAGCTTATCAAAAAAAAAAAAAAAAAAATACTTCCGATATAAAATGAAAAGAAAGAAATAACCAAAAGTCCGTAATTGTAATCGGATTTTAGTGTTGGGTTTTCTTCTTCCTAACCCAACAAAATTCCAACCCTGATCGTGATTCTCCTTTCCTCTCAAAATCCCAGTAATTGGATCCGAGAACAAACCAGCTATTCAATTTCAGTCGTACAATCGCACAGTTGAATCTCGTGGTTAAGATTTTTGGATTTGTTTCGAGATGGATGGTAACAAAGATGAAGCTTTAAAGTGTTTGAAGATCGCCAAGGATTCAATTCAATCAGGGGATAAAAGCCGTGCCCTAAAATTCATCAATAAAGCTCGTCGTTTAGACCCTTCTATTGAAATTGATGATCTATTATTGTCCAATCTCAATTCACCTGAAAATAATTGTTCTGAACCGTCTGATTCGCCTAAGGAACCGGAGAATGGTCCGCGACGTAGGGTTTCTCCTTCCGGGCAATCGGCCTCGTCTCCGTCGGCATCTTCTTCCGTGGCTTACACGGAGGAGCAGGTTGTAGTGGTGAGGGAGATTAAGAGGAAGAAAGATTATTATGAGATATTGGGTTTAGAGAAGGCTTGTAGCGTTGAGGATGTCAAAAAAGCCTATAGGAAATTGTCTTTGAAGGTTCATCCTGATAAGAATAAGGCTCCTGGAGCTGAGGACGCGTTTAAGATAGTCTCCAGGGCATTTCAGTGTTTAAGCAATGAGGAGGCCAGGAAAAAGTATGATCTGGTTGGCTCTGATGAACCTGTTTACGAGACTAGGCGGAGTCGCGGTGGAATGCAAGGATTTAATGGGTTTTACGATGCGGATATCGATGCTGAAGAGATTTTCAGGAATTTCTTCTTTGGGGGTATGCATCCGGCTGCCACTACTCAGTTTAGAGGATTTAGTTTTGGCACAGGTGGTGTTGGCGTAAGAATGGGTCCTGATCGTGGATCGAATGGGTTTGTGAGGACTTTGATTCAATTATTACCGGTTCTATTGATATTGCTATTGAACTTCATGCCTTCTCAGCAACCACTGTATTCACTTTCAAAGTCTTATCCTTATGAGTATCGATTTACCACTCATAAGGGTGTGAATTACTATGTAAAATCTGGGAAGTTTGAACAGGACTATGCACCTGGCAGTTCTCAGCGTGTGCAGCTTGAACAACAGGTTGAGAATGAATATTACTCCATAATTTCGCATAATTGCAGGCTTGAGATGCAGCAACTTTATTGGGGCTACAGACGGGAAACACCAACTTGTGATGCATTGAAGCGGTTTGAAGGCGCAGCATGATGGTATCATCGAGGTCTGGAATTCTTTTCTTAAAAAAAAATAAAAATTCTCTGTGACTATTGCACATATTTATATTTCTTTTGTCTTTTATTTGGTCTATCACATCTATATCTTATAATCGAATGTATAATAGAATACAAGTTGATTAGGTGCCAGATGGTGTATCTTCCTTGATTACTGAAGTGCTTTTGCATTAATTTACCAAAGAAACTCATTCTGAACTAATCTTTAATGGAACTGAATTCCTTTAGAGCTAAATAGAATGTGTTGCAAATCTTAAGGTTCCTTTGGACTTGCCGTTTTGGATGCATTTAAATAAATTGATCATTTGAAGGCATGAAACATCATCACTAATTATCCTGATGTTCTCTGAGATTCTTCGGATGGTACAACTACGTGAAAATAATATATGTTTTTGTTTCTTGTACTGTAAACACTTGATTTTCATGTGGCCCTTTGTTTTGTTTAGTTCATTAGTCTGTTGCGGATTCATATTATACTAATTCATATAGTTGACTATTAGTTTTGTAATTCTACTTTTCAACTGTTTATGGACATGGCCAAAGTTTTTACTTGATATGCATTGCTTTGGGTTATGCTTTTGATTACCATGTGTTCTATGCCGATATTTTATCCGAATAATAAAGCAATACTCTCTCACTTCAGGAATATCCATGTTTATATTCTTTGGGTCCTCAAAATTGAATATCCATTTTCCTCAATAATCTAAATTTTCATCCAATGTTCCTGTAAGTTTCTTTTATTTTTTTTAATATTTATGTGATTTACATCTCACTTATTTAATTTCATATTAAATAAAAAATGAACATTTAATGCGATATGAGGGAGAATTATTTTCTTTTGCTACCACTAACATTGTTAAGGGCTACAAGTAGTGTCTGAAAGCCCTACTGATTGTTGTTTTAGCACCGGTTTGAATAAGGAGCTTTTAGTATCTACATTTTCCTCTCCAACATTTTCTTTCTTCTCAAGGATACTATTGGGGTTGTCCACACACTATGTGGTGTAATTTGTAGTTCATGTCATCCTTCTCCTTTCATCTTTCTGCATATAAATGCAGTTACAAGATTGTATAATATCAGAAATTCAAGCTTTGATGCCACTCCCTACATTTCTGGCTTTCTCCTTCGAACTCCTCAAGGTTTATGACGTTTAAATTATGTGTTTTTAGTTTCACTAACAAACTTTGGTTGATTGCAACTAGCTTATGCAAATTAGGTGCAAGAAGTTAAAGTCGAATGAAGAATTTTTCTTGATTTTAGTTGAAAAGGAATGCCTTGTCTGCTGCTTAATGCACGTTCATTCCCTTTTCTGGGTTCATGTTTAGTTGCAATATATAAGCATCTTTCTCTACTTTCACTACTTTCCTTGTTCCAAGTTAAAGTCGAAGGAAGAACTTTTCCTGATTTTAATTGAAAAGGAATGCCTTGTCTACTGCTTAATGCACGTACATTCCCTTTTCTGGAAGTTCATGTTTAGTTGCAATATATAAGCATCTTTCACTGCTTTCCTTGTTCCAAGTTAAAGTCGAATGAAGAATTTTTCCTGATTTTAGTTGAAAAGGAATGCCTTGTTTCTTAATGCACGTACATTCCCTTTTTGTGGAAGTTCATGTTTAGTTACAATACGTAAGCATCTTTCTCTACTTTCACTACTTTCCTTGTTCCTGTTTTTATCATGGGTAGAGAAGTTCAAAGGACGATGAAACAATTTGCTTGATTTTAGAGTGAATTTATGTTTAGCTACCCTTGCATGTAACAGTTTTTGCACTTAGGATTTAATGATTATTTTCCTAATAAAATGGTATAAACAGATTTGTCTCATGCACAATATTTGGGCAGCAAGGTTGGGATTTTGTTTTCCTCTTGTAAACATGGCCAGTATACAAATTTGTACTACTACTACTTCAGGAGAAGGAGAAGAATTTCTGAAATCGGAAGCCTTTTTTTTTTTATGGCTGCTGATTCTTCTTTTGTACTATTCATAAATGTAAAGCTTCTAATATTCATCATTTCTTTTTTCAGATTGTCTCAAGTCCTCCACATTTCTTCAAGAGAGTGAAATTACTACTAGAGTTGTATTTGCTGCTTTTTTCAGATGATGAGGCACAGAGATGTCTTGTCACAATTAATTGAAAAGTAGTCTCTTGAGGTTGAAGTTGGGCTTGTTATTGGCAGAACAAAGTAGGGTTTTACCTCGTGTTTCTGGTTGATTTTCATATCACAGTTTCAAGTCCAATTTTCACGAACAGTTGGATAGAATCGGGATAATATAGATCATTGCCAAAGATACAGCAAAGAAGTATAGATCTTGTGATTATATAAGAGAATGTGTTTCTCATATATGATAGTTTACTTTGTATTATTTTTTTTTGGTAAGTGTTTACTTTGTATTTTTAATATTGTTACTGTTGGCATAATAATCAAGCTACGATTATGAGCTGCGGAGTGGCATAGTTATACGAGTTTCTCAGTATCTATTTTGTAAGTCATAACTCAAATCCAGTGCAGAACCTTGCTCGTTTTGTACTGGATTAACACTCTGTTTGCTAGAGTCATCAAACAGATTGAAGTGGCGTAATCAAGTTGAAAAACAAAGAATAGGAAGATTGCTGTGTATTTTTAGTTTATATTCCATTTGGTTCATGAATATAAGATATTTTCTCATATTTCCAATAGTTGATGATCATGGACGATGTTCTTGAGCTCCAAATATATAGACCCGTCATCCCCACACTTCCTAGAATGAAATTCCGTAGCAGGTCGGGAACTGATAACTCCATTGAGCTTTTCTTTCCATTTTTGTTGGAAACGTGCAAATGAAAGGAACCAGAAGTATCAATGTTAGAAGCAGGTAAACGGACAATTTGAGCAATTAACTTAATCCAATGTACTTGAATTGATATATTAGTTTTTCTTTGAGCCATCTGTCTAAATGTTACAAAATAGTTCTCATTGGATCTCACTTTTCCTGCAAGGTGGTGGAAGCACAATGGTTTCCTATTCCTTTGAAGTAATAACCAACAATCCCAGTGCGCCTATCAAGATGTACTGCAAGAGAAAATAGAAACAGAGTTTGAGAATATCATTTTTGCTACTCAGCTAAACAAATGAAAATAAGATCCTCCATTATCTCTGATCCCGAAGGATATAGAGTTCCAATACCCCGAAACCAAAATGTGACAAAAAAAAAAAAATAATAATTTCACGTTGAAACTGATCAAATCCCACTAATGTTGAATAAGTTTAGATTTTAATGAGAAAACAAACCTTGATGATAGGCTTTTCAGTCATGATTATAGTCACCCACCCAACATAAGGCAAGAACCTGCAGAGGAGATAGAATATCAGTCTTAGGGATGAATGTTAAAATAAACCATCCATATAGAGATACCAGTAGATTTACAGGCCACACAACCTAACTTCAGTTTGAACTCCTATTCTCTCCCCCTACAACCCCACAACAAGTCATCTATCCACATTTTTCTAATCCATGGAAATAATTTATTCAATTTCAGTATAAAACAATAAGGTGCATTGGGACCCAAAACAAAGGGGAAAAAAAATAATAAGGGACATTTATTAAACAGTCAGGAAATGGGTGAGGGTCTAGGAGAGGGAGTGAGGGATGATTTAGTGTGACCTAATTGGACTGAAGGCCCTAACTAAGCAAGAGGAGAAAGAAAAATAGTCAATTCATATCTCTCACGACCCAAAGATGTTATCGTAAAAAGGTATATTTCACATATCTCAAAGTAGATTGAGTACGAAGGACAAAGATTTTGTACTGAAATTAAATATTGCAGTTGATTGATGTGTATGCAATGGACTACTACTAGTTACAAGCAAATAAATGGATTCAGCTAAAAAAGAAAAAAAGGAGAGAGCAATTGATATACATAGGAGATCCAAATTCAACTACCCCTATGTCAGTGTTGAAAATTCTCAGGACTACAAATATTTTCTACTGTTTCCATGCTAACTCTGTTAACAGAGCTAGGGATAGGGAATTCTAAAGCATATTGACTATTTATATCCTTATGAAAAGTGCAAGGATTTATAAGATCCCTTTTTCAGGGGAAAAAAATGTTAAACCATTCCAGGTCCTGAGTAGCAGATACTTGAAGCACTGCAAAGATCTGTCAATTCATATTCTGAAGCCTTATCACAGTAATATGCCTTCCAATAAAATTTAGAAAGCTTTCAAAAATTTTAAGCTACCAAGCAGTAACATGAACCACTTTGGAAACTCAGGGTACAAAAAATCCAAAAAAATACTCATGAAAATCAACTCACCCAACAGCTCTCCCCATAATGTGATGTCTTTGTAGCCAAAGTTGACCATGAGCATACAAAAGTCTGTCATCCCCAAAATTGTTATCACCTGGTAATGAAAACACAAAATTGTATTACCAAAATTGTTGACACAGATATAAGTGAAATAGGGACAAAAAGGAAAAAACAAAAAGAAAAAAAGACTAACACATGAAGCCATTCAATACTAATAATAATTACTCAAAAATCTTTTTGCAGGTAAAATGATATTAAAAAAATTTCCTTCAATTACTTTAATGTTTCTAATGAAGGTCTAACTGAATTTCCAATTTGGGAAAGCGACATCATGGACCAGTACTCATTTAGTACCAAAAAAGGCTTAACAACAAACTTAGTACCTTTTGTGAGGACATCCACTTCTCCAGTCTCTTGATGCTCATGAACCTACAAGAAGAAAAAGTAATGCCAACAAAAAGAATTGATAAGAGGGAGCAAAATGGTATCGCCAGGAGAAAATAACTTGTTAATCTTGTGTCAAAAGCCAACAAAAATCTAACAACGTCATATTACTATGGGAAATCCAACCTTGCATTTGTATTCATGGTAGACTTGTAAAAATTTCAGAAATGCTAGTTACAAAAAGTTTTTACGTCCTTAGTAAATATAAAATACAAATTATGAGAAACTGAAACAAGAATCCAAAGAATTCACGTTCTTATGGGAACTTGGTTTTCGTAGTCATGGTAGACTTGTAAAAATCTCAGAAAAGTTTAGTTACAAGGCACCTTTCTTATGTTATTTTGTCTAATATTTATTCATAGTCAAAACAGAGCAATGCTACATCCACATCAAGAAAAGAAACAGACCTAACACTAAACAGGAATAAGATTTTCACTGGATCAAAACCAACTTAATATCATGATGTTACCCATATTCCTCAAAAATGTAATACATCTATGGTTATAACCTTTCTCTTCATTTCTCTGATAGGGTGCTCTAATTGGAGATGAGCAAGATTCCAGAACCTTGTAACAATACTCACTATTTGACTGAAAGATATCTCTTATAGGAGAAAATATGGAAGAACATAAATCTAGCACATCAAAATAGACATTTTCTAGTAATTATACGATGATAAAAAAAAAACAAAGGATGTGTTTACCTTAATCACTCGATGTACTATAGGAATTTCACGACCCTGTAAACAAACACATAGAAATGGGGAATGCATTAGATTAATTAAAGAACATACAACTATAAGATGATTGAAGCAAGATAATTAACTCAATCAATTTAGCACAAAAGAAAGTGTATTAAGTAGATAGAGAAACATAAAAATGATATTCAGTTTTAAGAAAAAATTTAAGGATGAGCAAAAATATCATTTTTCCCAAAGATAATTATAACTGCAATCATGGTGATATTCCAGAATCACAGTTCAGTCATAAAATATTCCAGTTAAAACAAAACTGACAGAATACTCTGCAAAAAGAATTCCCAAACAAAAACTATCATCAATGTTTTCAACCTAAAACAGATCAAAATAGCCAGTAATCCTTAAAACTCAAAAGGTTATAACAACACAAAATGACACGTAAAAAGTAAAAGGAGATAGTTAAGGGGCATACATCGACATTAAATACAACAATCTCTCCTGCACGAATAGGTTCTTTATTCATATGCAAGAACAAAATATCACCCTGCAAGAGAACACACAAATCATTAGTTTGGTGTGCCTGACAGAAGTTTCAATTGAAAACTCCTGATAAGTGCAGAGAGAATCATAAAAACACAAGGCAGAGGATAACTAAAAAGCTGCCATGAATGTAGTTTATAAGTTGAAGCATTAACCAACAATATTCATATTATTAGAGACAAAATGACGACAGGTTTTCAACTTTTTGCTGCTTATACAGTTCAAAGCTTGAAAGTGAAATCTAAGGTCACTAAAACCACAATTCACAGAATAAAGGAACCAATAATATGGTAAAAAAGATACTACAACTCAAATTTGTCCTTCAAAAACCTAAAAAGAGGTCCAAAATGGAGTAGAATGAGAACAATGATTAAAACTTTCTTTAAGCTAAGAGGAGCCACCATGTGCATTTTTGTCCTTTTGGGGTTTCTCCTCATTCTCTGTTTAAATTATTGTAGAGAGTTTTTTATGGTCTAATTCTTCTATCATCTAAATTGGAAATCATATAAAGATAACTGCAAATTCGAGATCCAAAGTCAGCATAATACAAGATAGATACTTATACAAGTAAAAGTTAATGTTAGTGCTTTTATAATCTAAATAAATCTGGAGAAGAACAGCAGTAACACAAAATAATTTATAAACCCCCATATGCAAGAAATGCTACAAATTTAGATATAACATGTTTGGGTAGAATAACTTTGATTTGAGTCATCTTTCACACAAGACTTGATGGAAAACGATAGAAAGAAATGGAGAAAAATAACTCACCCTTTTAAATCCAGGTTCCATACTTCCAGAGAGCACAACAACTACAGGTGATTCGCTACCAGTAAAACACATCAATCCTTTCCATATAATCAATGCAGAGGTAACAATCATACCTGTCAAATTGTGTGAAGAAATCTAACTGCTCAATTTTTTTTTTTTTGGTAAATCTAACTGCTCAATTATATGATAAAGGGTTTAAAAAAGGAACATATTAGATAAAATAAAATAAAAACTTTGGACCCAATAACAATTTAATGCACGGAAGAATAGTAATTTAGCTCTCCGTTGTCCAGAAATGCCCTTGAACACACACACACACACACATATATGTTCAGCTTTATGGGAGAAGGCATTTTTACATTACAGAACGATGGTAATTGATAGTAAGGCACATTCAAACAGAGACCAAATGTCAAAACATAAAATTTAAAAAAAAAAAAAAAAAAAAAAAAACTTTCTCATGTATCAGAATACATTTTCAAAGCAAAATTCTTCATAAGATAAGAAAGCAAGGAGTGAAATGAAATAGATCAACATTCAAACATTAAAACGAAGCAAATAATCATCAAATGTGCCCTAATTTGAGCTTCATTCCATCCAAAAAAACAGAAAAAAAAAAATTTTAAAGTTGGAGGTGTACAAACCGAGGCTAACGACTTGAGTAAGGGTTTGCCGGAAATTTAATGATTTGATTGAGTCGATTTGATCCCCGATCCAACCCATCTTCCCTTCTTCTCTTCTCGTTCTCTTCTCCTTCTTTCTTTTCTTTGTCGCAGTTGTTGCGAAGTAGATTTTTCAGTTTACAGCGGGGGAGGAAAGACGCACGTTTTTCTTAGTATTATAATAGCTTTGCCAATTAAGCCAAACCAGTAGCAAAATAATCTATAATACACAAAAATCTTAATACAAGTATAATTTTTATTTTAAAAATATTAATTAATTTAATTAATATATATATTGTTTTATTTAATATTTTATACTATATTATAAAAAAATTTAATTTTTTTTTTTTTTTTATAAATAATTATTTTATTAAAAATAACTAGTAATCCCCAGTTTTGTCATAATTTTTATAATATTTCATCAATATTACTTATATTTTTCTGTTTTCTATGCCTAACTTTTTTTTTCCCTCTCTTTTACCAAAATATATATACATATATTATGAACAATTCAATAATAATATTATTTGTTTTAACCGTTTAAATAAGTCTTACAAATTTAAAACAAATCATTAACTTTAGATCTTATTTAATAATTGTTCAATTTTTTTAAGGCGAGCAATTTTAAATTATCTAAAAATATAGTAGTAAATTTTATTATTTTAATTAAAAAATTAAATATACAACAAATAAAAGGATATTGATAAAAAATTTTAAAATATTTAGGACAAAAGTTATCGGAAGTATAAAATTTAGGGACTAAATTGTAATTCTATTAAAAGAAAGAGAAAAAGATAAAAATAAGCGTATTGATGCAAAACCCTAAATTTTCCCTTTTAGAACGACGACGTTAAAGACGAGCAAAAGTAGAACCCTTGTTCCAAACTGTTCCAGTAAATCCCCATATCCTTCCCGCCAAAGCCCTAGTAAAGCTTCTCGCTCTCTGGTTGTCGTCCTCCTCGTGAGCCGCAGCTGCAAGACTACAACAATGGTAGCCTCTCTTTTCTCTTTCTCTCTCTTGCACCCTTTCTGATATTACTGATACTGATGCATGAGCATGCCTAAATCTGATTTTTTTTTTTGTTTTTTGTTTTTTCTTTTGTTTGTATACACAGACAGGTGAAGCTGTGAACCCAAAGGCTTACCCGCTTGCCGATGCCCAAATGACCATAACAATTCTTGACCTTGTTCAACAAGCTGCCAATTATAAGCAACTCAAAAAGGGTGCCAATGAAGGTAATATTTTTTTTTCTTTTGTTACTTTTTGCCGTAGAGGAAATTCAGCGGTTGTTTTTCCGTTGATTTATTAGGAACTTATTGTTCGGGGGTTTTATTTTTGTGTTCTTAAATTTCAGCGACAAAGACGCTCAACAGGGGTTTGTCTGAGTTTGTAGTAATGGCAGCAGACACTGAGCCACTTGAGATCCTTCTTCACCTTCCCCTGCTCGCTGAAGATAAGGTTTTTCCGAATAACTATCTGTCTTATATAAACTTAAGAGCCATATAACTATGCGTAGTTGTAAGTTTCCTTTTTTTTTTTGTTGGTTCTCTTGTTGGATACGAGTTTGTTATTTGATGGAGGATTAGGGATTTTTATTTATCTGCTTATTCAAGATTTTTTTTCACCCTTTTCTTGAGTTGCTCATATGTCATATAAATCATACAAATCACATCTATCAAGAATTTATTGGTGATTTATAGACCTTAAAGCTTAACTGAGGGAGTCTTGGTTCTTGGAAGTTGTCTAGTAATATATATATGTATGTTTATGCATATTTCAAAATTTTTACCATTAATGAAACCTTATAAACCTTACTATCCGCTGGATTTATTTAAGTATTAAGAAAATTTGTTCAAAGAGCGGGATATTTAATGCATATGCTGGCTGCAGTAGTAGCATGAGCTTGATAAACATCTATTAAACGGAAAGCATAATGTTCTCTTCATTTTCTATATCTAGCTTTGCGTTCCCTGGTTCATCCTATCCTGAAGTTGAATGAAGCTGTCAGGCTGATCTCCCAGCCTGGCCCTTTCTTTGTCAACTTATAGTTGTCTCTCTTGGCTCCTGCATATCAATAGTTGAGTTTCTTCTTCTTTTTGATTTCATGTATGAATGTAATGATAGTTTGTCCCCCAACCCCCATTCTTTAAAATTTTATTTTATTTCTTCCTTCTCCAACTGAGTCCTGTATGTGGTACTAAGTGGTTTGGTTATTTTTCACATTTGGTTTCTGTGATGGTGGCTGAGTTCTGTCACTAAGATGCAGAGCATACCATGTTTAACCTTCTAATACAATTTGTATTTTTGTATTTTTGTATTTTTGGTGCAGAATGTGCCCTATGTTTTTGTCCCATCTAAACAAGCCTTAGGCCGAGCCTGTGGAGTCACTAGACCCGTTATTGCATGTTCTGTGACAAGCAATGAAGGCAGCCAATTGAAATCCCAAATACAGCAACTTAAGGTTAGTTGATCCTTAATATCCTTCTTCACCTTCCTGATTTTTATCATTGTGAAACTTCTTGTTGCTTCTCATTTCATTCAGTGTAATGCTCACATTATGTTTAAACTTAGGATGCCATTGAGAAGCTCATGATTTGAGAATTCAAGGAGAGTGTTCTCGGAGTGATGGGCCTTTTAAGAGTTAATTTCTTCAGAGGCTTTGACTGACAGAGCTGCCTACAGTAGACCTGGGGGCATAGCCTGCTTTTTTACATCATTTTCTTTTCTTTTCTTTTTGGAACATTGATTAAGGGGGAAAAAAAAACACAATTTGTGTTATGTCTATTGGAAATCTTGAGTTTTAATTAATGTTTTATGGTGATGTCTTAGCTCATGATGCTAGTTTTACCATGAATGGATCATATTGAGAGTGAATGCAAATGGTTTGTTTACCTTGGTGGTGTGGTCTTTGATAGTTAATTCTTGCAAATATAACTCGATTAGTTGGCTCCCTGGTTGTCTTTTTATTAGCTATTTATTAATAGCAAATGATGAATTTCGGCTTGCAGAATCATTATGGAAGCAAAGAAAATCTTTTTCATAAAAATAACAAAACATAAAATAACACAAGAAATATTTTACATAAATCTTCAATATTCGAACTGCTAGTCTTTAATTCATCTGCATAAATATTTGACACCTTAGAATTCATGGTCGAGCCAGTAATAGAGCCTTTGGGTATGAACAGAGCTAAATTTAAATTCGTTTTCTAATTTATTATCAAATTGTGGGCGTGCCGGAGTGGTTATCGGGCTTGACTAGAAAACGTGTGGGCACTGCCCGTGCAGGTTCGAATTCTGCCGCTCACGATTCACAATAAATTCCACAATGTGGTTACTCTTTTTGCTAAAAAAAATTCCAATGACATGGCCAGTGCCATTTTTAGTCAATGTCTCTCTAGATTGTGTCTTTTTTGGTCTAGATTGGTTCCTTAAGTGTTTGTCACAAGTTGTGAATAATGCATGCCTTTCTTTCTTGTTGAAGGCTCGAAGAATTGAAAAAAGTGTTTTTAATCAAATGTTACATAGCTTATTTCATTCTCTTTCTCCATATATTGCATTTCTGATCCTAGAAGCTCTGCCATCCTATATATCTCTTTAGTTTTCGGATGAGACTTGTCTTCAGATGAGAATCCATGCAAAAAGTGAGAATCACTAGTTTTACTACCAATATCAACCCAACTAAATCCTATTTCCTTCTTTACTCCTCTATCTCTCATTCCTTTCCTTATTTCTGACACCTTTTCCCACAGTCCTTTCTCTGCAAACAAATTCGACATCAGAACATAAGAACCTGAATCCTTAGGTTTCATTTCAATCAAAACTTCAGCTACCCTCATAGCCATATCTACATTTCCATAGATTCTACAAGCTCCAAGCAAGCTTTGTAGCACAGATAATCCTGGCCCTCCTGGGATTTGACCCACAAAATCTTCAGCTTCTTTCAATCTCCCTAATCTTCCCAACATATCCACCATACATGAATAATGCTCTGGTGATGGTTCAACTGAATGGTCTCTGACCATTGAATTGAAAATCTCAATTCCCTTGTCAACCATACCTTTCCGACCACATGCTGTCAATACAGAAAGGAAAGTGATTGAATCAGGCGCCACGCCATTGTTCTTCATTTCCTCGAATAAGCTCATTACAGATTCATAGTCCCCATGCCTAGAGTATGCTGATATTATAGCTGTCCAAGCAACTTGGCTTCTTTCATCTGCCTCATGGAAAACTTTATTTGCTTCAGAAATGCTCCCATGTTTTGCATACATATCAAGAAGTGCCCCTAAAACAATTGGATTGTAGTTCAATCCAAGCTTCAATAAGTAACTGTGGCACAGCTGACCATATTGCAAGGGGATGGACTCAGATAAGCCTATTGCGTTTAAGACACTACCAAAACTATATTCATTAGGATGCGATTCCTGGCAACTTAACAAGAATGTCTCTAATGCTCCTTGGTACATCCCATTTTGAGCAAATCCAGATATCAAAGCATTCCATGACACCTTTTCCCGGTATTCAAGCTCCTCAAAAATCTTCATAGAGTCTTTCATGGACTCAAACTTTGCATACATTGTAATGAAGCAATTAGCAACGTTCAACTTGGACAAAAAGTTTGCCTTTGTACAGAATCCATGAATCATTAGACCCTCTTGAGCCATGTTATTTGTTGTTATGGCATGAATCAATCCAACAAATGTAACCTCATTTGGATAAACTGCATCTTGCCTCATTTCGTTAAAAGTGTACATGGCATCCTCTTCAATCATAGAGATCATGGTTGTCCAAGAAATGACATTACGATCAATCATGCTTCCAAACACCAACTTTGCTTCTTCGATCATATTACACTTTGAATACATTGACATTAGAACATTACAAACTGAAATATGTATCCCATATCCCGTTTTGATAGCCAAACTATGGACCTGCATTCCAAACTTCAACTCTCTTTCCTGGCAACATGCTGAAACCACACTTGTAAATGACACGTGATCAAGTTTCATGCCCTCTCTTACCATCCAAATAAATCCCAAAATAGCATCCCACCCATAGCTACCTTCCTGGGCATACCCTGAGAGCATGGAATTCCAGGACACCAAATCTTTACAGGGCATTTCACAAGACACTCTTTCTGCTTCAATTATCTTACCCCACTTGGAGTACATAGTTATAAGTGCATTCCCAACAAATAATTCACTCTCCAATCCCAACTTCAAAATAAGTGAATGCAATTGCATCCCAAACTGAAACTCCTCATAATCAGTAGAATGCGCCAAAAGAGTTGTACAACTCACTGGATCAAAAGCAAGTCCTTCAGAATGCAACAGACATCCAAAACACAATGCATCTACCCCATTTTCAAACCCTGAAAGCAAGGTATTGTAAGATACTCTGTCTGGTTTTTCCAATGTCTCAAAAATAAACAATGCCCTATCAAAAAACCCTGACTTAGAGTACATATTCATGAGAGAATTCGAGACAGTTATAAAAGAATCCAGGCCCGTGATGGTTGCAAAACCATGGATTTGAGACCCGAGTGTTGGATCACCCCGACATGCCTTGAGTGCAATTGCAACTGCAACTTCATCGATTTCTGAAAGACCCGTTTGTAGCTGATTCTTGAAAATACTGAGAACCTTAAAATGGTCTTTTCTATGTACATGATCGAGCATGGAACTGCTAATGGAGTTAAGCTTTGGTTTAGGAGTTTTGTCGAACACATGGTGAAAAAGGCGGAAAATTTTGAAATTCTGTAGCCGTTGGATGGATTTGATGCTTAGTGGGCGGGCAATCATAAGATAATCAGTTAGATTAAAAAAAGCTCGAACATCTGTGGGAATTAAGACCGATTGTTTGTTTCTCAGAAAAAAAAAAAGACTGATTGTTTGAGAAAGTTTTGTGCTTTTCTTCCTCAAACAAGTGGCGATGATCCGTTTGTTCGTTTTACACACATAATCAGGAGTTCTAAAAAATCAGTAACCAAGGAGGGGTAAGATGGGAATATACCCATACCCAATGCCCAGAGCTTTCTGCCAGCGAGATTCGATACTCGATCATCTGTCCTGGAGAGGGTATTAGGAGTCTACCCCGAGGAGAAGTTTTAGGAGTACGCTTACCAACTCTTTCAAGTTGTAGGCGTAGGATGGTAACAGTAAATTTATTGTATAGAAATTATGAATTCGAAATATAATAAGTAGTGCAATGACAATCACAACATGTCTTTTCATCATTGTATTTATATGGGCTTTATATCTCCAATTTCCCGTCCATTTTCTCCAGTTTTTTGGACCAAATGTCTAACCATATCTCACGTTTTGTCAGGTACATTGTCAATGGGCCATGGCTAATGTCCTTTGATCTTTTCAGGCTTTTATATCTTTGTTGTAATGGGCCATTGATATAGCAAGATACTTTTTTTTTGGGCCCGGTGTCCCACCTTTTCAGTAAGATTAATTCAGATTCGACCTACGGAGCTCGCATAGTTCAACTCTTCACTCGAGGGTTAGGGCCAGAGCTTTTAACATTACGCTAATCACCTCAGGGGATTCGAAACCTCGATCATCCGTCCTGAAAGAAGCATTAGGAGTCTGCTACCAACTCCCCCAAGCTACCGGGTTGAAAGATACTTTAAAAGTTATTAGCAAATCATGCTATTTGTTTTGTTTTTTTTCCTAACTAATTGCACGATATGTTCTAGATGAGTCTCAAATTATTGAAGAACATTTTACCCTTAAATTTCAAAATTAAACTTAAAATTTTAATAGTTAAAATTTTAAAATATAATATTTTAAATTTTAGATAATAAATTTTTATAAAAAATAATGTGCGTCCAAATAAAGACCTTATGAATATGAAAATCATTCCTTTCAAATATATATATATATATATATATATATATATATATATATATATATATATATAAGTCATTAATATTGTTGGTTCAAATATGTTTTATAAGTGTGAAAAAATGATAGTTTAATTAATTTGACTTTCCTTACTTAAGTATCTCACTTGACTTACTTAGTGAGAGACCTGTCAGCTAAATGTTATAGTTTTGAGAATCTCCTTCTATAAATCTCTTTCAAATTAGTCGATGAAAATACTGAATTACCAAATATATGTTATTGGTAAAAACTTTTAAATCTCCTCCTACTTAATAATCGCTTAAAGATTTGATATGAAAATATGGCACATTATAGGATCATCTGCGTGTATATATATATATATATATATATATATATATTTTATTATATGCATAGTTGAACTGATAATTAGGTTTAGTTAAACCAACGAACGAGGAAATGGATATTTGTTTGCCAAATATCCCTTTGCCCACCCCACATCCCCCACTCCCCTTGCCAACCTTACCACTTTCGGTGGTTCCAAGTCAAATATGTTGTCAAATATAGGTTTCCATTTTCCAAAACTTATTTATCTTTATCTCAATAACTTAATTTTATATATAAATTAACATAAAATTTATTTATGTAGAGATTTTTCAATTAAAAAAATTAACTATATATTAAATAAATATTTATTATGTATTTATTTAATTTAAAAATTATAAAACCTATATGCATTTTTTAGATATAATCTTTCATATATTCAACTATATCACTACCTAATTTTGGCTTTTGAGAATTTCACTTTTTTTTTTTTTTTTTCAAAAAAAAAAGAATTTAATTTCAAATATGACTTTATTTAATTTGCACTATTCAATTTAAATTATTTTGATGGATGAAATTTTGTTGATAATGAATGAATGAATATAAATTAAAGATTCCAAAACTTAGTGTATTTTACAAGATTCTTAATAAGTGGTTGAAATTTCTTAAACATACATTCATACATACAATATATATATAAAAATAATACAAAATATATATATATAATATTACATAATTTATTATGGTCTATGATAAATATAGATTTGAGGGTCTATGTCAAATTGCTATTTTTTTTTTATTTATACAAACTTGTTTGATTGTACTTTTCATTTAAAAAACTATTAATCAACTTTGTCTCGAACCTATAATTTTTATATTTATAAATGAGATTACATATTGTTCATTATTGAACTTACATGTATATATATATATATATTTTCTCCGACTTGGGTTTTAATTTTACTAATGAAGGTATACTAAATTTAAATTTCCATAACTAGGGTGGATGTCAAAAATTGCAAATACATAGTCTTATTTCGACATTACAACCTAAGTAGCAACTAATTAATCAACTTCTTCGATATAAATTAGATTCATCAAATTTTCTCTTTTGCCTTTTTTTTTTTTGTCTTTAAATTCGTATTATTCTAAGATATAATATAAAAATTAATTAAGAAATAATGAATAAAAATCTAAAAGAATACAGTACAAAATAAATAATTTTATATCTTTAAGAAATATTTAATAATTTATTCATAATTTGTATATCAGTTAGATTTAGTAAAGATAGTTTTTTGTTTTTTTTAAAGGTAAGAATATATATATATAATATGTATGGTTAATAAAGTCCATTCTTTAAAGAAATTTTTATTAATAAGTTCTTTTAATGTGTTTAAATTCAAAGAAAATAAGACATCAAATGAATCTTATTAACAAAAATTTCTTTAAAGAAGGATCTTATTGGTTAAAATATTTCTAAAGGAACAAGATCAACCAACTAATTAATTACTCGGAGGAAAGGTCCGATCACTCTAACTCTTACATAAAGCTCCCAACAATTGTCAAACTCATAATTAATCTTGTATATAATTTACAATGCGTTTTTTCATTATGTCAAATAAAAAATTTCTTTAAAATGAATTTAATATATTATCAAGAAAAAGATTGATAAAATTTTAGAAGACTCTAGAGATTGAAAAGAATTAAACATGTTTGTTTTGATAACCATTTAATATATCACATAATATCTTGTATATGGATCCGATTAAGAGAATATCCTCAACTTTTAATGTATCAAACAAACAAACAAACAACACTATATGTTTATAGAAATCCTCTACACACACACACATATATATATATATATATATATATATATATATATATATGCAAAGCTGTTTGTATTATTGGTGTGTGGACCATTAATTGTTGTCACAGTGTCAAACAATAATACGATCAATTTCTCCTTATATATATATATATGTATGTATGTATGTATGTATATATTTTTTTATATATCCCACAAATCACCAATTGATGTGTAGAAAACCCCGCCCTGCGGCCAACCCCATTTGAGAGAAAAAAGGAGGGACAAAATAGAGGAAAAGACACAGAAAAGATAAACACACTATGCAGTATCATTTGTCTGTTTCCTAACCACAAAACCTCCAGAATCAAAATGCACTTATGTTTCATGATTTTCTTTCCTTATTTTATTTTATTTTTGTAAGAAAATGGGATCATAGGTCAATTTAAATTTGACTAGAGATAGGATTCCTTGTAATGTAAATTAAAAACTTATGATGACTTTGCAAATAATGTTGGATTAAACAACTCAAAAAGTTAGTATATAGTGAATTGTCGTGATTATCAATTTTACATACTTTCACTTAATTTATCAAGTTTATCTTAATTGTTTAATATAATAGACTTTCTTTCATAATTTTTTTTTTTAAAAATTAATCAAGATAATATAATAAAAAAAGAAAAAGAAAAAAAAAGGAAAACAGCTCAAAGTTGAAGAATATGTATTCACAAGAAGCATATTCCTCATTTGTGGGTTCAATTTATAAACTTATTGTTCTCCATTTTCTAGGCTCTCTCTCTCTCTATATATATATAAAATTTATATATAAACAATGTAGATTTACTCCATGCATGTACCAACTACAACAATATAAAGAAGAATGAGATGTGGAGAAAAGACTGTGGGTAGCTTTTCTTATTATATATATTATATTCACCACCTGATGATGATGTTGACTAGCATTCACTTCTGCATCTTTATCCTCTCTCTCTCTGATCTCCCACCGCCCTATAGCATGAAAATAAGATCAGAACAAAACCTTACCTCTCTCCAAAACAGAAGGAAAAATTAATGAAAGGTGTTATAGATAGGTTCTAAACTATGAAAATTATGTTTAAGAAAATTTATATTTAGACTAATCTTTGTTTGAGTCGAATTAATCCCTTGCAGAAAGAAGCTCTAACTCCAAAAGAGTTTAAGCTAGAAGAGTTTCTTAACATTTCACATGCACTTTGAGACTCATGAAATGAAAATATTGATGAACATTAATATTATGGATGCTAAACATAATCTTGCAATTTATATTTTTTCCCCAAAACCTTAAATTATGATCCTAAATTCATTAGTATTTCAATATTGAATTCTCATTTATTTTTAGTCTTTCTTTTCTTACAAAATTCTACTATACTTTTTTAATTGGTTTGTGTTAGGGTATTAACCCAAATCTCACATCAGAAGATAGAAGATGATGCAAAAGTTGTTTAGTATATAAGTATTTCATCTACTCCATTAGTATAAGACCTTTTGAGAAGGTGTCTAAAAATAAAATTGTGAGAGTTTAGATCCAAAGCGAAAGATATTATACTAATATAGGAGTAAGAATAAATTTTATTTTATCATATAAAGTGATATCGAGACTATTACACCAATCAACTCTGACTTTTTTTTTTTTTAATTTGCACTTCCATGTTGAATCTACATACTTACCTACTACTGGTATCAATTGTCCAAACAGATAATGCACAAAAGCTAGCAATATATATTCATGTTGTCTACCATTGCAAATTGAACAAGAGCATGAATTATAAGTTGATGAGTTGGATATGTATTTTGATTTTGAATTACAAGTCTAACCAATTACATGTGGAAGTCAGATGGTTTATGTATCAATATGGAAGACAAATTGAAGTGGCAAATAATATATTATATATATATTGATAAACATCAGTTTACATGGTCAAGTTCCACGATTGATATATATAATAACACCTTTTTACAAAAATAATTGAGGGGGAAAAAAAAGAAAGAAAGAAAAGAAATACATTCCCTAGCTGTTGGAACTTCCACGCAAAAAAAAAAAAAAAAAAAAAAAAATATATATACACCTAGATGTATCCCATTTATTTATATTTAGGTTATAATTATTATAAAATATAGATAATATATATATATGTATGTATGTATGAAACGAATGATTCTTTATTTTTATGTTTTAGTGGAAGAAAAAGTGGAGAGTCAGACATGGCTTCTTGCAATGCTCGATGCTTCTGGAGAGGGACTACTTTCATGTTCTATGTTGCTTGCTAGCTTTTACAGTACTCTAAATTTAATTTTCACATGGATTATATATATAATGTATATATATACACCTTTTTTTTTTAGATGTATATATATACACCTTGCACATGATGTGTTTTAAAATGCTATGATATATATATATATATATATATATATGATAGTTGACATGATGTATTATTATGATTATTATTTCACTTGGAAGGAAAGTGAATCTATTTGGAATTCTGGTCCTTAACTTATTCAATCATTTATGAGAGACGCCACTCCAAAATTGAAATTTAATTTTAATAATCATGCACTTTTGCACACTTCCAAAAAAAAAATATATATATATTGAGAGAAATATATATATATATATATATATATATATATATATATATATATATATATATTTAAAAGAATTAAGTATGAGATTATGAAATTAATCACGATATTGAATAAATCACCTCATCAAAGGGTACTTGACCTAGCCAAAAACTATAGGATGAGATAGTTCCTTGGCATGCATAGCAAGGATGGTAAAGGAAGACAAATAGGTGCAATTCGGTTGATAGCTATTTTGTCTATAAAATATAAATGATTATCGATTTGAGCTATTATTCTAAGGTAAAAATCTTCTAAAATAAAAAATAAAATTTATCTTTTTTTTAAAAAATAAAAAAAAGTAGCAATTAAGGAAATAGTGATTCCCTTTAATTCTTTTTAATTAGTTTAAAAATATATGACAATTTAATGTATTAGTGTTCGAGGTTCTGGTGCAAACACCAATCATATATAAGAGAAAATGACACTAACACTAATCTCTTAATACTTTTAATCTTTACATTTTAATATTAAAATATAATGAATTCATATTATATTACCATAAAATATCATAAAACATCTTGATTTTGATTAAATATATAAAACCATACACTGGAATTGTAACCCTAATACAAATGAAATTAAAAGTAATTGTCTCCATATCCAAAATGTGGAACCTGTGTCAATTGTGGCCGTGAGCATTTATACACACATATATATATATATATATATATATATATATAGCAGTGTAAGTTTTGTCATGCTCCAAATGAAAGGTAGTATCCACATGGCCCAAAATTCTGGATAGACATTAATTCCCCCCAATGGAAAAGCTACAAAAAAAGACATAAAAACTGTATGGGAAATCTTCATCAAGGGTAAAGTGCCTGTCCAAGTGAACTGTGGGAATGATCTTTAGCTATCCATTGTTTTCATTTCCATTGGCCAAACTCGAAAGCTTTCTGCCTTATCTTCAAAATTTGAAAAAGAACGAAAATCTTTTGCTTGTCAAATCAATGGTAATAAATTAATTATACACACAGATATGTCTGTATATATATATATATATATATATTATATATAGAATCAATGACTAATTGACAGTTTGAATTGAAATCCTTATCATTATAAAGATACCCTGAGTATGTGATATATATCCCCGGTGAACCTGGATTACTATTTTGGCCGTCAATTTTTTTCCTTCTTAATATATATATATATATATATATATATATATATATATATATATATATATATGTTTGATTATTAGAAATATAATTCATATATAAATAAAAAATTATTAAAGTTTAAATATACATTCTTTAAACAAAAATATTTGCAAAATGAATTGTTAATAGTATCTCAATATTTTTTGTTGTACCCTTTAATAGTTATGGTATTTATTTATAAATGAATTACATTTGTGTTTTTGTTTCTAACATAAAGACGGAATTTCATATTTTTGTTTCTATGTTAAAAATGGAATGGAGACAAAACAAAACCATTCCATTTTATATTATATCATTAGAAATAATTAGAAACAAATTATATTTGTCTTTATTAGTTAGAGACAAATCAAAAGTTTGTCTCGTGTTTAGAGACGAATAACATGTTAGTCTCCACTTCATCTCTAATAATAATTTAGAGATAAAATATATTATATAAAGACAAATTTGTGTTATCTCTAAAATAATGTTCTCCTGTAAGTGATATATACAAAACCTTGAATTTGAAATTTTATATATAAAAAATTTTGTAGTCATTTCAAGGTTGTTATTATGTACGTACCTTTCAGAAAAGAAAAGGAAATAAAAAAGGAAAGTGGTGCTGATAAGTTTTACATTGAAAATTATACTACTAATTAATTTATATCAGCTGGCTGATCATGCCCTAATCATCTATTTTCAGTCTTGCATGGCTTTCGTCTTCATCAATACTATAAGTTGGAAAATCTCTCTCTCTCTCTCTCTCTCTATTATATATATATATATATATATATATATAATTTAATTACTCATAAGATTTCTTAAATTTATAAGTGAAATGCTACAACTAAAACACATTTTTTGTTGTCAAGTTTCCGAATATCTTGTGAAAAAATAAGAAATTAATTAATTAATTTGAAGACCATCCAAAAAAGTAATGTTTTTTTTTATGCTTCTAGAAGCTTAGGTTATAGATTATTAAGTTTAATTTTTCAAAAAGTTATTTGAATGAATGCTCTGATGATTAGGCTAAATGATTTATTTGAATATTTATTTTGTTGATAGATTGAGGTCTCCATTTTTTTTTTTATCTCCTAATTAGGTCTTTAATCATTAAAAAAAAGAAAAAAACTATTTTTCTATTTTTTGTATTTTTTAATTTCAGATAACATAGAAAATGAATACGAAGGGGAATGACCATAAAATTAAAAATAAGTAATTGAAAACCTTTGTCAAAAGATAATTTAATTAAGGATTAAATTCATCAATTTTCCTTTTTTTTTAAATAACTATTTTTATTATTTACTTATATATTTTGATAACTTAGCCCCAAAAAAAAAAAAAAAAAAGAAATAAAAAGAATAGACATATATATTTTGATGGCTATTTTTGTTATAGACCTAATTGCTCTTTACTAGCCAAAATTTTTGCTCACATATTTTAGTTATTGGCTTAAATGGATATTACTTTGGCTAACTATAAAAACTTTTTTCTTAAATCACTATCTTTTTATTGGTTATTTTTAGTAAAATGACTTTTATTTTTATTTTTATTTTTATTTTTATTGAAAATTTTTAGATATTTTCGTTACTAATGTGTCTCAAACTCATAACTTTTTAGATTTTAAGTGAACTCGTTACCCAGAGTTACGATCATATTGACTATTTCTGTTATTCATTATTTTGATTATTAACCTAAATATTTTTTATTTTGGGAATAAAAATATTTTAAATTACAAATATATCAATAATGGGATAAGATTCACATAGATGTTTAATTTGATTTATATTTAATTGAATAGATAATGGTAAATTACAATTTTGATTTGGTATATTCATTTAATATACTTAACCATCATTAATTAAGTAGTTTAACAGGTTAATTATTTATGTCTATAATCTAATTAGTTAGTTACATGTCACACTAATTGATTAGCAGAAACCTAATTTCCTTAGCTATGAATAGCAATTTCCAAATTTAGGAGAAGTATGAGCCAAAGGCTATATTTGGAAAGCTTTTGACATTATTATTTATTTATTTTTAGATAGTGGTGTTTTTTTTTTTTTAAATTGAAAAAATAAAATTAAATCTATTCCACATAAATTTTCAAAGCACGCGTTTCATCATTTTGATATAAACATATAATCTTAATTGGGCGTTTGGATATTTTAAAACATCCAAATTTTGAGGTGGTTAATTATCAATTTATGTTGAATTGCTCCACCGATAGTTCCTCAAACCACATTTTCTACTATAGAATAAATACGTTTATTTTTCAAATGATTCATATCGTCAAATATACATATTCGACTAAGATATTTGTTAAGTGTGAATCCAAACGACATCTGCTATGCCTCAAAACGACATAGGAAGTCGCTTCGGTGCAACCATGTTGTCAAGGTAAAACTGTGTCGTTTTACTTTCATTGTAAATGAATTACAACCATTGATGATTTCCCATATGACGGTTCTACTTGAAACCCATGTTCAACCCTAAGTTATAAATGCACACTTTCTGTGTATTCAAGAGTTAGATGTGTACCGCCTCCTTTCTCTCTCTACTGTGTTTCCGGAAGTTAGGGTTCTTGGTCCGTTCGGATAAGGTTCTACCCATTCTTGTTTGTGAATCTTGGATTGTTGTGTTTCTTTCCTTGATTTACAGTTGGTAGCTTGGTTTTAGTCCGGACTGATTCATCTCTTGTGTTGTATTTCTTATCGGAATTCCTTAGGATATTCTGGTGTGTGTAACAGTAGGTTTATCTAATTATCTTTTGAGAAGGGATCCATCTCTGTTGTAAACATTCAATCTGCTTCATAGTGCAGTGAGTTCTCTGTTGAGGCTCAACGAAGATGTACCACGATCTCACTTGTTGGTGAGGTCTGGGAGCCACGATAAAATTGTTGTGTTGATTTTTCTTTATGTTTTTCAATCGTTTATAATCCCTGTTAAATCTTTCGGGTAAAGTTCTAAGTATGATAAATTCCTAACAATATTATCTAAGACATTAATAAAAATAAGACACGTGACAATTTAATTATCACTAAAAAGTAACACTATTAAGTAAATCAAAATTAGGTTTAAGCATAATTAACTACACATTTAACTGACCAAAATGTAAATTTAACATAAATATGTTTATGATTATTAGCTTGTCACATCTATAACATCTATTTTTCTTTTCAAAATTAAAATAAAATAATTTTCTTTAAAAAAAGAAAATTCAAATGGAGCCCTAGTTGTTGTTGTTGTTTTTTTTTTTTTTTTTGGTAAGTAATTAACCAATTCTTCAATCACTAGATATATACATATTAAATTCGTACCAATGCCACATTAAATTCGTACTTGTTTATAACTATTGACAAATTTATTGCAAGATATATACATATATATATATATATATATATATATATATATATATATATATATATAGCAAAAAAAAATATATATATATATACATACATACTAATGTTGACTTGAAAAGTTATTCCGATCATTTCTTTTAGAAGATGCATACATCTCTATAATTGATGCAACGCTGCAAAGTCTTGATCGATAATGATGGTACATTTTCTTTTCTTTATTTATTTTTTTTTATAAATTTTTGTGAGTGAAGAGAAAAAATCCAAATGTAAATGGACATTGTTCTGATCCGTATATAACCATATTTATTTCAATAGTTAAAGGAATTTCCCCTTCTTATTATTGTAATCTTACTTATATCGATACAAATGTGTCAAGTATTATTATTTAAATCATAATTTCAAAGAGATTAGTTGAATATATATACTAAAAAAAACGATGATATTATATTTGTAGTGATGAATGTAATAAGATATTTGATGGACGTATTCTTCTCTAGAAATAATTTTAGATGAATATTAATTATATATAAGAAAAAAAAAGAATAAAAAAGGAAGAAGCCAAATTTGTTTGCTTGTGGGGTATTAAAAGCACTATGAACTCTAGGTAGCAATCTAACAAGGCTTTCTTTTTTTTTTTTTTTTTTTTTTTTTTGTAATGTGGTTCACAATTTTCATAGAAAAAAAAAAGAAAAGAAGGAAGCAATCAATATCAAGCATGTTATTGGAAATGCATGTTCCAGATTCCATTTCTTCTCCCATCCTACCCTTCTTCCCACTATCGCAATCATCAACATCAACTTTATGTATAGACAGAACTACCTATACATATATATATGTAATTACCTGAAAATATCTGTAATTAAGTAACTAATACTGAAAACATATATATACATACATACATATATATAAGATAAAGTCCTAGAAGCTTCTGTTCTGAATTAATGGGATAGGCCTAATCCCTACCCAGCTAGCAGTATTTTGCCTCAACAAGAATTGGAGGGTCACTTTTAACTTCCTTCTCTTTGCCTATAAAAGGACTTCTTTCTAAATTATCCATGTGTCAAAAGTTCCAACCCAAATAACCTTCTTCTTTAATTTCAGAGCTTTTCAAATACTCCCTGTTCCTGTTAACACTAATCATGGTCTGTGCATGTGTGTATAATTAATATATATATATATATGAAATATATGTGTACATCATGCATGATTTCTCCATTTTCATGTGAATTTTAAGGTTGTTTTTCTTCATTAAGATTCCTTAATTGAATTCTTTTGAATCTGGCAGGACGAAAAAATGAGTTGGACCATTGCAGATACTGTTGACTACAAAGGCTTCCCAGCTGATAAATCTAAAACTGGTGGTTGGGTGTCTGCTGCCATGATTTTAGGTTTGTATATATAATTCGTAACATTAATTAATTTTTCATTTCCTAAACTTCGTACCTAATTATTATAATATCTGCATGCATGCATGTATGTGTATATATATATATATATATGTTGGTTTTTTTTTTAAGCTTTCTCTAAATTTAAATTTAAATTTATTCAATTTCATCACTTTCTCTAATCGATTCATATTTCTATATTTGGAAATAATGAAAATTTGAAGGAATCGAAATCTGCGAGAGACTATCAACTATGGGAATAGCAGTGAATCTGGTTACGTACTTAGGCGGAACAATGCATCTGTCAAGTGCTTCTTCAGCTAATATCGTGACAGATTTTATGGGAACCTCTTTTCTTCTGTGCTTGCTCGGTGGATTTCTTGCTGATTCTTTCTTGGGTAGATACAAGACAATTGCAGTTTTTACCATTATACAAATACTGGTAAGTTATAATCAAGAACATTAATTAGTATACTAATTTGAACACAAATTTCGAAAGAAATCCATGCACGAAAACTTTCTGCTCACGCTATTATAAGTTTAAATTTTTAGAACCCATGACAATTTACTCATGTTGTCTTGGTTGTGCAGGGAACTGCTATGTTGACACTAACAACAAAACTACCAGAGCTACGGCCACCACCTTGCAGTAACAATTCTTCACATGGCGAATCCTGCAAACAAGCAAACGAATTCCAGATGGGAATTTTATATCTAGCTTTATATCTAATAGCATTAGGAACCGGCGGTCTAAAATCGAGTGTCTCGGGATTCGGGAGCGATCAGTTTGACGAGAAAGACGAGAAGGAAAAGGCACAAATGGCTTATTTCTTCAACAGGTTTTTTTTCTTCATCAGTTTAGGAACACTGATGGCGGTGACGGTTCTTGTTTACATACAAGATGAAGTTGGCAGAAGCTGGGCTTATGGGATTTGTTCAGTTTTTATGCTCATAGCCATTTTGATCTTTTTCTCGGGAACTAAAAAATACAGGTACAAGAAAAGTAAAGGAAGTCCAGTTGTGCAGATTTTTCAGGTTATTGTGGCTGCAATAAGAAAGAGAAATATGGATCTGCCTTATGATATTGCATTACTTTATGAAACTACTCCAGAAACTTCAAGAATTCATCACACCGAACAATTTAGGTACGTAAGAATATATATATATATAGTAAACTTTTGTTCACTTTTTTTGTCCAACTTTTTCGTTAATTTATCCTGTACTTTGTCCATTTGAATAATAATTATAATAGTTCTAGCAGTGAAAAGTTCATAAAGTCCAAATGTCCAATAATTATAGTTGGATAAAAATGCTTCTAAAAGAGAAAAGAGAAAGATGGTAGTTCGGTAAGTATGACTTTTTTTATTTTGGTATTTCTACTTAATTTATCAAGTGAGAGGTATTAAGTTCAATTCACGTAAGGACGACTTTGTAGTCTTGGAAATCTTTTTCTCATAAATTTCTACTCAAATAGTTGATCGATGAAAATATCAGATTACTAAAATGTCCCTAAAGAAAATTAAAATCAAATGAGGTGTCTTGAGTTTGAAATACGCATTAAAGACAATTATTTGCCACAATTACGTTCAATCTCTTTGAATTAGTCTGTGAGATACTAAATTACTAAAATACCCCTAAAAATAGTTATAAAAATGGACAACTTGAACATATCTAGTATATATATATATTATATCTGTAATATGTTGATGTGCATGTGTTGGTAATAAGTTTTTAACTTTTATTTGTTGGCTTGGGACAGATTCTTGGACAAGGCGGCAATAGTGGCGGAAGGAGATTTGAGTAATGCTTCTTGTGGTGGTTCAAGTTTAAGTCCAAATCCATGGAAGCTTTGCACACTGACAAGAGTGGAGGAAGTGAAAATGATGGGAAGATTGCTACCAATTTGGGCGACGACAATTATTTTCTGGACCTCTTACGCACAAATGATCACCTTTTCAGTCGAACAAGCAACCACCATGAATAGATCAATTGGCAGTTTCCAAATTCCAGCAGCATCACTCACTGTTTTCTTTGTGGCTGCCATCTTGATCACCTTGGCTCTTTATGATCGTCTCATCATGCCTATTTGGAAGAAATGGAAAGGCAAACCAGGTAAACCAATATTTCACATTTTCTCACATACATGTGACCTGATAGCACAAAAAATATGTCCATCAAAACTTTGCCTGCAATATAATTATAGGTAAAAGTTAACTATTTGATCTAGAATCATACTTGTATTCCATTGCATATATCTTTACATATTAATTTCTTAGTTGTGAGATTGATATATCACAAAAACAACAAAACACAGACACGTAAACAATTAGTTATAATCATCAAAATTGATTTGTTACAATTTAACTTACAC
Source organism: Cynanchum wilfordii (assembly GCA_025388415.1). Taxonomy (NCBI): domain Eukaryota; kingdom Viridiplantae; phylum Streptophyta; class Magnoliopsida; order Gentianales; family Apocynaceae; genus Cynanchum; species Cynanchum wilfordii. Next base: position 596,863 of record JAHSUH010003709.1, on the reverse strand, counting down.
TACAATTATAGATGTTATAACCCCTAAAGTTAACTATTTGACATTTATCTTTACTATTATAATGAGTATCTATATACATCTTTATATTACATTATATATTCTTCCAAACATTTCTCACATATATGTGAGATTGGAAGTATCACATAAATAGCACCAATAGTCGAACCAAAACATCAATTTATATAAATTTCCTTTACTTTTCGAAAATTACTATTTCAACTAATATAAATTCATATTTATATTTATATTTATATGCAGGTTTCTCGAACCTCCAAAGGATCGGAATAGGTCTTGTGCTCTCAACCATAGGAATGGTTGCAGCTGCACTAACCGAAATGAAAAGATTATCCGTTGCAAAAGAAACCAACGGCCGGATCAGCCACTCAGCAGCACTTCCCATAAGCGTGTTTTATCTGATCCCTCAATTCCTTCTGGTCGGCGCCGGAGAAGCCTTCATATACACCGGACAGCTCGATTTCTTCATAACGCAATCGCCAAAAGGAATGAAAACGATGAGCACCGGTCTTTTCTTGACAACTCTATCCCTGGGTTTCTTCGTCAGCAGCTTCCTCGTCGTGGTAGTCAAGAAGGTGACGTCATCATCATCAGGCAGTAATAGTAATGGTTGGCTTGCCGACAATATAAACTACGGAAGATTGGATTGTTTCTATGGACTTCTGGCGGTACTTGGAGTTATAAATTTCGCCATATATCTGGTTTGTGCGATTTGGTACGAACCTAATAAAAAGACTAAATCTGCCATGGAAATGGATACTTATGATAATAATTATGGTCGTGCTGAGGAGGAGAAGTGCTAGAGATTATATTATGATCTGAGTTTTGCAAGAAGTTTTCATGGATTTGTCTTATTACAAATCTTGATCGAACAAATGAAGACAATGTTGTACATTAAGCTAAAAAAGAAAATAAAAAAAGGTCATGAGTGCGATTGTTTTCATGTTTTGTATCTTTTCTTTTTTTTTTTTTTTTTTTGGGGTTTGTAAAATATAATAATATATATATATATATATATATATATATATATATATATAGGTGTCCTTTGTCAAACATTAATGAATGAACTTCATTAATTTCTGCTATTTATAAGTTTCCAAAAGAAATGGTACTTGAAACAACAATTAATAATATTGTCGAATTTTTGTAGATATTTATTTACGATTCTTGAAAGGCATTTCTTGATAATTATAAGTTGGAACAAAAATTTACTGATGTTTTCTTTTCTTTATTTTTACACTTCATAATTTTTTTTAAAATATCACTGAAAAATGTAACTTTAATTCAACTTGAATGATTAACGTGAGATAAAAAGATCATACAAAGGAACAAATTCACCCTTTGTAAGAAGAATTCACATCAAATTCATCATGAAGTAAAATATAAAGTCTCAACTAACTATAAAGTCGTCAAGAAGGCATACTTAGTTGATAACTTTTAAAATTCATGAGTTCGAGACACAATAGAAGTGAAAATTCTTCAAATTTAAAATAATAAAAAAAAGAAAAAAGCCAGAATATATAAGTCTGGATCAGTCAATCAAAGTTAACTTCCCAAATGCTGGCAACAAAAAGGAAAAGAAAAGAAGTCTTTATGTCATGCAAGGTGACAAGAATGTGGAATTTAAATAGTAAACTAACATTCAATTTACATTGATGATTAATAAATTCTATAAGTTTAAGTCATGATAACGATAAATATTATAAACAAAATATTTTTTCAATATGTTATAACCAATTAGATCGTATCCCTCATTTGACCTAATCAAACCACACAAAAAAAAAGTTGTCCCAATATAAAGATAATGAATCACAATTTTAGGATTGTTATCAAATTAGGTTAGATCGA
>JAHSUH010003709.1:377500-592500 GCA_025388415.1 Cynanchum wilfordii | reverse complement strand
AGGAAAAAATATAAGGTGTAGAAATAGTAAATAGCATCTTTATATATATATATATATATATATATATTATATACCATATTTAATTTTCCACGTATGGTATGGTATCAAGAGAATGTCTACCAATTCTCCTCCAGTGATTCGGAATCATTTTTTTGGCTTCTTTTTGTGTTTGAAGAAAAAAAAAATCACAGAAAAAATTTCTCGGGTCTTCAATAAAAAAATAAATAAAATTGACCCTTTAAGAATTTTCGAATGAATGTCAATTTTTCTCATAAATTTGCATGAGGAAAATTTAATTGTTTATGAACAATGGAAAACCTAAGGGGAAATTTTTTTACTACAACATGAAATCGAATTTATGATCTTTTAGATCAAAAGTGAAATATAACTAATTAAGCTATACGTGTCGACTAAAAAAAATGACATATTTAGTGAAAATTTAAAATATGAGAGATTTTTTTAACCATTCTAATCAATTTTATTTTTTTGTTATCATTTGATATTCGAAATCATTACTTTGATTAATTTAAATTTAGTCTGCATATTATCTATATATAAAGTCTAACTTTTGCTTAAGGGACGACATCATCATGACTCTTGTATGATGTTCATAACAAGTGTTAAACTTATGCTCTCGTGTAGCATTTACCTACTTATGTTAGAATTATCCCTAGTTAATTTATGTACTAACTAATTTGAAGTCCCTCTCACATGTAAGGATATGATATAGAATATAAGCATGTGTCTAAGTATTCATTGCTTGTTCGAGATATCATTTTAATACAATAAAGATAATACCAAATATTTGAATGTAGGTGTCATCAAACCTGTAATTGCGTTGCGTGCTCATAGACTTAGATCGTGATGGTTGATATCAAAGGAAATAGATGGGAGCCACTTCTATATTGAATATGATGTCGCATTTAACGTTGTGTTTGCCGTCAGACTCATAATCATATTATAGACTCGTAAACCTCAATTGTGACAACTTAAAAAAAAAAAAAAAAATTTTACACTAACTAGAGATATTATTGGTTGCCAAATAAAGTAATGAGTGGCCATCCTTGTATCTTACCTTTTTTCTTTTTTTTTTTTATAGAGGAAAAGATTTCTTTGGAATCCACCGCTCAGCCAAAGAGAAAGCAGAAATCTTCTTCAATGGATGTGCTGCTCGCCCAGGAACCCAATAGTCTTTTAGTGATCAGAAAGTCTGATGTAATTAGTGTACAGAAATGCACTAAATCATGATCAATCGCTGTCACTGTTCCATTTTACGGACACCATTGTTTGACATTCATTCATAATCACTTCGTAAAGATTAAAAAAGAAGACTGTATATGTATATATATATATATATGTCAGCTCCTCTGTCAAGTCATATTTGAAATGTTTACACCTTTTTTAGAATAATTGACATGAGAATTCCAATTTGAATAATCTCCTATGAAATAGGTACAAATGTATTAACAACGTTATAGTCTTGTCTTAATTGGCAAAGGTAGTTAGTTACAAGTAAATGGCAATGAACATTGGTATCAAGAAATTGCAAAATAAATTACCTTACTTGAGACAAATTATTGGAGACTAAAATAATAATAATAAAAATAATATTTACCTTATAAAATTGATTTTGTAGAAGTACTTGTTTCAAAAAAAAAAAAATTAACCTATAGTTATTTTTTTCTTTCCGTAACTAGATATATATTCTTAACGATTAATTTGGAAGGATTTTATGGGGGAAGACTCTCTAGACTACCTTAAGGGATCTAGAAATTTTTTCTGATGAACGGACAGGGAAACCTTCTTTGGATTTGCCTAAGATCTTTGGAATTCATTTATTTCTTTCAGGGGTGGCTTGCTTTGGTTTTGGTGCATTTCATGTAACCGGCTTGTATGGTCCTAGAATATGGGTGTCCGATCCTTATGGACTAACAGGAAAAGTACAACCCGTAGATTTTGTTTCGGGAGGAATAGCCTCTCATCATATTGCAGCAGGAATGTTGGGGATATTAGCGGGTCTATTCCATCTTAGTGTCCGCCCCCCACAACGTCTATACAAGGGATTGTGTATGAGAAATATTGAAACCGTCCTTTCTAGTAGTATCGTTGATGTCTTTTTTGCAACTTTTGTTGTTGCTTGGAACTATGTGGTATGGTTCAACAACTACTTCGATCGAATTATTTGGGCCCACTTGTTATCAATGGGATCGGGGCTACTTCCATCAAGAAATATATCTAAGAGTTAGTGCTTTGGGCTAGCAGAAAATCAAAGTTTATTAGAAACCCGGTCTAAAATTCCTGAAAAATTAGCTTTTTATGATTACATTGGAAATAATTCGGCGAAAGGGGGATTATTTAGGGCGGGTTCGATGGATAGCGGGGATGGAATAGCAGTTGGATGGTTAGGACACCCCGTCTTTTAGATAAAGAAGACGTGAACTTTTTGTACGTCATATGCCTACCTTTTTTGAAACATTCTCGGTCGTTTTGGTAGACTGGGACGGAATTATTAGAGCAAATGTTCCTTTTCGAATGGCGGAATCGAAGTATAATGTTGAACAAGTAGGTGTAACTGTTGAGTTCTACGGCGGCGAACTCAACGGAGTGAGTTATAGTGATCCCGCTACTATGAAAAAATAGGCTAGGCGCACTCAATTGGGTGAAATTTTTGAATTTAATCGTGCTACTTTGAAATCGATGGTGTTTTTCGTAGCAGTTCGAGGGGTTGGTTTACTTTTGGACATGCTTCATTTGCTTTGCTTTTCTTCTTCAGACACATTTGGCATGGTGCTAGAACCTTGTTCAGAGATGTTTTTGTCGAGATTGACCCGGATTTGGATTCTCAAGTAGAATTTGGAACATTCCAAAAAGTTGGGGATCCGACTACAAGAAGACCGGCACTCTGATACAACACTTGCTTTGTTATCTTTTGTCTCTCTTCTCTCTTTTTTTTTTAGAATTTGTTCCCCCCATAAAAACCATAAAAAGAAAATCAAAATAAATAAACAAGTATGGAAACTATAATTATAAACCGCAATCGAATCTATGAAGTACATAAGTAAATAGAGTTACACCAATCAAGTTACTATCTTTGTTTTTCAACTTATAGTCATTTAGTAACCACCTTATCCCATGGCTAATACAAAATTGAAGTGAAGAACGACAAAAGACATTTGGCCAAGGTTAATGTAAAACACCAAGATATCAATCAACTACATATATAAGAAAAATGTTTGTGCCATTTTAGATTGGAATTAGTGATTGTTTATAAAAGTTCTTAATTATAAGTTTAACTTTATAAAGTGATGGTTTTTAACATTATTTATCATGGTGAGATATTTTCCCTTTTTAGTGCAAGTCTAATGTTCAAGTTAATATTCTTTTTCTAATCAGAACCTACAACTATAAATATTATTAAAAAAAAATTATAAAATTTCGATGTGGAACAATTTTTTTTTATTTTTTAAAGTTACCTCTTATAGAGAATGAGGTTATATAATTAAAATTAATGGCCTTACTTAGAAATTGGGTTGATATTTACTATACAATAATACCATAATTAAAAAAAAATACAAACTCCCTATAATTTACATCTTTTTTCATTATTTATTAAATTTTTACATTTGTCATGTATGAAATTAAGGTGATAAAAACCCTCACCTCCTTCTCTCCATCTGTGCGCAAAGAACAAGAGCCCTAATCTTGCTTCTTCAACCAAAGAGAGGGCTCTTAAAAAAAAAATTTAAGTTAATTATTTTATTTTCTTCCATATTTTTTCATTACTTATGAAAGAAATTTATTTATTCATCTGTATACTTTTTCTTCTTTATTAATGAAGTTTATGTAATTTTATTTAAAAATAATAATAAAAAAAATGAGAGTATTAAACAAAAACATTCCAACTTCTTATGTTAGCAAATTCATTAATGTAGAAATCAAGAAAACAATTCTAATGAAAAAAATTAAAGAATAAATAGCTTCAAATAAATTATGATGCTGAAAAGGAATAAATAATGTAAATTAAACCTAAAATATTCAGACAAAAACTCCATCCATTCATCCATCCTTCAAAATCATTTGGTCATTTTTTCCAGTTCCTACTTCACCACTAACCATGCTAAGCAAGACAAACAGATCAAATCACAAGAACACACACAAAAAAAAAAAAAAAAAAAAATGGTTTTGATCTTCCTTCTATGATGATTCATTTTGCCTAACTCCATTGTTCTCAGATCTTTCTATTTCCTCAAGCAGTTTTCCAGATTCTTCATCTTGTCTCCTCTGTGTTTGTGCTTCACTTGCCTTAAGTGCCTGTAGTTTTGAATGATTGTAATATCCCACACCCAAGAAAGCCAATCCATAGCCAAACAAATTAATTGCAGTGACTGTGTCTTTGATCACAGACCAAGAAAATGCAATCAACAACCAATCTTTAACAACCCCTGCTACATTCATTGTCAAAGCAGATGTTTTCCCAACAAGCAAAAACACAGCAAGATTCAGAGCAAATGCGCAGACAGAATTTGTCCCGAATATGAAAAAATCGAGATGAAAACTCGATGAATCCATTAACAAGGGATACTCAACCACAAACCATGGCACGGACAAGAAAACTAAACAGCAAGGAGCAACGTAATAAAGAGAAGTAATAGCGTTTAACGAAACCCCACGAGAACTCAATAGAATTTGAATCAATACCAGCCTTGTCGCCTCAACAGCGACGGCGCCCAATTGTAAAATTACTCCCCAGGTATCGAATTTCGCTTCCCCGTAAGCAGCGATTCCGACTCCGATGGAAATCGATAGCATGTTAGCCATTGTTGAACCTTGGAAATTCTCCTTTTTGAAAATTACCCCAATTGAATAAACGGCAACGGGCATTAACGCCTTAAGCATTTGAATGAAAGAAACGGAAAGGTAAATGTAAGCGGAATTAGAAAGCCATAAAGATAAGGAATACAAAAGCCCAATTGGGACGACGGATTTGAAATAGAAATCCCATGACATGGTGGTTACGGGCTCTGTAATTTTGAACACGCGAACCAGTAGGTATGCTAAAGAGGTAGAAAAACCCATGTGAATCATGGTTAGAGAAATCGGGTATGGCCAATTGTACATTTTCCGATCCAAGATGTATTTGTTGTAGACGATGACGGTGAATGATAGGAAAATCCAGATCGCGACATAAGTGTAGGACAAGATGATTTTCTTCAAAACACCTTCACTGACACTACCTCTGCACATTTTTGGGGGGTGGTGGATGGCTAAAATCTGAGTCTCAGATGAAAAGAAGAAAAGAAAAAAAAAATGGTGCTCTGTTTTTCAAGTGTTGTTTTTGGTTTGGTGAAGATTGGGAATGGGAAAGGGAGGAGAAAAAGGCGTTACAGAAGAAAGAAAAGCGAGGAGAGAGTGGTGGGAAGATGCAGAGAAAACGCCAGTTTTGGGGGATTAATGTGGTTGGGTTGGAGAAGAAGTACAAATTTACTAAGAGTGCGAATCTGGGATTTTGTCTTTTTTGACTTAGTTTTGGTTTAGGACAGCAGTTTTGTTTGGAAAAATTAAAATTTATAAAGAATATTCCTCTCATAAAACATTTTTTTTTTCTTTTTTTGTGATTTTATATTATTTTGAACTTCAATTAATTTAAAATTGAGTTATGTTATTTTTTATTAGAGTTATCTAACACATTTTTTTCATACACAAAGTTTTGCTAATTAAAATTTATTTAGTTGGAAGTGATCAAGTATGGTTTTCTAGTAATGTCACATAGGATGAAGAGGGTTTCATGGTGTTGCCAAATAACATGTAAAAAGTCACATTTTGGGGTGGTGCTTTGACCCTTACTTTGTGGGTGTGTACAATGTCCTTTTCTCAACCACTTATCATAGTAATGTAATGCTCTGATACTTGAGGATATGAGTTTGCCAATAGCTAATGTCACTTGCATGACTTTTTAGATCGTCGGTTGTGACCGAATTGGACCTAGTCCGGCCATTATGCCCCGATCCATCTCGGACTGTCCTATCAACATGGCGGTTAGCTCACTTCGGTACCTTTCAAGAAGTGATAAAATATGGTAACTCAATTAGTGTAACTCCTCTTACTTTAAGTGTCTTCATCTAACTTATCAAGTAAGAGTTTCTAAGTTTGACAAATACTACAAATGAAATGATACACTTTCAACTATATATTATAGTTTTAAAAGTATCAATTCCTCTAGGACTAAAAAAAAAAATGAATTGTTTCAAAATTTAGAATTCATTTAGATAGACATTCTTTCTAATAAAATTATATTAAATTTTTGAAGAGAAAATAAAATAGTCTATTTTTTATGGGGAAAAAAAAAAAATTTCATTTATTTGTCTTGCAGGAGAAGAGATCCTGCAAATGCGCCCTAACTTTATGCATATTGGAAAAAGATATTTATGCATATTGCCAACAATGCCTTTCTTTCACTAAGCGTTGGTTGGTTGAGCTTGGTAGGGGGAACCATGTCTCGATCCCCAAATCGTAATTAGGAGGAGTTTAAAACCGTAATATTTAGACCTGCTCCGAATTCGGATTAGTCGACCCGTGTGGGTTCGGATACCGAATGCTTAAGCAAAAAAATAAATAAATAAATAATGACTTTCTTTCAAGTCTTGTTTTATTTGTATTATATGTATATATTGTAAGTTGTAACTATGGAGCTGAAAGAATTTCTAAAGTTCCCATTGATTTAGAAAGGACTTATCCCATTTTTACCAACAAAAGAAAGCTACAACATCTGCTATTGCCAATGCAATTCCACCACTTCTTCTTGAGTGGAAAATATTTAGAGTCAATTGCGCATTAACTTAAGATTAGGACATTTCAACTTCTGTTACCTTTTCTATGAATTCCTTCCTTCATTTTTCCCTAACTCCCCCACATCATTCAAACTAAGAAATTTGTAAATAATAATAAATAAATTAAATAACTTATTGGAAAGAAACCTATCACCTTTAACTCTTACATGACACTGACAAACAAATATCAAAATACCTCATATAATATTAAAAACACATTTTCTCATTCATGTAAGTTCAAAAACTTGTAAATTACAAAAAAAAACAATGTTCAAGAACTTGTATGCATAGATTTATTGGAATTTTTTTTTTTTTTTTTTTTTTTTTTTGATAGAAACATAGATTTATTGGAATTAATGTTTCTAAATGACTTTTGGGTACGATGGTCTGATAGTGGGCGGACTTGGGCCGTCATCTGAATTGTTGGGTTTTGGGAGGGGCTTTATATTACATCTAGAGGCTTCCCGGGCTCATGGGTTTTAAATTACCAACGTATATCGATCCAAGTGAAAAGAGTTTAGTAAAGAGTTTAGTTATCTATCAGTAAGGTGTATCAAATTTGAACCTTGCCTGAACTTATCTTAATAGAGATCAAACACGATTCGAATCCAGTTTAGCTAGACCTTAAAGTAACTAATAGACACGACTAAATTAAAAATATATATATTGAATTGAGCTGAATTTGCCACTTATTTTTCTTGATTAAAATTTAAACCAGATGATTGAATTAATTAATTTAATTATATATAGTTTTTAATATAGTTATTTAAATATCTATATTTACTATTTATATACATTAAATAAAATATGTATTTTCTGAAAATTGAAAATAATGAAAAATAAAAATATTTTACAATATTACTCACACACATGTCATGTATCTACATTATAAGTATTACTATTTATTTAAATTAAATTATGTATCAATCAATTCAATTCATATCACATTAAATTATACTATTTTATTTTAAATTTTAAAATTATTTCAATAATTAAATAATATACTAATTTAAGTGACTGAACAAACATACTAATAAAAACTATTTACTTCAATTAGAAATGTCGGAGAATATAACGTACTAAAAAAAAAAAAAAAAAAAAGGTGGAAGGGTTAGGGTTGGACCGTTGGATGGATGACACGCACATGATTCTCAAAGGGCTTTCAGGAAAAAAGAAGATTCTTTACGGGGCATCATTTTACACGTGTCAGACATCGGTTACTTATTTCTTTTCTTCTTTTTTTCCCTTTCCTTTTTTTTCTTTAGGTCATCATCGCCGATCATAATTGGTACTACACCGTCACACAGTTACACGCTATTTCTAATAATCATAAGTAAAATTGTTACTAACTAAATTATGTGGTATTAATAATTATTAATTATGTATTAATAATTTTTTTAAATTAATTGTCACTTTCATTTTCAATGTCATAAATAAATAACTAACTTTTTCACGACCCTGGGCTCAGTAATGGCGGAAAGAAAGGGTAGACCCAACAGTCTTTAATAGTCCGCACAATTCTTGATTCTAATCCTTGACTTCTCACCCAACTTTTGCCATTATTATTATTATAACGGTAAATTAGTATAGTCCTCAAATTATAAATATTTATGATATTGGTTTCTAAATTATTTTTTTTTTGGAATTGGTTCCTAAATTATAAAAAATTGTGATATTGGTCATTTCGTTAAAAAAAAATTGATATTGTCTATTAGTTTGGTGGAGATGATTTATTAAAAATTCTATTAAATCACGTTAAGTTTTAAAAAAAAAATAAAAATAATAGTAGAGTTTGTATACTCATTATTGACATTCTTCATTATTCTTTGAATATGCAAATTATTATAAATAGTTCCCCCAAACTATAGATTTTTGTTTTTTTATTGGTCCCTAAAATATTTTTTTGGTTTAAGATTGGACAAAATAAGAAATACAATAAGAAAAATTGAATAAAATTATAATATATATTGGTTTTCATATAAAGTTCTTGATGTATAATATAATTTTTAATGTAATGGCCTTTTTTTTGATATTTTGAGTTATAAATATTTTTCATAATTATAAATGATTTACCCATCCCAATAATTTGGGCAAAAAAATTAATTATTAATGTCAATATCTTTAAAATGTATATGTTATTAAATTTTTTTTTTCCAATTTACTTGTCTTATTTTTAATTTAAATAGTGTAATGACATAAATGCCCATGAAATTTTTTTTTTTTTTTTTTTTTTTTATTGGTGATTTAACTAATGTAATTTAATGTCAAAATTTTTTAATTTTTTTAATTTGGAGACCAATCCCAAAAAAAAAATGTTGATCAATGTCACCAAACCTTCATAGTTTGGAGACTATTTATACCAATTTGCCTAATTATAACTTTATAAACTTTAGTTGCTTACCAAAAAAAAAAAAAAAAAAAAAAAAACATTATAAACTTTCTTCACACAGAATTTTTCGAGATCTTTCACTCCAGAATCAAGACTCCCGTTGTCTCAATCTCCTTTCTTTTACCTTTAATTTACTATTATATCTTAGATTCCGTGACCTGCGGTTGCAAAATAAAAAAACCGTATTTGAATAAATTGTTTGTAAATTTACAAGATTATTAATTCGAGATTTTGAATATCGGAGATCAGAAAGCAGCAGTACTAAAATCCCCAACAGCATATTTGGATTTGGCAGAGAACCATTAGCCGCATATTAGGTAGTGTGAATAAAGTATAGTATCTTTGATAAAGAATTCAATGTGAAAGTGGTGGCAGCATCGACGGTAGTCAGGAGAAAGGAAAGGGAAAAAAAAAAGAAAAGAAAAGAAAATGGAAAGCTTCATTTCACTGAAGAAGAGAAAATGGCTACTGCCATTAGTATTTTGCATCTTGATTTCTTGTTTCCTTGTTATTTTTTCTATTTTTACTACTACAACCAACCCTTTTCACCAGAGGAGGTCTAATGTTAAAGATCAACTTCCGATTTTCGTTGAATCGAAGCTTCTTCATGTACTAGCTTCTTCTCAAAATCATCAGCCCAGTAGTGGTACAAAACGACTTCCGAGATTAGCTTACTTGATCTCTGGTTCTAGTGGAGATGGTAAGAGCTTGAGGAGGACTCTCATGGCGATTTATCATCCTCTGAATCAGTACGTTTTGCACTTGGACCTTGAGGCTCCAATTGAGGAGAGATTGGAGCTTGCTTACTTTGTTAAGAATTACCCACTTTTTGTTCAAGTTGGGAATGTTAGGGTAGTTTCGAGATCCAATTTGGTTACTTATCGTGGCCCTAGTATGGTTACCAATACTCTTCATGCCGCTGCTATTTTGGTGAAAGAAGGTGGAGATTGGGACTGGTTTATCAATTTGAGTGCCTCTGATTATCCTTTGCTCACACAAGATGGTATATCAGCTGAACCCTATTTCAAATTTTTTTTGATATTCTTACTTAATCGTGCATTCCTTTTATTAGAAATTACTAAATCTGTGCCAATAATTGATTATTTTTCCTTTTTTTTCTTTTCAATGAACAACTTGAGGGTTCTATTCTTGATGATGATATTTTTGGATATATTTCTTTGTTAAGCAATATTTTGTCATTTACTGGATAATCTGATATCCATTTATGTTCAATTTTGTCCTTTCTGATCATACTACTAATAAGAATGTGCTAGTTATTGTTCTGTTATTGTTGCATTTCAATGGATGTTTCTTTTCTTTCTCTTTGGTACTTGGCATAATGTTTCAGTTTAGGTCATTGGGGCAGTAGGCAGGGATGTCTTTCTTGAGTTTTCCTCTGTTAAGTCCTTGCTGATATAGCTTACTTTTTGTCTTCACCATTGATGTTGTACAGATATGCTTCATACTTTGTCAACAATTCCAAGAGAACTTAATTTCATTGAGCACACAAGTGATATTGGATGGAAGGAGTATGCAACTGACACTATTTCGCCTTGATTTTTTTTTTGGCTAATCATAGCTCTGAAACTCTCCTCGAAAAATAGTTTTATGTTGGTTGTAATATTGGTTTTAAGTTCTGTTTTTTGGTTATTCTAGGTACCAAAGAGCCAAGCCTATTATAATTGATCCAGCTATGTATAGCAAGAAAAAGTCAGATGTTTATTGGGTCACAGAGAAAAGAAGTGTGCCTAGTGCTTACAAGCTTTTTACCGGTAAGACTTTTAGCATTTGTTGTTTTTCTTTTGAGTTTTTATTCTGCCAACTACTTGATTCTACATGTACTTTTGTTTGCTATAATATCACTTGAAATTCTCACTTTGAGATTTTTAAGAAGATAAATTTAATTCCTCTCTATTAGTTTAACTCGATTTAACATAGATAAACCCATACGATTACTGTAATAAGGAAATGCACTGAGCTTAATCAGCTTATACAGAACAGTCCTAAAACTTTAAGCTTCAATGAACATCAGAAGGAGTATTGCACCTTGCTGTTTCCGCTTCTCTTCAGGGATTGCGGAAACAGGGAACTTTTGATATCTTGAGTAAGATGTGTACATGACCAATCTTTGATATAGCTTAGAAATGTTTTGATAGGATATTGCAATTAGTACAGATGTAAAAGTTCCCTTGATAGATTCTGTTATGGCATATTCTAACTTTTGTCATTATCTTGCAATGAGAGATGTTTTTATTGATAGATTATACAACCTGAACTACTTTCTTCAAATTTAAGCATAAAAATATTAGATTCCTTGCCCTTTTCTTTTCCTCAAAGAGTTTGTTATTATAAGGCTCTTAGCTTCACACTAATGGTAAGCAGATTGTGAATACTACACGAGATTCCAACTACGACTCTCATTGTGAGTGTCATGTAGGAGTTGGAATAATGTCTGTTTGCAAGGTTCATTATATCTGAAATGATGAACTAGCAGATTACTTCAAAAAAGTGTTAAACTTTGTAATAGCAGAGTTCCTGTTATTGTGTAATATCAAAGATTAGAACTTTATACTTGCTGATCATGGTCATGTGTTTCTGTACTCAGGTTCTGCTTGGATGATGCTATCTCGCTCTTTCATAGAATACTGTTTATGGGGTTGGGATAACCTACCTAGGAAAGTTTTAATGTACTATGCTAATTTCCTTTCCTCGCCCGAAGGATATTTTCATACTGTAATTTGTAATGCTGAAGAATTCAGGAATACTACTGTGAACCATGACCTCCATTTCATATCCTGGGACAACCCTCCAAAGCAGCACCCAAATTTCCTCACTGTTAATGATTATCAGAGAATGCTAGATAGTAATGCTCCATTTGCCAGAAAATTTAGAAGGGAAGATGCTCTTCTTGACAAGATTGACTCTGAGATTTTAGGGCGTAAAGCTGATGGCTTTGTTCCGGGTAGTTGGTTGGATGGTGCTGATACAAATGCAACAAACCTTCATTTTCCTATTCCAAATATCACAACATTGAAGCCTGGAGCTGGTGCTGAGAGACTCAAAAATCTCATCAATGGTTTGACAACTCAGAAGGATTTTGATAATAAACACTGCATATAGTTGCTGAGCAGTGTTCTTGCAACAATTTGGTATATAGCTCATCATCATGCTCAGAAGGTCAGTTAACACAAAGAAAGCTTCTACACAATTTTTCTTTTTTTGGTGGGCATTTAGGTCCTTCCCCTGATTCTTTTTCCAGATATATATATATATATGCTACAAGGTTAGAGATAGTGAAATATTTGTTCTCTATACTTGTTTGGTTCAAACAAATGAAAAGGTAATAGCATCTGTTCTTCTCTCGCATTATTACATCAGAAAATATAACGCCAATTGGCGTGACTCTCTTTACGTAGATACTTTTATATAACCTTATCGTCTGCAACTTGAATAATTTTTTTTCCAACATTCTTGCCAAGAAAAAGTCCAGAGAAAGCAGCAGGTATGTTTTCTAAACCATAAGAAATGTCTTGGAGTGCTTGAATTTTCCCAGCTTGAAGGTATTCAGCTGTCTCTGACAAGAAATTGTCATACAGATTCAAGAAATCAATAATCAGAAATCCTCGAATTGTGATTCTTTTGTACACAATATCGATCATGTCAGGAGATGCAGCACGATTATTCTTCTTCCCAGTTGTTGTATATTCAGATATAACACCACAAGCAGCAATTCTACCAAATGCTTTCATGTTGGCAACTGCTGCTTCCAGCATCTCTCCTCCCACATTATCAAAGTATATGTCAATCCCATCCGGAAAGTACCTTAAAGTAAACATACAAATTCGAAGAAAATGTGTTAATCATCAAATATGGTTAAAGACAAAAGTCGAAATTACTATAAAACCTTATGTAATACTTACTATGTTAAATGACTTAAATTTATTATTTTATTACACCTTTAACGTGTGCACATTTTTTATAATAAAACTTAATATGTGAACAATAATCAATAAATAGAGACCAAAGCTCATGACATCATTCTCACTGTATCAAAAGGAGCTCATTTTTATCCTTACATACTTATGATTAGAGAACAAATGGCAGTCAAAGGAAGGAGTCAAACTCAAAACCTCCTATTCTAATATCATAATACAGTGTCTTAAATTCGACACACACTCGTGTGTATATATATATATATATCTATATATATTAGATTTATATATATATATATTAGATATATATATATATATATTAGATAGATATATAAAAATAAGTAATCAGACCTTTTGAGAGCAGACTTGAGATCAACTTCTTCTTTATAGTTGAATGCTTCATCGAAACCAAGTTTCTCTTTTAGCAAGTTCACCTATTATATACTCCAATTCAGAAACCAGACATCATATATATATATATATATATATATATCAAGGAAGTAATATATTCTTTACTTTAGGAGATGAGATTTTATCATTTTCAGGTATTTTCTATCAATCAAAATGCAAAATTCTGAACTGGAAATTAAAAAAAAGAGAGCAGGAACCTTTGTTTGGGTGCCAGCGCTACCGACAACATAGCAGCCGGAAAGTTTTGCATATTGTCCAACCAAATTTCCAACGGCTCCTGAAGCAGCTGACACAAATACCTTTTCTCCCTTCTTGGGTTTACACACCTCAAATAATCCCACATAAGCTGTAAATCCAGTGAATGCTGTAAAACAAATTTACCAAAAAGTTAATAATTATACATACTTTTTTTTTTTTTTTGGATAATCAATAATTATACATACATACATAAGTAGTTTAAAAATGAGCATAAGTTGTAAGAAAGTAGCATGTTTAAGGATGTCAAAGATATTGTTTAAAATAAGCTCTTTCTTGGCATAATGGAAATCATATTGTGTTGTTATACAAGATTTAGGGTTCTAACACTCGTTATAAATGTCTTCCTCCTAAGTAAGAGTCAACTTTGCTGACGAAATTATGTCAAATAATAATAATCATAATAATAATAATAATAATAATAGAGGTTGTCTGATGGTAGTTGTGTTTTTATGACACACGTGTGGCATGTTTATTATTATACTCACTATAATCATTTATCGAAACATAAATGCTAAAACCCACGTCACACGTGCATTAAGGGATAGAGGATTATAATATTAAACTAAAATTTTTATGACTAATAATCATTATTAGTCTAAAAGTCAAACAATAATAATAAACATGCTATTATAGTTAAATTTTAAATATTTTATAATTAAATATTAAAATATAATCAAATAAAAGAAAAAAAAAGTTAGACAAATTTTTTAATTTTATTTTTTTAAAAAAGACAAATTTTAGTCTTATATATAAAGTAAATTAAATGAAGAAGTTTTATTAATGATAAGAAATACATTGTTTTAGTGTTATTAAAATTGAGATGAAAAATTTTATAATTTTCTTTTTAAAAAAATGTATATTGTTACAAAGATAATCACAAAAAAAAAAAAGAAGAAGAAAAATTCTAGATGAGAAAAACCATAAATATATGAGAGAAAAATTTACTATAGTCAAAAAATTTACAAGGGAATTTTAAATTTTTTACCAAAAATATATATATATATATATATATATATATATATATATATATATTTAACCCTTATTTTTATATATGTTAAGTGATGTAAATCCCCGAGCTCTATCTCCTCCACACTACCACCAACCCCTTTTTCAAATATATAAATGTGGATATATTGAGAGAGACACACAAACCAAGGGATCTTTGTACGTATATGGACATAACCGAAAAGGGTTGTTTTGTCTTTTTGCTTATAATTTGAAAAAAATGCATATAGGATAGGTAAGAAAAGGATAGAAGAAATGTAACTTTTGTTGGGAGTATGAGTTTGACAATAATCACAATCAACTACTCTAGTTGGTATTGTTTTCATTATATCATAAGGATATTTTGATCGAGTTGATTATGAGTATCATTCATATCACTTATCGATATGTAAAGAGGTATTCATACCACTTATCGATATGTAAAGGGGTATGAAGAAATGTAAAACTCACCAAGAACTCCCACATGGTAAGACAGAGGAAAGCCGAGGGTAGCGTCGTCCAACTTTCTAATAAATACGTCACCTTCTTTAATCACACTGTAGTCTCCCCAGCTGAGAAATCCAAATACCAAATCACCCTTTTCAAATTCAGGGTTCCCAGAATCAATGATTTTGCCAACTCCATATGCATCAATCATCTGCAGAAACGAAATATACATACATACATATATATACATACCACATCTGGAAATTAAAATCCTGCCTTCAAAAAAAACAAAAAAAAAAAACCGATTGTAAAGTTGATTAATTTTGAAATATATACCTGTCCAGGAATCAAACGGCTGGCAACATTTAGGGCTTCCTGTGAAGAACTATGGCTCTTCATTCGGTTCAACTGATAAGGATCAACGGATACGTAAAGATTTTTGACGATAATTTCTTTGTTACTTGACTCCATTGTAGAAAGAGCTTCAGATTTGAGGTCAAAATCAGACTCTTGTGGTGCTCCATCAATGTGATGCTTGATGGTTATGTACCTATTTGTTAGAGTTTCCATAGTGTTTTGAATTCTAAGGAAAGAAGAGTGGATGGATATAAAGTTCATAACAACTGAGGTACAATACATATATATGGACCTTATGATTTGTTTTTTTTTTCTTAATTAGGAATGAAGGGCTTCTTGAGTTAAGTTTTCTAATTTAAGTGAAAAGTTAAAGGTCAAAAATTAAGTATAGTTTTTGTAGGTCCATTCAATATTGGTCGGTCGGTTCCTAAATTTATTATTATTTTTTTAATTTATTCATGTCGGGTAACATTTTAAGCTCTATTAAATCGAATTCGAGTTGTGTGCACCAAACTTATTGGGGAGCCAGAATTATTGATGTGTGTAATTTTTGTAAGGATAAGAAATAAAGAAGCAATCTGCCCCGGCCCACTCTCTCACTATATAAAAGATCATTTTCTCTGCTTCATCAATGAGAGCAAGTTTTGTCATTTTTTGTCATTTTGTCATTTTTTTGCTTAAACATCCCGTATCCAAACCCACACGGGACCGACTAATTCGAATTCGGTTTGGAGTGCGCTCGCAGAGTCCAACTCTTACTCGAGGGTAAGGGTCTGACCCAAAACTTTTAACATGACGTTAATCACCTCAGGGGATTTGAAACCTCGATCATCCGCCCGAGGAGAAGCATTAGGAATCCGCTTACCAACTCCCTCAAACTATTGAGTTATATATATCTTTCTAATGGTCACGGTTGGATCACAAATTCTAAACGATATAAAAGAAAAGAGTAGTTAAGAAATATTTTAAGATGTGTTTAAGTAGGGTTGAATTTTTGAAGGAATTTTATTTTTGTTAAAAGAAAAAATTGTTTTCTTGTTTAGATGGAAAAGACATAAATGTTTTTGACATTTGTTTTATTCTAATATTAATAACTGATTTAATCAAAATTTAAACAAAAAAATTAATTTAATGTTATAAATTAAATTGTCCACGTCATGAGTACTACGAGAGAAATTTATATATAAAAAGCTCACTTATGATTTCACAAAATATCTATAGTTCAAAAATTATTTACGTCAATTTGTAGTGAATAAATTACTTTATAATGGTTTTATTTAAAACAAATTAATACTCTATTTAAGTTCTCAATAAATATGTAGTCGCTTTTTTGCAGTATACAAATATATGTATTATATAATTCCATTGATTAATAGGGGAAAATCTACTAGAAATTATTTCAAGGATGCAATATTTTTCCATTGAATCATTACAAAGTAGTTGTAAGTTGAACCATCTTTTTCCCGACATTACCACCAAGAAAAAGTCCGATAAAAGCAGACGGTATGCTTTCTAAACCGCAGGAAATGTCTTCGAGTACTTCTATTTTCCCAGCTCGAAGATATTCGGTTGTTTCCGACAGAAATTCCTTGAAGTGTTTCATATGATCTGCAGCTAAAAATCCTTGAATTCTTATCCTTTTGTATATAACGTCTAACATGTCAGGAGCAGCACGCTTATTCTTCCCTGTATATTCAGACATAACACCACAAACTGCAATCCTACCAAACGAATTCATATTTGCAACTGCTGCTTCTAGCATCTCTCCTCCTACGTTGTCAAAGTATACGTCGATCCCTTCTGGAAAGTACCTAAACCAATCATTAAAGTTAGTTATGTCCTTTCATCATATTTTAGTTAATATTCAATCAATTTGTGAACCAATTCATATATACTTTGGATTAAACAAAATTTATGAAAAAACATGTTAGAAATCGTAAAGTGGAATCTCAAGAAGAGAATCTGACCTTCTCAGAGCTGACTTGAGATCAGTTTCTTCTTTATAATTAAATGCATCATCAAAACCAAGCTTCCCTTTAAGCAAGTCTACCTAAATCAGCCAATTCAATAAACAAAACAAGGCATGAGATTTTGGTTAGTCTTATTTTTTCAAAGGGAAGCAAAGGAGGTGTCTCTGTCTCTGTCTCTGTCTCTATCTATAATATATATATATATATATATATATATATATATTTGTGTGTGTGCGTGTGTTCATACATTAAAATTATTAACCTTTTTTTGGGTGCCAGCACAACCCACTACATAGCATCCATGAAGTTTTGCATATTGTCCAACCAAACTTCCAACAGATCCTGAAGCAGCAGATACAAACACTTTTTCCCCTTTCTTTGGCTCACAAACATTAAAGAATCCACCATAAGCTGAAAGACCACTGAATGCTGCAAATAGTTTATCAACAGATTATGAATACTATTTCTTTAAGTTGAAGTGCTTCAGATTCTTTCTGTTTGCATTTATGTACATATGCTATTATCATCTTGGTAGGCAGGACTGGTGAGAAATAGTAATATATACATCAATCGTTTTGTCTCATTACCTTTTGATATACTAAGTTAGATTCGACTAGGATTAAAACACATTAGATAATATTTTATTTCTTGTCTCATTTTTTAGAAAAAAAAATAGGCAAGTTTAATCTTTAAACTATTTATGTTTAACAAATTCAATAGTTTTATCATTTTTTTTTATCCTACATATTTTTCTATCTATTGCATTGTTTAGTCTTTTTATCTAAAATAGCAAAAAATAACATATAAAAGTAAGTAATAATTTGACCTAAATTTCACATTATTTATTTAGAAGATGGATTAAACAATTATTAAATAAGAGTTAATAATACAATTTAAATCCGTGAGGCGCATTGAAATTTTCTCTAAACTAATATATGTACCAAGGACTAGAGAAAGGCATTGTAAACTAAGAAATCATAAAAATTTGAAATGAAAAGATAAACGGAATTGATGAAAAGTTTTCCCCCTCAAAAACGTGAAAATGAAATTGCTCACCAAGTACTCCTACATGATAGGACAGGGGAAAGCCCATGGTATCCAACTTGTTTAACAACCCACCCTCTCCGACCACTGTGTATTCTCCCCATGTAAGAAGTCCGGCTACAAAATCCCCTTTTTGAAATCCAGGGTTTCCAGAAGCAATAACTTTCCCCACACCATACGCATCAATCGGCTACGGACAGATAGATCAATAATTCGATTCGAGTTTCTGTTAATTACACAATCCTATGTCGCAATTGAAAATTTTCAGAATGTAGTTAATTAATTGAGTTACCTGGCCGGGAATTACAGGACTGGCGAAATTTATAGCTTGCTGAGAAGAACTGTAGCTCTTCATTCTGTTCAACTGGTACGGGTCAATGGAAACATATAGATTTTTCACCACAACTTTCTTATCCTCTGCGGACTCCATTGAAGGAGGACAAAGTTTCTCGGATTTGAGCTCGAAGTCAGATTCCTGCGGTGTTCCGTCGACAGAATGCTTGATGACTACGTACCTATTTGTAAGTAGTAATTCCATAGTATTCAAGTCAAGAGAATTTCTCAGGTAAATTCAGGGGAAAACAGGGTGCTGGAAGTTTTCACTTCTGGATAAAAAGATGATGATTACTAGAAACTTAATTTGAACCGTATATATAGATTATAGAAAACTCAAGACTGAACTATGCCGGCTGATTGTTGTTAAAGGGAAATATTCTGATTTCGAGTTATATTTTTTGACGCTATATATATACATACATATATGAACAAGAAAAACATTGAAGAATATGAACAAGACAGAAATTAGGGTATCAGTAACAGAAACATTGAAGAATCTACAGAAGAAAAACAGGACAAAATGAGGATATAAATATATTATAACAGCTTAGTTTCCCAGATGACGTCGGTCGGCACTCGGCAACGTGACAAAAGAACAAGAACGTTAGGATCCAATTAATTTTCACATCGCCGCCCGCCCGCGTAGCTCCAAATTTTTTGTATTGTTTGGGATGATGAAAACTATAGGAAAAAAAATAAGTTAAAATTGTTATTTACTTAACAACCCTTAATAATCTTGAAATTTCAGATAACAATAATTAGTAATTTTTTGATAGAGATATTCAAAATGTATTTCAAAAAATTAGCTAAAATAATCAAATTTTTAAAACGATTTTTAGTAGCTATTTATTTAATATACCAATATTAATTATAGAAATTGTTTGGATATATTTCATGTAAATAAAATTATTTAATATTAATTATAAAATATTAATAAGATGGAAAATAAATATTTCAGTAATCTTTGAAATATCAAAGTAAATATTTATAGTTTCATTTAAAAGGAGAAAAATAATATATAGTATTAAGTTTCACTATCAATCACTTAAGGTAGTGATTTTTCGACCCATTTTTGTAATTATTATTATTATAACAAATTTTAAATTGAATAAAAAGATTTATTTTTGAAATTTGAAATTTAAAACTTATATTTAATTTTATTTATAAACACGACATATAAAAAGTAGTAATTTTAAAAAAAAAAACATATAAATAGACTTTCAAAGTTTTGAGTTGAAGAAAATATATATATTTTTAAAATTTTCCGTGTCCAGAAAATTATCCATTTTGGGTAAAAAAAAAAAAGTCAAATTGGAAATTATGCTCTCTTAATTTATATAATTTTTTGTAATTTCATCTTACTTTATATTTTTTACTATTTCATCATTTAACTTAATAATTTAATAAATTTCATCCTTTAATTCAATGATTTGACAAATTTCATCCTTTAACTTATATAATTTGATAAATTTCATCATTTAACTTAATAATTTAGTAATTTCATCTTTAAGTTAATAATTTGGTAATATAATATCCTTTCAGTTCAAACAACTTTAGTTTAAAAAACTCTCCCGCTAACAAAAAACTCTCTCAACCCTAACCCCCATCTCTTCCTCTTCTCTTTTTTTCCCTCAGCAGCCGCCGACTCCTCCCTTCTCCTCCCCTCTTCTCTTATGACAGCCGACACTTCTCTTTCTCCTTGGCCAAGGGAGAAATTTAGCTTCGACTAAAACTTTTTCCTTGGCTGGAATAACTTTTTACTGTTTTTTGGTTTTTTTTTTTTTTTTTGTTTTTTGTTTTGTTTATTTTCCATCTATTTCTTTGGTATTTTTGCTATCTTTTTCATCTCATATGCATAATCTCCTATTGATATTTAAATATTAGATTTTTCTTCTTTTGTTAGAGGAAAAAAATTTTAAACCCGGATTATATCTGAGCCCTTTGTTCGTATTCGTATTTGGTTTTCTTTTTAGGTATTCTATGAAATCTTTGATGTGCCCAGGATGGATTAGACTACTGTTGAAAAAAGAAGACAAAATCGAACTCTATGCGCAAATGCGCAAATGAGGTTTGAAATCGACAGTATGAAAACCCTAGATTTAGACAGAATATTTGTTGTTTTTCTTTTTTTGTTTTTTTTTTTTTTTTTTTTTTTTTTCTCCGACTCACCTAATTTTTTTAGGTTGAGTTTGCTTCCTGCGCCACTTAGTTTTAAGTTGGTGCTTTGTTTGCTCCACTTAGTTTTAGGTTGGTGCTTTGTATTTCCGTGAATGATTTTAGTCATTTACTTTTGTATTGTTTTTATTTTAATGAATATTCCACTTATCAAAAAAAAAAATTTGGTAATATAATATCTTTGATAATATACAATTTTATTTTTATTAAATTAAAAGATTTAGCATTAAAATTTATATTTTTATCCATTTATTTTTAGTATTATTATTTTAATTTTAAGTTAAAAGATAAAATTTATCAAATTATTAAATTAAGGGATTAAATTTAGCAAATTATTAAGTTAAGAGTGAAATTTACTAAATTATTAAGTTAAGAAATGAAATTTACCAAATTATTAAGTTAGGATGAAATAATACCAAAAAAATAAAATAAAATAGGATGAAATCACAAAAATCATATAAATTAAGAACCAAATTTTCCAATTTGCAAAAAAAAAAAAAAAAAAAAAAAAAAAAAAAAAAAAAAAAAATTGTGATCTAATTTTTTAATATATGAGGATTTTTAAATTAAAATAATTTGCATGGCTTTTTTTTTTATTGGGGTATCTTAATGTTAATGAGAACATTATGTATAAATATAATTTTTTTTTATAAGTATATTAATATTAATTATTTTTTGATTAAAATTCAACATCTTTTGATTAGTATTTAATATTTTTATACTTTTGGATTTAGAGATTTCATTTAAACTTCGGATTTAAGATTTAAGGTATTATTAATACTTAATTTATCTTTTATCCTAATATTAATTTTTTTTAAAAAAAAAAATCATACTTATTAAGAATGAAACTTCTATAATGATGAACTCAATGAGCTCAAAACAAGTAAAAAATAATAATAATAAGTAAAAAAAATTAATTAACCATCCCCGCATATAAAAAAATTTCAAGAAACCTCAAAAGAAAAAAAAATATATATATATATATATATATATAATATATATTTATAAATAGTAGCAAAAGAAGAAAAGATACGAGTGAAAATATTGGCTACTATAAAATTCCACATTTAAGCAGCAAAAGTTTATGGAGAGAGAGAACAAACAGAGCATTACCGCAATTCTTCAGAAAGAAACCAGAAGAAAGGGGAAAAGAAGTAAAAGTTCACAGAAAGGAGGAAAAAACAGAATCAGTGACAATCAGAGCATTTACAGAGTTACAATTATTGACAAGAAACCAATAAAAAATGCCAAGAAACAAAAATAATTTTTTTAAAAAAAAAAAAAATGTGCCAAGAAACAAGGAATCAGTGTTATGAGTCCAAGAAACCAGAAAACAAAAAACATTGAAAGAAATTAAAAAAAAAAAAACAAGAAATAAGAAATTAGTGCTAATAATCCAACAAACCATAAAACAAAATACAGTGAAAAGAAATCAAAAAAAATAAATCAGTGCCAATATGCAAGAAACCAGTGCCAAGAATCCAAGAAACCAGTGCCAATTAATCCAAAAAACCAGAAAAAAAAAGCCAAGAAACCAGTGAAAAGGAATAAAAAAAAAAAAACAACAATGCCAAAAAACCATGAAACAGGAAATCCGTGCCAAGAATCAAAGAAACCAGTGCAAAGAATCCAAGAAACCAGTGTCAAGAGTCCAATAAACCATGAAACAAAAGATAATGAAAAGAAATACAAAAACAATGCCAAAAAACCATGCAACAAGAAATCAGTGCCAAAAGAATGCAAGAAACCATGAAACAAAAGTGAAAAGAAAAAAAAAAAAGCCAAAAAACCATGAAACAAGAAATCAGTGCCAAAAGAATGCAAGAAACCAATAAATAAAACACAATGAAAAGAAATAAAAAACAATGCCAAAAAACCATGAAACAAGAAATCAATGCAAAGAAATAGAAACAAGTGCCAATAGTCTAATAAACCAGAAATCAAAAGACAGTGAAAAGGAATTAAAAAAAATGCCAAAAAACCATGAAAGAGGAAATCCGTGCCAAGAATCAAAGAAACCAATGCAAAGAATCCAAGAAACAAGTGCCAATCCAATAAACCCGGAAACAAAAAACAGTGAAAAGAAATAAAAAAAACAATGTCAAAAAACCATGAAACAGAAAATCCGTGCCAAGAATCAAAGAAACCAAGAAACCAATGCCAAGAGTCCAATACACCCGGAAACAAAAAACAGTGAAAAGAAATAAAAAAAAAACACAATGCCAAAAAACCATGAAAAAAGAAATCAGTGCAAAGAATCCTAGAAAGCAGTGCAAAGAATCCAAGAAACTAGAAAACAAAAGACTGAAAAGAAATAAAAAACAGTGTAGAGTAATATAAGCTCCAAATCATTACTTGAAATAATAAAAATCAAATAAATTAACTTTACAACATAAATCAACTAAAATAAAATAAAAATAATATTACTAAAATTTAAATAAAAATATAAAATAAAGTTCACAAAAAGAGATTTAAATAAAATAATTATAAAATTTTTTTGGAAGGTATAATGAAATGATGAAGTTAATATTAAAAGAAATATATAGTTTAAAAGAAATAACGAAATAAAAAAAAAATTTAAGAAATAATAAAAATGTCAAAAACAGTTCAATAGAGAGAAAATGATGACTTATGTTAAAAGAAAAAAATAAAAAAATTTGATGAATTTATATGATGGGTTAATAATAGAAAATACATAATTTAGAAATAATAAAAGATTTGGAAAGAAAAATTTAAGATTATTAGGGGATTTAGTTTTCAACATTTAGAACTTTTGTAACATTAATCTCAAACTTAATATTTTTCTTTATTAAATCCGTAACATATTTATTTTTCGGTAAACTAGGCCTTATTTCCAAAATCATGCCAAAAATGTGAATATTACAACACATGTTAGTCATAATACTTTTGGGACAATGAATACCTCATCAATAGTTCTTTTGTGTCTCATCATATGTGTGATTTTTGGCACAATTTGAGAAAAAAAGGAGTAACATATTAAATCCTAAATATGTTAAAAGGACCTAAGAAATTAAAATATTTAAGTTTAGAGTTAATGTTACGAAAAAGATAAATGTTTAAGATTAAATCAACTAATAATATACAGAAAAAAAAAAAAAAAAATGTAAAAAATAGTTCATTTGAAAGAGATTAAGATTATTAGTGAATTTAGTTCTCAACATTTAGGATTTTTGTAACATTAATCTCAAACTTAATATTTTTCTTTATTAAGTCCGTAACATATTTATTTTTTGGTAAACTATGCCTTATTTCCAAAATCATACCAAAAATGTGAATATTACAACACATATATTAGTCATAATACTTTTTGGAACAATAAATACCTAATCAATAGTTCTTTTGTGTCCCATCATATATGTGATTTTTGGCACAATTTGAGAAAAAAAGGAGTAAGTACCAAATCCTAAATATGTTAAAGGGACCAAAGAAATTAAAAAAAATTAAGTTTGGGGCGAATGTTAAAAAAACCTAAATCAACTAATAATATAAAAAAATTAATATTACTAAAAATATAAAATAGTTGATTTGAAAGAGATTAAATAAAATAATAATTATATATAAAAAAAAAACTTTTGAGAGGTATGATGAAATGATGAAGTTAATATTAAAAAATATATATAGTTTTAAAATAATTTATTTTTTTTGAAAAATACAAAAAATAAAATAAAATTTTGAGAAAAAAGAGTCTAAAAAGAAACTCAATTGAAAAAGAGAAAATGACTTATTTTATACTAATGAACCATAATGACCACAAAATCAGAAAAAATAATAATATTAATTAATCATTGTCAATCAAACCATTTCAGCCCATTTCCAATTAATTTCAAGAAACCTTCAAAAAATAATGAAATAATAGCAAAAGAAAAGATAACAGAGAAAGTAATGGCGCTAATATAAAATTCATTTAAGTAAGAGTTTACAGAGCAAAGGAACAAACAGAGGGTATAGAAAAAAAGTTACCTTTGAATGGGACGAATTTGCAAATTCGTCGGACAATCAGAGCAAAAAGAAAAAACAAGCTCAGTTTCAAAATTTTGAATTGGAAGAATATTTGCAAATTAGCCCGCAATCAGAAACAAGAAATTTGAATTCGCAGAAATACAATTATTAATAAGAAACCAAGAAATCAGTGCCAAGATACAAGAAAACAATGCCAAGAATGCAAGAAACCAATGCCAAGAATGCAAGAAACCAGTGCAAGAATGCAAGAAACCAGTGCTAAGAATCCAATAAACTAGAAAACAAAAGACAGCAAGAAATCAGAAAACAATGCAAAAAAACCAAGAAACAAGAAATCAGTGCCAAGAATCAAAGAAACTAGAAAACAAAAGACAGCGAAAAGAAATAAAAAAAATGCCAAAAACCCAAAAACCCTAAAAACAGTGTCAAAAAATCAAAGAATCCAGACTTACATTTTACTGAGCTTTTTTTCTTTTTTTTGTTCGTTCAAGAAACTGTCTTACAGATGACCATCGTGATTAGCAGGAGCAAGGAACACACAATAAGAATAAAAAAAAAACCTGCAAATCAAGAACTGGAGTTAAAGAACAAAGAGAAAAAACCCTAATTAATCATAATCAAGAATTCAATTTAAAGAAATAAAAATCAAAAGAAACAGCCAAAAAAAAGAAAAAATACAGAAGAATATAAGAGATAAAGATCTACACCAGAAAACAAACATTCTATTAAGATTAAACAAGAAGAACTGTCGGATCGGACCATGTAGTTGGAAGAAATGACCCGAGAAGCTTTCAACAAGAGAGGGGAAAGTCTAAGTCTGATCGAGAGAGAGGGGGAAAGAAATTGAATATTGATTGAATGAATTTTGATGATTCTGGAAGAAATGAAAGAGAGGGTTCTGTTATATATATATATATATCGCTTATAAAAAAATATATATATTACATAATTCTGATTGGATGTAATTGTAATTTTATTGATTTTTTTTATTTTATTGTCTTTTTTATTGTAATTTATTTAATTTTTTTTATCATTTTGCCTCATTTGAATTTTTTTCTTGTTTTTTTTTATAAACTTTTCACTTTCTCTTTATTTTTTTTTATATCTTATATATATAATTACATTTTTTAAATTTTTTTAAAGTTTTTTACGGCAGTATTTCTCTTTCTATTTTTCCTTTTTTTTAACCATTTAAAAGATTAAAAAAAACTCTACAAATATATTTTATACTTAAACATTTATATAAATTTAATTTTTATATTTTTATATTTTAAAAGGTAAAAAAAACATATCATGATTTTAATTTCTCTTTAAATTTTAAAAATTATGCCAATTATCAAAATTTTAATTAATAAACTCATAATTAAGAATATTTATTTTTTAGAATTTTACATATATCTTTTTTTAAAAAATATATAATGAAAAATTTAAATTATGTTTTATTAAACAATCAATTGTAGGTAAAAATTAAGATGATAATTTTTTTTTTTTAAATTTGCATTAAAATTAAGGTTTTTAAAATAAATAAATTTTTTGAACATATATACTATTAATTTAAAATTATATTAACAAATTAAGTATATTTATTAAATAAAATAATAATATTTATGTATTTATTTAAATTTTGTTGATACAATATATATTTATTAAATTTAACATTAATGAACAAAATATATAAAGAAAAAAAATAGTTATAATTAATTCTATATTCATAATAAATAATATTCTTAAAATTTTATTAATTTTTATCTTTAAATAATCTTTTAACTTATTTTATTTATAAATTTAGATTATTAGTCTTTTTAGTTTTTCTAACCAAAACTTTTCATTTTTAACTCTTTTTAAAATAAATATCAAATAAATATATTATCTTCTATTTACTTAATTATGAATTTAGTTTACTTATTAAAAGACTTTTAATTTTGGTAACCTAAACTTTTCATTTTCTTAACTCTTTTTAATAAATATCAAATAAATAAATAAATATATGTATAGATCTTCTATGATGTTTTAATACTAACTTTTTAAATTATTTAATATTTTATGATATTAATAATTTTATTTTTTATTCTGATTGTTTATTTTTGTAACTTTTAATTTTTTTTTTATAAAAAAAAAATCTCCGATTTGATTTTTAATAGACCAATTTTTAGTAAATCTCAATTTTTTTTAAAAAATTTTCAGTTATAAAATAACTTGAATTGATTGTTTATATTATAATTAATTATAAACATTCTTATGTTGATTTTAGGGATATGTATATTTTTTTTCTTTTTTAGTTACAAATAATATTTTTAATTATTTATTTTCAAATTTTTTTTTTAATTTTTATTTAGGGTTTTGAAATCTGATACATTTATTTAATTATTCATTTTTTTTATATTATATAGTGTACTTAATAATTAATATATTTTATAACTTTAAGCCTTTTCATTTACTAACTTTTTCATCTTCTTTTTGTAAAAAAACTTTATAAAAATAAATCACCTTTATTTAAAGAGAGAATAAGTAATTTTTTCTTAATAAATTTTTTTCCCTCTCTCTTCTCTTTCTCAATTACTTAAGAAAAATTGGAGAAACATATTAAAGAAATTCAAGTTCTATTATTCAACATTTTTATTATTTCGATTTTTAAAGTTATGTATTTTTTTTCATTTCTTATTATTATTGCTTTCATTCTTTTGTTTTTGTTTTCTGTTCTTTTAGTTTGATCTTCAATATAAAAAATGACAATATTTTATCTTCTCTTTATAGTTTGATTTACTTTTTGAAAATTTGAGGTTGTTTTTTTGAGATAATTTTTTTTGATTACAAAAATTATATCCACTCCGCACATTGGGGCGGAGTGTTTTTTCTAGTATTTTCTAGTATATATATAAGAGCCTTTGTAGAGAACTTCGAAGAGAGCCGTTGTCTTTCACCACCTCTTTTACTACCACAATACATGGGCTTGTACAGGTAGCACTTAGTAAGGCCTTTTCAGTGGCCCAACCTGATGGGATTTTTTTTCTCCTCTCTAATTAAATCTAATTTTTCTCTTAGAAATTTTTTTTTTTCCAAATATTAGAATTTAATTTTCTTTAATTAAAATCTCTAATTTGAATTGTAATTTGAAATTCTAATGTAGTTTAATCATCACTAAACAATAAAGTCTTAGTTTGACACACTTAGAAAATGTTTGTCACTCATATAATGCCATATAAAAGTCATAATAATGCATAAGATATATATATTGTCTATCAAAAAAAAAAAAATATATATATATATTGAAATGCTACCTGAAGTAATTATGGTACTGTTTACTAATATATATATATATTTTTTTTGGTAAATTTTTACTAATATATATATATATATATATATTTAATTTGAATTTTAAGAAAAAAGTTTCCTCTACCTTTTGTTTTTTTTTAACCGGAGTAAAATGAACCCGGTCTTGTTACACCCTCCCACTTCCACTCCTTCCTCCAAATCCTAAAACCCTCAATTAGGGCATTTCCCGCCCTCTCTCACTCTCTGTCTGTAAACTTTGTTCTGTACTTTTTTTTCCCGTTTACACCGATTCCGGATTGTTTTCTAGGTTTTTCTATGTGCATCTTTCGCATTCTTTGAAAGATAGTAGGTTTTTCTTCGAAACACGAACAATGGTGTCGCCAAAGCAACTGTTGTCCATAGTCGAAGCTTCTTTGCTTGGCCCGACACCTGCAACGCCATCGCAGAGGATAGAGCTCATTCACGCCATTCGCCAATTCCTTCCTTCTCTTCGTTCCCTCCTTTCCTATCCAGTAAGCAAAACAAACACTATTCTGGACAGCTCAAAACTATTGATTTTATTGCTTTTCCGTTTCTTGTTTGTTTCCATTAGTAGAATTCTGTTTCTTGATTATTATTATTATTATTTTTTTTTTCGTAAAAGAAATGAGTTATTTTAGCTAGTAAGAACGTGGTATCTCAATTTTCTTTGCTGTCGTTACTTGCAGCCTCCAAAACCATCCGACCGAGCCCAAGTACAATCTAAGGAAGTTAGACTTCCAGATTCTGGGCCCATCACTCTTGATGATCAAGATGTTCAAATTGTCAGTTTGCATTTCTTTCTCTCGATTCTAGATTTCAGTCTACTGCAAAGGCTTGTTTTTATTTCTTCTTAAGATCAGTTATTTTTCTCTCTTGTTCAAACTTAGTCTGGCCTGTCATATGAAGTAGTCAAAAGAATATAAAATGTTTCATGTAGTTTTTGCTTGTATGAACTTATTCTTTGTGTGAAACTTTTCTTGTATCCAATATTTTATATTCCCTTTTGTTACTACACGAGATAATTAGCATACTCTTTTTTATAATAAGTTTTTAAACTTCGATAGAAGAAACAAGTATGATGTATGGCATTGGAAACCTAAATACTTGCCTATGTGAAAGTTGAAACCATGAGGGAAAGCCTTCTCTTGAAGGTTTTATCTTTGATACGCTGCTTCATTTTTTCCCTTTCTGTGAATTTAGAAAATAGACTCCTAGAGGTTGTTAAGATCAAGAGTGTTAATAAATTCTATTCTCTCTTTTAAATCATACAAGCAATCTCTCGTAGCACCTATTTGTGTGGTATTTTCTCTCAGATAGATTGTGAATCCTGATTCTGAGTTTAGGGTTCTGGTTCTTTCTTCTAGTTGTAAAAAAGATGAAATGGATTCGTTATTGGGGATCCCTGGATGTTGTTTCTGGTATTTCCATCTAGTTTTTCTCTCAGAAATTGGAAAGGTTATAAAGCTATCATTTTATAAAAATTGCGACTATAGGGTAGGTTTGCAATGGAAAAGTAGGAAGAAGAAAAGTTGAGAGTGAAATGAATAAGCTACTTTCAATTCATGCCAGAAGGTGTGTGGTTAAAGATATTACGAGATGAAGATTGCTGCTTGAAATATGCATGGTACTGGGAAAGTTGAATAAGTAAAATATGGAATTTATTCCTACCTGTTTTGCATTGACCACATAATTGCTATTTACAAAATAAAGAAAAATGACCTTTTGGTTATTCTTTATGCTCATTTGGTATGTTTGTTGTTGGAATTGGTTGGTCATTTTGTTTATCCTTTCTATATGTTACTATTTATTATGGATTTTAACTGGATATGTGTAATTATTTCCATTTATTTAAACATTTGTAATGGATTATTTTTGACTATCTTAGCCTTTTGCTTATTCGCTTCAAGTATGTTGGAATTTCAGGCTCTGAAACTCAGTGATGATCTTCATCTTAATGAAATTGACTGTGTTCGTTTGCTTATTTCTGTCAATCAAGAGGTAATGTTCCTGTGTTGTTATTTCTCTTGCTTTTTTAATAATTTTGATATCTATGGCAAATAAATGAAGGATGCTTATTAGTTTTCAGTCCATACTCTTATGGGTTATAATCAATAGCCATTTAGAGAAATGTTGAATTGTTGTCACACTAACATTTAGCTTATAACTTTATTATCCTTAGTGGAGCTTGTTGGGAAGAGATCCTTTAGAAGTTCTACGCCTTGCAGCTGGTCTCTGGTATACGGAGAGAAGAGATCTAATAACAGCACTTTATACACTGTTAAGGGTACTGTAAAATTTTTTACCTTGATTTGATTTGGTGGTCTTTGTTTTTGACATTCTTTCCCCAGTGTTTTTAAGGTCTTGTGAATATAATTCGATCATTCATTATCTCTCTCCCCCCTCTCTTGCAGGCTGTTGTTCTAGACCAGGGACTTGAAACAGACCTTTTGGCTGACATCCAAAAATACTTAGAGGATCTAATTGGTGCAGGAGTTAGACAGCGACTCATCTCCCTTATAAAGGTAATTTGGTGGAACTTATTTTCATTTGGCCCTCAATTGGAATCTCCTGTTTCAACTTCTCATTTATCTAAAAACTAATGAAGTTTAGTGCTCAAAATTTCTTAGGCAATATCCTAACTGTCCAGAGATGCTCACTCTTGTGTTATGGAAAAAAAGCTAAATAATGTGTAATTAATTTTTTAGGTTATTAACGTGGTAAAGTATTTACATTGCTACTAGAGCCAAGTGCTTCATGACTATCTTGACCTCTGTTTATTTAGGAATTAAATCGAGAAGAACCTGCTGGTGTGGGTGGACCAAATTCTGAAAGATACATTATTGACTCAAGGGGTGGTCTGGTGGAACGAAGAGCTGTTGTTTCTAGGGAAAGATTCATTCTTGGTCATTGCCTTGTTCTTTCTGTGCTTGTTGTGCGGACAGGTTCTATATGGCTTTCTCTTTAATTTCTTTAATAATGTCTTTCAAGCTTTTAAGTCTAAGTTGGAATTCTTTCTTTTGTTACTACAATTTCTAATTCTGCTTATATATTTGTCTGTGGATATATATGTATATCTAAAATCATTTATCTGAATCACAATCTGATTTTTAGGTAGGGTGTATATGAAATCTGTTGTCATTGAGGCTATGAAATGCCTAACTGAATGATAATTTGATGAAACTGCTTGTAATGCAGTGACAGAATTTCAGTTAGTGAATCATAGAAGATTTCCTTTGCCAGAATTTTTTGAATTAAAGTTGGGTTTACCTTGCCTTTGTTTCAGTAATTTTCATAGATTATTTAGTTGATCTACTGGTATTTTTTCCTTTGTAAAGCATCACATCTCTGGTTCAAATTCAGTATCCTATTTTCTGCAATAAGCATGGTTTCTGTAGAGGAATTTCTGGATGGCCTTGGTTTAATCTGTGATGAATGTGAATGGTTTAAACATGTCGCTGATGTCTTATTTGTGAAAACCTATTATGTTTTAGGGCATTGTTCTTGTCAAGGTGAACAGATATATTTGTGAAGTTGTTAGTTCTATCTCTTAGATTCAATGTATATTTTTGGCTTTATCACAGCGTCAGGTGCCTTTTTAATGGCAACCCGTCTGCCCCAGTGGAGCCTACACGAAATTTCCGGTTGAAGATAAAAAATATATAATATATTATTAATTATATTTAAATAGTGTAATGACATAAATGCCCTTGGATTTTTTTTTTTAAAAAAAAACTTAACGGTGATTTAACAGCGAAAAGACCAATGTCACAATTTTTTTTTATAATTTGGGATCAATCCCATCAAAAAAATAATTTAGGGGTCAATGTCACCAAACCTCTATAGTTTGAGACTATTTATACTAATTTGCCTTCTGGCCTTCTCTCATCCTATACTGGAATTTGAGATACTAGTTTACTTGTTACCTAGTAGTATTTGAATTGATTCAAGGATTTCAAAGGCAGAGGAACCAAATTGAGTCCCTTGAAATTTTCAAAAGCAATGAGCTCATTTCTTTCCTCTCTATTCCTCGAGGAATATTTAGAGGATTAATTTAACACCTTTCTATCAGCTTAAGCTTTTAGAATAAGTGATGTTACATGGTATTAGATGGTATCAAAGCGGGTTCTGGGTTCGATTCTAATTGTTGCCCCATTTGTTGATTATTGTTAATGTTTGGCCCACACATGTGGGGGTGTGTTAAGAAGATTAGTTTAACCCGTCTCTATTAGCTTAAGCTTTTAATGCATGTAACAATTTAACTCGATTTAAGGAGCAATGTCAATTCAGTGATATGGTGTATCTTTAAACTGCCACTTGCTCAGGATCTAGTGTTTTCAAATTGTCCTTAATTGCTATGTCCAATATATCAATTTTTATCTCCAACTATGGGTTACTTCTTGTTTGGCTTCCTTCATCACCTTTCCTCTCTATGTTTGTTTTGTTTTAATGTGGGTGGATTTGAGGTGGAAAAGGCTTGTAGTTCTTGTCTTTAGGACTGCCTAGATACTTATGTTTTACATTTTTTCTCCTTAATCATTTTATAATTTTTGAAGTTTTTACCGTGGCTGTGAAGAATTCATCTAAGAAGTCAAGTCATTGGATTTGCTCCTTGCAGGCCACAGAGATATAAAAGATATCTTTTCTGCTTTCAAAGATAGCATTTTGGAATTTAATGGTAGCACAGATATTTTGAAGCATCAGGTCTGTATTACTTCGGTATTTTAAGTTTTTTCTTGTGTATATTTTCCTTGGATATTTAGAAGTTTGCTGCAGTTTTTTAATCTGATATTTGTTTGCTTCACACGGATTCTGAAAAATGGTAAAGCATAAATTTTATGGAGTGGCTTTATGAACCAATTCTTTGTGAATGTGGAGAAATTCTGATCTACAAGTGTTAATGATATCTATTGACAAATAATCTTTCATGCTCTACCTGTTCTTTTTCTCCAAATGTCTAAATTGGATTAAACTATTTTCTTAAAGCAATAGGGTTAGGAGAACCCGCATTTCTAGTCATTATGGCTTGAAACTTATATATTTATATATTTGTGTGTTTGGGGTGTAAGTGTATTCATAAATAAATTATCTAGAAAAATTGTATATTATATTGGTCATTCGGGCACTTCTTTTGTGTCATTGATGCAGTGACCCTGCTATTTTTCTTATTAATTGCACTCTGTCCAAACTGAATGTCCTTATTTCCTTTTTTGAGATATTCCAAAATTAATTTCCTCTTTCCTAACACCATCATATTTTCCCCCTGAATTTCCATGAGTAGCTTCTTAAATTTAAAGGATTAATTTCCTCTCATACATGGATCTTGCTACTAACTATGCTAATAATCAGGATAAAACTCACTTATCTGCTGCGTTTAGCCTATTTAATAGCCTTACTCGTGTATGTAACAGCTGTAGAATTACTGCATACTGGGAACTTCTGCACCAATTTCTTAATACTATAGCATTAACTAACATGATACGTTTTTCCAGTTTACCTGGTATTTGTGTATTCTAATTTTCTTTTAAATTATCCACCTGTTGTTTCTGGCACATGGTACAAATGATCGTTTTATTTTTGCAGGTCATATATGGCCTTCTTTTTACTTTGGTGATTGCTCTCATATCGGATGCATTGAGTGCTTTACCCAATAAAATTTCGGTCCTGTCTCATGATGCTTCTTTTAGGCATGATTTCCACCAAACTGTAAGCTGAAAAGTCATTTCAATTTTCACCCAAGTGTTTGTCTGTTGTTTTCTCATTAAACTTTGTATTAGGTAATGATTGCTGGAATTGATCCAATCACTGAAGGCTTCGTTGATTGTGTGAGGCATGCATGGGTAGTGCATTTAATGCTAACGCAAGATGACGTTGATGTAAAGGAGATGACACCTAGTGCATCATCCAACAACATGCAATATATCTGCTCATGCTTGGATATCATTTTCTCCAACAATGTTTTTCAGTTTTGGCTGGATAAGATTCTTCGTACTGCAGCTTATCAGGTTAGTTTTTCTTCCCACTTCTAACATATGAATGAGAAAAATGTAAAGTTTTAGCTACCAAAACTGAGAAAATGATGTGCTACTTTGGGAGCCTGGTAAATTTGGCATAACGGAATCATAATGTTGCTCCTCATTCTTTATGAATTGGCAGCTTTGGCTTGTCTTGTGTTCTGGATAATTTCTCGGTTTTTTTATATTTACCTTTTTCTTTTTTCTGCTTGAGGGTTCTATTGTGTTTTAGCAGAGTGTTCTTTCGTTGATATACTTTATGGACAAATTGTAACGGACAAGTCTTAAAACTTTTGTGATTTATTTTGATGCAAAATTAATTTTAGCTGTTGCTTACTGCTATTTACTCATGCAGTTATCTGTTTAGATTGAACCTTTGTTTTATTAATTATGCTGAATGTTTGTAAATTCTTATGTTAGCTATTAAAAACTTGACACGTGTATCTTGCTGGTGTGTTTTTCCTGCTAGTCGGGGTTTGGAGCTATCCCCTTTTCTGATTTGAATTTCTTTTCTGCTTCCGATGTTCTCTTTTTCCCTGTGCTTCACTTTGAATTACTAAATTGTTGCACCAGTGCCTTAGTCAGCTTACTTCATTTATTCTTCTGTTTTTTTCCTTTTGCAGAATGATGATGAGGATATGATCTACATGTATGATGCTTACCTTCACAAATTAATTACTTGCTTTCTATCCCATCCACTTGCTAGAGATAAGGTGAGTTTACCTCATCTATCTGTATTGGCAAACAATTACTCTTTATGGGTGAGAGTAGAAGTAAAAAATGTCAAGGAGGAAAAGAGAATTTTTACTTGGAAATTATATGTTTTAGAAACATTTCTCTTAGCTGATAGAGGGTGAGCAGTTTTATTCATTTGTCTTTACTATTATGTATTTTCGTTTTGTTCCTCCATTTAATCTACCTTATTCACTGAGCATTCTCTGCGAACAGAGGTTGTGTACATATTCATAAATATTTCATTATTAATTGGGAGGTCAAACTCTACATTGCTGCAATATTGATGCACTAGCTACTAAAACTCTTGAAAAATTATGGTAGTAACACTTGTGTGAGGTTGAGGTTCTTGCTCTAACTTTATAGTTAAGAGGTCGTAGCTGTTGGTGATGTATCTGATACTTGATAACCTAGGTTTACCGATGTGACTACATTTAATATATGTAAGAAAAGTTTTTTGAGGTATGCTTTCTCTAGGTATGGTTCCAGGTATTGAAATAAATGGTACAGGTAGTTAGCAGTGCATCAGTTATAGAGTAGTAATGCATCAGGTAGGTACAGTAGTAATGCATTCATGTATTCACATTTTATCATGTGTATTTGACAAAATGTATTCTGTGGTCTGTTCCCTGCCTTTTCATTTACAAAAATAGCTTTTGTGCCAGTGAAGAATTTCAGTTTATGCATTTATCATCTTTTCATTTTTTTCATCCCTGCTTTGGCGCTGATGGACAGGTAAAAGAAGCAAAAGAAAAGGCGATGAATGCACTTAGTCCATACCGTCAGACTGTGTCACACAATCATAAGGTGGATGGTGCTGCAGATTTTCCGCAAGCTTCTGCAAATTTACCTCAATCTTTTGTCTCTTTATTGGAGTTTCTTAGTGAAATCTATCAGGTACCTTTACTGTTCATCTTCCTTGCTTATCAGATCCTAGTAATTTAAATATTATTAATTTGTACCCTATATGGTTATCATTATTCTTGTTAAGAGATTAAATTTAATCCCTCCCTATAAGTTTAAGTTTAAGCTTTTAGAGTAGATGACAATTTACCTCACTTTAACATTGTATCTTGGAGATCAGAGTTCAAATCCTCGCTATTGCCTCCATTTAGTGATTATTGTGCACATGTTGGGTCTTATTAAGAAAATTTGATGTAAGGAAAGTGTTAAAGAGATATAAATTAACCCTTCTCTATAAGCTTAATCTTTTAGAATATGTGACGATTTACATAACTTTAACAATTATGTAATTTAGTATCATTAGTTGGTACTCTTTGATTCGATGTAGATGTAATTTTGATTTCTTCTTGCTCATGAGAAGAGAAAGGGGAAAAAGAATGCAATATTGGTGGAGCTCTTTTTCACTTGGCAGAGCATAATTTCTTCAAAAATGATAATTCTGTCCCTGGTAGTCAGAAGTATATTCAAAGGATTCTCTCAGTTTTTAATTTTTTATACAACCGGAATCACAACACTCAAGAGCCTAATTAATTTCCTACATGCCCAAATTGTTGCATATGCTTTCTCCTTTCTCTGCAAAACTCTCTCTTATCAACTTTATTTGATGTGGTGGTGCATTTGGTGGAGCGATTGGATTTTCAGTTTAGGGAATTTGATGCTGTTGGTGAATCTCAAAGAGAGAAACTTGGTTGGAGAATTTTTGAGGATTTGAATGGACAGCAATCAGGAATTGACGGTGATAAGGGTTTGCTGTAGAAGAAAGTAATTGAGACGGTCATGTTTTCTGCTGGTGTTGCAATTCTTGTGTTTACTGAAATCATCAACTCTGATCCCTCTCTATTTTGGTTGAATATCCTCTCTTGTTGGATTTGTGGTGTTTGAGATGAATGCAAGAGGAGAGTAGTGTGAAAAGATAAATTTAAATCCTCTCTATCAGTTTAAGTTTTTTAGAGCAGGTGAGATTTTAACTTGTGTTAACATGATATTTGAGTGGGAGGTCTTGAGTTTGAATCATTATTATTTCTCCATTTCTTGATTATTGAGCATGTATTTGTCCTTGTTAAAAAAAATTGTGATTGACCCATCACACAGGGTGTGTTAAGAGGATAAATTTAATCCTTTCTATCATCTTAAGTTTTTTGAGCAAGTGACAATTTAACTTGATTCAACAAATAGCAACTAAAAGAGGATGGAGTTGATGAGGGAATGTGAAGTGATGGTAATGGCCACAGTAGATTTCTGGTGAGAGATGAACATACCGGTGAAGGAGAGAGAAAGGACAAATTTTTTTGTTATTGGCTCTTTACTTGTATTTAGTAAAGATTTGTGTTTGAGATTGAGCAGGAGAGATGGAAGTAAAAAGGGAAGGGAGAAGAACACATTATTGAAGGAAAGAAAAATATACAAATTCTTGTTACTGGCTTCTTTTGGTGTTATATGCAACCTTCATCACCAAATAAATTTATAAAAATTAGCAGGAACTTTTCACATAAAATTTTTTGTTGACCAGGACAGAATTATACATTTGAATGAAATTTGATTCTGGTGGGAAAAGTGGCTGTGGTAATGATCCATAAACATGTATTATGCAGAACTTTGAATTCACTATAACTATCATTTGCTTTGATCTGGAGAGGAATTTTATGTGTTTATTTTCCTGTTTAACCATGCTCTTGTTCTATCTTTCATTAGAAGGAACCTGAACTACTGTCAGGAAATGATGTCTTGTGGACATTTGTGAACTTTGCGGGCGAGGATCATACTAATTTTCAGACCCTAGTTGCATTCCTGAAAATGATGAGTACCTTGGTATGGAAGTATTTATATATTACTTTTTATCTTTAATTTTATGATGGTGAAGTTAGTTTCTTAGGTTTTTACATGGCAACTCCTTTTCATTCAGGCTTCCAGTTCAGAGGGCGCTTCAAAAGTTTTTGAGCTACTTCAGGGAAAAGCATTTCGCTCCATTGGATGGAGTACTTTGTTTGATTGTTTGTCAATATATGAGGAAAAGTTCAAGCAGTCTCTTCAGAATCCTGGATCATTATTACCAGAGTTTCAGGAAGGTGACGCAAAAGCTCTTGTAGCATATTTGGATGTCCTGAAGAAGGTAATTCAAATGAGGCCTGTATATGATTTCTTTCATGGCTCTGCTGCATGCTTAAGAAATACCAAGAGGTTTCCTATCTTTCTTGACCATTTATTTCCCACAATATTAAACAGTTTTAGTCGTTAGTGAATGTGTGGGTTTTTGTTCGGGCATCGTAGAAGCTAGTTTTGACTTCAAGACTATTGTTATGAGTGCATAAAGTATAAAAGTCTACACGACTTTAACAATTTTGCATTTGTTGTTTTAGGTTGTTGAAAATGGGAATCCAGTTGAAAGGAAGAACTGGTTTGCTGATATTGAGCCATTGTTCAAGCTACTTGGTTATGAAAATGTTCCTCCTTATCTCAAGGTTTTGACTATAAACTATTCCTCTTGCCATTTACACTATTTCTCTTTTCACTCATCCCCTTTGATAGCTTCATCCCTAATGTGTAGTAGAGAAGTGAGTTGTGGGTCTGACTGACCACATCTTGAACTTATGCTTAATAGGGTGCATTGCGGAATACCATTGCTACTTTTGTGAAAGTTTCTCCAGTTCTGAAAGATGCAATTTGGACCTATTTAGAGCAGTATGATTTACCAGTTGTAGTTAGTCCTCAAGTTGGAAGCAATGCTCAAGCGGTATCCACACAGGTACAAATATGTATTGCATTTTTTATGCTTCATGAGATTGTTAGGACACACTTTAACCGAATGGAATACTTTTTTTAGTTTAACTACTATATTAATTTTCTTTTGATGGCAACTTAGCATCTAATGGTTTTTTTTTTTTTTTTTTTTTCCTTTTTCTTTTGCAATTATCTTGACACTTTTCTGCATATTGAGTTTTATTTAATTTTCTATTCTAACTGAAATCGGTCAATCTTTTTGATGTCATTATCTACAACATAACATAAGAATATATTGCATCAAGTTTTTAATTCATGATTGACAGATATAGTTCTGGCATTCAAAGAAAGATTAACTAAATGATATGTTTGTCCTCTTAAGACATGGCATACTTTTCACCACAATATTATGGTAATGAGAACCTTAACCTGAAATGAGGTCTCTGTCTCTTTCTCAATGGTCCTCCCCCACCTCTCCCTCTCTTACTTTTTATCTTGTGAAGTTCACTAGTTTGCTCTCACACATATTTTGGAGGCTATACCATATTGGTATTTGTAAGTACGATATGCAAAAATAAATGCTTTGAGATGTTGGTATGAGTTTTTGTTTGAAACACTTATTTTTTATGTTTCGTCCGGTCTTCATTGAAGGTATATGACATGAGATTTGAGTTAAATGAGATAGAAGCAAGGAGAGAGCAGTATCCCTCCACCATATCATTTGTTAATTTGCTAAATTCGCTTATTGCTGAGGAAAAGGATGTGAGCGATCGAGGGCGTAGGTAAATTGCTCCGTAAAATCTTCTCTCTCTGTATTACTTGCCAAAATTATATGTATATTTCTCATAACTGAATGATATTTTGCAGATTTGTTGGCATCTTCCGGTTCATATATGATGACGTGTTTGGACCATTCCCACAAAGAGCCTACACCGATCCTTGTGAGAAATGGCAATTGGCTGTTGCTTGCCTTCAGCACTTCCAGATGTGAGTTGGGTTTGGTTTCTTTTTTCTTTTTCCAATCTGAATGTTTCTGGATCTCTTTCCAAATCTCTTTCACTTTCTATACAAAATCTGAAGTTAACTTCAAATATTGTGATATGTAGGATACTAAGCATGTATGATATTAAGGATGAAGATGTTGACAATGTTAATGCATCTCAGCAGTTGTTGATGGGGCAATCTCTTCCGCTTGAAATGCAGCTTCCTGTACTGGAGCTGATGAAAGTACTGCTTCTTTTGCTGCAAAGTTATTAGAGTCTTGCCCTTTGTTTGCTTCACATGGAAACTATTATGTATCTATCTGCTTACTTGAGACAAACTGGCTCCTGTGTATCTAGAAGAATACTTTCTTTACGGTACATTTGGACAACCGATTTTTTCTTTCTTTCTTTTTTATTTATTTATTTTTTAAGAAAAAAACTGACATACTTTTTTACTTAAAAAGTTGAATTTTGAGTTCATTAATTATATTTTTAATATCTAACTATAGAATTTTCAAATTTAAAAAATGTATCAATTTGGATTTTCTGCCAAAATTTAAATGTATATATTTATATATTTTTTTAATTTTAAAATGATTGTCCAAATGGACTATAGTTTTTACCATAGGTAGATTCTTAACCTCCTGCTGATGGTTTAGATATTTACATGATTCTGTTTTCGGAAACATGCTTCCTCTACACGGGGATTCTATTTTCCTAATTACTTGCAGTAGTTTATGAATTGGGAAAACTGTGATCTGGAATATTATGTACTTTGCTTTGCTGTTGATCACTTGTTTCTAATTGGTTGGCTTAAACTTGTCTAGATATGCCACTCTTTGTAATTAGTATGCTAATGTTTGTGCAGGATTTCATGAGTGGGAAAACAGTGTTCCGCAATATTATGGGTATTCTTTTGCCTGGAGTCAATTCCTTAATTACTGAACGTTCAAATCAAATTTATGGGCAACTGCTTGAAAAAGCTATTCTCATCTCTTTGGAAATTATTATTCTCATCTTGGAAAAAGATATTGTTGTTTCTGACTTCTGGCGCCCGCTATATCAGGTATGGAAGACAATCTTTCAGGAATTAGTTATTCTTATCTGCATCTGGTTTTTATAATTGAAGGTTTCCAGCCACTGTTGCCAGTGTATTGATCATTATTTGTGGTTCTGCTCTGTATTTGTTTATGTGGTCTGTGACTACAACCTTGCTTAAGGTAGACTTCAAACTTTCAATGTCTAATACTTGTGCTTGTTTCTGGTGCAGCCTTTGGATATTGTACTCTCTCAAGATCATAATCAAATTGTGTCCTTGTTAGAGTTTGTGAGATATGATTTTCATCCACAAATTCAGCAATGCTCTATCAAGATTATGAATATTTTAAGGTATCCATATTGCTGTCCTCTCGTACCTTGTGCATTGCTCTTTCTTGTTGTCTACTGTACCTTTTAGTTAAAACATCTGTCCAAGCAGTGATAAGATTTTCTTCTCTTATTAACAGTTCTCGTATGGTTGGTCTTGTTCAATTGCTCTTGAAAACCAATGCTGCTCTTTCTCTAATTGAGGATTATGCTACCTGCTTGGAGATGCGTGCAGAGGAATCCCAGGTTATTGAGGATAGCAGTGAAGATGCTGGTGTTCTCATTATGCAAGTTCGTCCCTAATCTTTCCCTTTCCATTGGCTCCTTTTGATATACTTGTGATT
The DNA here is from genome assembly GCA_025388415.1 of Cynanchum wilfordii. NCBI lineage: Eukaryota > Viridiplantae > Streptophyta > Magnoliopsida > Gentianales > Apocynaceae > Cynanchum > Cynanchum wilfordii. Next base: position 550,979 of record JAHSUH010003709.1, on the reverse strand, counting down.
TTTTTTTTTTGTATTATTATTATTTTTGGGTGAGTGGGTGGATTGAGTTGTCTAAATTTTGATGAACATCTAAAATACAGTAGCATCTTCCTGTGGTCCCATGATTAAGAAAGATAATGAATTGAAGAAGCTTGTCTCTAATGGAAAAATGCTTTCTAAAACAGTTTTATTATTAGAAATGTGCCTTTTGTTGTTATATTCCATGTGAATTATATACAAGGAATAAGTTCCAAAAGCATGTGCTTAAATGCACTGCTGTAAGGCCCTGCAAAGTTTTGAGTTTCTATTGCATTTTAGCTAGTATCTCATCATCTGTACACATCAATTTTTATTTGGGGCATATGTGCTTGTAGTCTTTTTCTATTTTCCTTTCTTCTCTTTCTTTGGGGTTTAGGAAGATGTAGGTATTAATAGTTCTAATGGTTATCGTTTCTTTTTCCTGCTTATGATTCTATTTCCTCACAATGCAGCTTCTCATTGATAATGTTGGTCGGCCAGCCCCAAATATAACTCATCTATTGCTCAAATTTGATCTTGATGGTCCAGTTGAGGGAACACTGCTCCAGCCAAGATTTCATTACAGGTGCTAATTAATTGTTTATTTGTATCTCTCCCTCTATCTCTGGTTGGTTCATTCTGTCATGTTTTGATTCTAACTTCTACATATGACGATGACAGTTGTTTGAAGGTCATTCTTGATATCTTGGACAGCCTTATAAAGCCTGATGTAAACGCAATGCTTCATGAATTTGGCTTTCAGGTTCTCATCTTTGCTGATATCTGACATTTTGAAATCTTCATCTGGAATTCTAATTACGTATATCTTTTACTTGATGGTTTATGTTCAATTGTTTCCTGTAGCTCCTATATGAGTTATGTGTGGATCCACTTACCTCTGGGCCTACTATGGATCTATTGAGCACGAAAAAGTATCAGTTCTATGTTAAGGTATACAATATGATTTCTTGTAATTTCTGCCTTAACAACTGATCATTATAAACGTCCTTTTGTTTTTAATTTCTGAGCACGTGTTATCTTGCAGCACTTAGATACATTTGCTGTTGCTCCACTTCCTAAGAGGAATAACAGCCAAGCTCTTCGCATCAGCAATCTTCATCAGGTTCAACACAAACTATTTATTCTGAAATGCCTTCTTAATCTCTGCCCTTTTACCTTTTTTTCTTTTTTTCTCTCTTCCCATTGTCATTTTTCTTTACTTCTATTTAGTTTATGCATTCATGTTAGTCACAGTGGTGATGGTGATAATAATCAATTTTAATGTGCTGCTGACTTGACTAATTGCCATTTGTATGTGCACATCTTTGAAAGTGATTCTACAAGAGATGTCCGCATTGAATATCTTAGGGTTCTAGTTGGTTATAACTTCAACTATGGTTGTCCAATTATCTTCATTTTCTGCTTGGTACTTGCCACCTAGTTTGAGCTTATTTTGGAATAGATTATCTTGTTTGGTTGGATCAATAACTAACTTTTATAGATAATTAAATATGTATTTTGCTGCCTCCCTTTCTTGTCATGGATTTTTAAGGGTGGATAACTAAAAGTTGGATGTGATCTATCATCAAATTCTAGTAGTGTGTAATTGCTTCTTCAATTGATTTATACATATAACAGTTAATGGCATTTGATTGGTCTCTGATTCTTCTTACCTGGTTGCCCCATCAAATTTTGCAGAGAGCATGGTTGTTGAAGCTTTTAGCGGTTGAACTACATGCTGCTGATATGTCCAGTCCGAGCCATCGAGAAACATGTCAAAATATTCTTTCTCAACTACTTGGTGGAAGCATCACTGAGAATGGCTCGGATCACAATATCTCTAACCTCAGTATCCAAAAGAGTATTGATTTTACTGGGATCAGGGCAATCAATAAGATTAAGGTAATGATGGCTAACATTAACAAACTGTTATTTCTGTATTAGAAGTAGGTTAATTCAAGCCTGTTATTCTTATTGAATTACATAAAAATGCTCTGGATGAGAAAAATGTATATATTCTCTCCTTTTCTGATTGAATAATGTAAAGCTACACTAAGAACCATATTTAATTAAGCTTTTTATTCGCATAGGATTATGTAGAAGTATTTTATGCTGGTTGTATGTTTATTTGTGGCTTTTCTATCTTGCTGGAACTAGAGATCCAGAGATTTTCAAGTTGGAATTCTAACTTTAAGAAGACAATACTGGATGAAATTGTTAGGTGGTTCCGAAAACTCCTTTTATTTGGGTGGAGGAGGAGCGTTAGGAATTCCAACCATTGAATTGTGTAAAGCTACTCTAAATCTTTATCTACTTTACCCAAACAAAGTAGCTGTTCATAGCTTTGGGAATTTATTATTTCTGATAAATGTATAGGAAGGTTCCAAGGTTCTACTGTGTAGTTTTGGACAAAAAGACACGGGACACCTGGGTTTATTTTCAGCTCCTCCAGTTTGTGGTAGTGTAAATATGTTATATACTGATCTTGGGATGTTTCATTATATGAAGGGTGCCAGTAATCTAGGCTTTGTTACTGAACATATGTCTATATTCTTCTAACCATTTTCACTATATTACTTCAGAAACTAGCATCATGAAAATTGTGGTCTTTCCTGTTTTTGGGAACTTATAAATTTATCAGTAGATGTGGTCTGACAATTGAATTTTTATGACTATTACTTGAGAAGAGTATGTGGATTGATGGGGAATACTGGAAATCCTCCAGGATCTATGCAAAACAATATGAATATAATCATTTTGAGTGCTCATGACTTCACTTCTAAATTGAATGTTACAAGGCTGCAAAAAAGTTTCTTTGAAAGAATAGATGATCCTAATTTTGTTCTGACCAAGTTGGTTTAACAATGATTACCACAAGCCATTCCGAGAAATAGCATTGCCATTGTATTGTCTTGAATTATTTTGTAATTATTTATAACTGGGAGCTTTTGATTCAAATTTTTGGTGTCGTCAATAAAACTTCTGATGGTGAAACAAAAGAAAAAGGTTCATATTTGTGAGCGATTCACATTCTGCATTATGTCTCCATTTCATGTAGCTTCTGCATTACTAACAGAAGACTGATGCGGTTTACTGTGGCATGGAACTTCTTACGAGTCTATATTTTTAAGCACAGAATTTTCTTAAATATTCGACATCTCATGCTGTGTTATTTTGCCTGTGACGGCCTTCATTTTATTTCAAATATAGGTCCTTGGATTGCTTGAAGTCATTCAGTTTAAATCTCCAGATAATATGAAGCCTTCGCAAGCTGTGTCTACCATGAAATATGGATTTCTGGTATGTAATATTGAAGTGTAAAGATGCTATCCTAATTATCTCATATCTGATGCCATATTACCTTTTAGGCCGAGGATATACTTTGCAATCCATCTGCAGCTGGGAAAGGTGGTATTTATTATTACTCAGAGCGTGGCGATCGTTTAATTGATCTTACATCACTACGAGACAAGCTTTGGCAGGCATGCTTGTTTTATTTATTTATTTTGTTTTATTGCTCATTTTGTGAATTGATGATATTTTTTTAATTTATTTGGTTATTGAACATAATATGGTCTAATGTTGTTTCCTATTTTATTTTTTCTCAGAAATTTAACATATCTAATCCCCAGCTTAGCACTTTTGGTAGTGAAGTTGAACTGAATGAAGTACGGGATACCATTCAACAGTTGTTGAGATGGGGATGGAAATACAATAAGAACCTTGAAGAACAAGCTGCTCAGCTACATATGTTAACAGGCTGGTCCCAGGTTGTTGAGGTATATCTATCTTTTCTTCCCCTGTTTCTAGAAAGTACATGAAATGAAAATTGAACTAATGACTCTTTTGGAATGGGTCATGTCACGCCTTTCAGATTTCCCTTCTATTTTATTTTTGGGTGGGTGGGTGGGTTTGCTAATTTTTTTTCTGAAGATCATATATATGTGTGTGTGTCTTTATTCTTGCTGGTTGTCTCATGTGGCATCTCTGTTTTGCTTAGGTTGCTGCCTCCAGAAGAATTTCATCACTTCAGAACAGATCTGATATGCTATTTCAGTGGGTTACCTTGAATCCTTTGATATTTGTTTTCCTTAATCGGACCTCTTTTTGATGACATTTTTAAATGATTCACAGATTGCTAGATGCCTCTCTCAGTGCATCTGGTTCTCCCGACTGTTCGCTTAAGATGGCTCTAGTTTTGACACAGGTTCTACTACCTGTAATTGTATACTTGGATTAGCATGCTATTTAAATAATCTTCAAAAAGCTTTTATTAATACAGTTGACATATTTATTTCATGAAATTTGTCAAGGTTGGTCTCACATGCATTGCCAAACTTCGCGATGAGTGTTTTCTGTGGCCCGGTGGTGTAAATGCAGACACGGTTACTAGTCTTGATATTATCATGACAAAACAATTATCTAATGGAGCTTGTCAATCTGTACTATTCAAACTGATCATGGCACTCCTCAGACATGAATCATCTGAAGCCTTAAGAAGACGGTAGGACTGATGAGATTCCATGATTACTGAGTCTTTTGCTATAATGTTTTTTGATCTTGGAACATTCTTACCACTCTGTTTTCTGGTTCAGCCAATATGCCTTGCTTCTTAGCTACTTCCAGTACTGTCAACATATGCTTGATCCTGATGTCTCAACAACAGCCCTGCATTTTTTATCAGCCAGTGAGCTAGATAATGATCCAGATCTTCAAAAGGTCAATCTTTGTTATCTTTCACCTGAGGGTCTAGGGTTGATAAAAGTATATATACATATATATAATAATAGAGATTTACTGTCTTTTTGCCACTCTATTGGTTATCCCTGTACAGATTGATAATGAGCAGGCTGAATTGGCACGTTCAAATTTTGCTATTGTTAGGAAGGAAGCTCAATCAGTCTTGGATTTGGTGAGTTCTTGGTGCATTTCTTACTCTTTAAATTGCTAATTGCTCGTTGAACCTATCATTTTTTGGAAATTTTGCCATCCGTTTGATTTGTTTCTTTTTAGGAAGCACATGAAATAAAAAATGCTAGAGAGTCATTGTTTTGGTATATTGCAAGACCAAGGAAGGTTTAAGTATACTGTGATGACCTTTGATATTTAGGAGTGTCTTGTTATAGATCCTGAAAAAAGATACCAGAGTTCGACATTTTAAGCTGCTTAACTATCACACATGATATCATCAGCTAGGACTACAAGGCATATGGTGGATAGTACATTTCATGTTTAAGGACTTTCATCACTGGCTACATTTAAGTTATGCAATTGTCCATGTGAATTGTGTTTTTGGGGATTGATCTGCATTGAGGTGGCTTGTGCTAGATTTATGATGGTAAGTTGTGGGTATAGTAAATCAATAAGTAGTTCATTTGGTTTGAGATGTTGTGCAATCCACAGTTTGGAATGAGGGATAAGGAAGATACCCTAGAAATCATCTAGCTTCAAAAGATGCAGGTCATGCTCTTGATTGGTAAGTTTAGCACTAGGTAACCAGAACAGAAGAAGACAATTTTGCTACTGTTCTTTTCTATATTGCTGCCTAATTTTTCTTACTTGATCTCATGTTGCTTCCTTTGTCAATATTGTACAACTTAGGTAATTAAAGATGCTACACAAGGCAGTGAGTCTGGAAAGACGATGTCACTCTACGTTTTGGATGCTTTGATTTGTATTGATCATGAGAAGTTTTTCCTTAGCCAACTTCAAAGTAGAGGCTTCCTGAGATCTTGTTTAATGAGCATCAACAATATTTCTTATCAGGTATTTGTTACCCAAGATCATCTCCATCATGTGAATGCAAGTAGAAACTGAGGTAGAACTGACCTTATGTTTCTCAATCTGGCTGTCTTCTTGCTATTCTTTTATTTGGTTTTTGGACCATATAGGATTTTTCAGATGATGACAGTTTCATATTTTCTTGTCAAGCTAAATGATCAATTACTTTGTAACGAGTCAATTGCTTGTCTGTATGCATTACAAACACTTTGCAGGTTTGACTAAGTAATGAAACAACAAAATTTGGAATATCAATCTTGCAATTTATCTATTTGTACTTTGGAACCAGTTCTATTTTACACTTTCAGAAACAGAATAGGATGTTGCATATGTGGTTCTTCTTAAAGTATCTAAGCTTGGTTCCCTGAAATATATATTTGTCCCTTTTTTCCGTGTTTGTTGGTTTGGAACACTCTCTTGGCATTGACAGCATTATAAGTGATAGCTTATTTGAAAATCATTTGAACTTTCCGTTCTTCTCTTTATTTATGGTTGAGTTTTTCAGTAGATCAGACTTGCTTACTTTTTCTCAGGCAAAATGTTTTGCATTCTTTAATATCATGTCTGATTACTCAAAAGTTAGATCATTTTACTAATTCTTTTTGTGTTGTATGTTCTACATTTGTGATTCCTTCCATGCATTTGTTAAGAAAAGCCTTCCTAGAATCTGTCATGGAATGGATTTGTTTAGAGTAATCAAGCAGTATCCGGTAAACATTTTCCAATTGATTATCTTGCTATTGGCCCTCTTTTCCTTGTCAAAGTGTTTTCCCTTATTCTTGGTGCGTTTTTCATCTAATATATTTTCATCTTATTCTTGGTGCTCTTGGCTGCTTTTAACTCCTGATTTAAGTTTTAAGAAAGCTGAAAAAGACTTTTTTTTAAAGCTATCCTCAAAAAGCTTGTCATGACGTATTTTGTTTGTTGATATGATTAAAAATAAAAATCCTATAATTTATTTTTTAAATTGATTTTCTCAAACGCACCATTGTTCAAGTGCTTAAGAAAGCTCTAGCAACTGACAATAGGCCCTTTGATGTTTAGAAGAAAGCTATCCAAATGAAAGAGACAGTATCAGAATCTCAACCTATTTTGCTTAATTAGATTTTACTTAAGAGTGACTTTTTTAGTTTGAGCAATATTTCTTATTCAGTAGCTCTTATGCTTCCTTAACTACTGGTTAAGGGTACAAGTCCTTGCTTTAACTTTTGAATTGTGTCAATAACCTTGAGTACTAAATGGGTTATGACAGGTGCTTTTTTGCTCTATGTTTTATATCTAGAAATGCTTTGGATCCTACAACATCCAGTTTCGTGGAACCAGTACCATTAGATAGTACTATATTATCTCATTCATTAGTTTATATTCACAATCTAGATTGTGTTACTTGTGACTGGTTTCTTGTTGGCATGGCTATTCAAATTAGTTGCTTGATTGTGAGTTGAAGCTGGTCACATGATAGTAATACCAAGAGTAACCGTGAATTACTATCCTACATTCATGTTATCTTGTGTATTTTATAGTCAAGTTTATTTGGTTGTAAGAGATTTATTTACTTTTTAATTTGTCCAAGATATAAACCTGCATGAGAAAAAAAACTCCTATGGAAATAATTTGGGGATAATGTCTGAAGTATTAATTACATTTTGCTGATTAAAATATGCAGATGGCAAATAGTAACTGCATTTTCATTTCTGTAAATACTCCTTTTTCTAAATCTTTTAGGATAGCAGAATTTCATTGGATTCAGTGCAGCGATTATACAAACTTCAAGCTGAACTTGCTCTCCTATTGAGAATAAGCCACAAGTATGGGAAATCGGGTGCCCAGGTTCTCTTCTCCATGGGTGCTTTGGAGCACATTACATCCTGTAAGGCACTGAGTGTGCAAGTTAAGGTACTGACCCCTCGTATGGGTTTTCTTCTTGCTTTCTCTTGTAGTCTTATTATTGAACTTGGCGCAAACTTTGTCAGAGGAGTCTCCAGAGGATGGATACTAAATTTCGGAGGGATATGTCTACGGATGTTGATGAGCGGCAAACAGTTCTTGCTCCAATACTGCGATTGGTGTTTTCATTGACTTCATTGGTGGATACATCTGAATTCTTTGAGGTTGACCACTTTTCCCTATAAAGCTGATGACTTCTTTGGTCAATTCACCTATTTGATATTGACTTTCTGGTAATTTATGCATTAATTTCCATTTTGAGGGATTAATTTATATATATATATATATGTATATATTTTTAAAGATTAATGTTTGTTATTAAGTGTTGAAATTAATTAATATACTCTCTCCATCCGAAATTAACTGATTCATTTCTTACTCAAAATTTGTTCTAATTCCCTCTTGAATCCATTCGACACATGCAATTTCTTTTCCATCAATACGACCTTGTCATTATAAAATCAAGATGGAATTAAATGACTTTTTTCCAACTATACCCCTAATTACTCTTTATAACTATTCATGTATAATTTACTCTACCAACAAAACTATTCTATAGTTACTTTTAAGACTCAAGTCTTTTGTTTAGTTAAAAGTCTATATCTATAATTAATGTGTTTTTTGAAAATTCAAATTTATTTAATGAAAGAGAGAGGTGGGTAATTGTTAAAGTAGATTTTTTTTTTGGTTAAATGGGACACTTATTTTGGGACAGGAGGGAGTAATTGATAATAATTCGTATATAACACGAATTATTTAATTAGTTATAAATATGATTAATATATATATTTTTTTTGGGGCAGGGGTGATCTCATCTGCATTTAACTGTTGTCACTTGATATGGAAAAATAGTATTTTTAATAACTCTTGAAAGCAAAGTAGTGCTTGTTACTCCTTTTTGGCTAGTTGATTTGGATTAATCACTATACTTGAGTGTCAACCCTCAGATTCTTCACCAATTACAGGAAACATTATTAGTATACTTTGCAACTGAATGTTTTCCCATTTGATATTCATTGCAGAAACTAAAGTTGTGTTAATGTATCACTTTTTTTCTGTTCATTTTTGTATTTCTGACTTGGATGAGTTATGATATTTTTGTGTAGAATCTGATTTATGTGAATGTTACTTTGACTGCTCTCTTTTATCAAATACACATTAGTCTGTCCTAACTTTTTTCATGAATGGAATCCTGTAAATTAGAGAAAATAGCTGATTTTTATGCCATGCTCCTTCTGGTCAAGTGCTTGTTTTAGCATTCTGTGAAAGATGCTTTCGTTGCTTCAGGAAATAAATTTAGTATGCTAGTTATACCTACCAATTTAAGAGTTCTTTGGCTTAATATTTTCCTGTATTATCACGTTATTGCTCTGAAGTTTTACAAAATGCCCAAATTCTTTTTATAATGATTTCCTCGAGCAATTGATATTATCTGATTTGTACAGGTGAAGAATAAAATTGTCCGCGAAGTGATAGAATTTGTTAAAGGACATCAGTTGCTGTTTGATCAAATTGTTCAACTAGATCTTTTCAGCGCTGATGAACTGACTATGGAACAGTTAAATCTTGTTTCTGGTATACTTAGCAAGGTATGACATGCTGTAAATGTGAAATGCAATTAAATTCTGTTGATTTCTGTCCTGTTATTTCATTTTCAGAACATGTTTACATTGCAGTATTTCATATGTTTGTGATTGTTAAATTATCAAGACATCTTTAAGCTTAGGTATTAGAATGATACATGATTTAGAATATTACTCTTTACCTGTCGCATATAGGCTAGACACATCCTACTCATGGGTCTTGCATGTGCAAGATCACACTTTTACTGATGAGATATCTATAATTTAAGCACATTGATCTCCTACTCAATACCATATGAAATACAACTGTCTTCCAAAAATTTAAGCTATTAGATTGGGGAACAATATAAATTCCTATTCTTTTAACATTTTCTTCACCTATGTACTATCTTCTACCTGCTTTCTTATTGTGCATTGCTGTTATTATTTTATTTTATTTTTTTATATAAGAACCTGCTTAGTCTATTGAAGTGGAATATTGAATTTCACAGGTATGGCCATTTGAAGAGAGTGATGAATTTGGTTTTGTTCAAGGCCTTTTTCGGATGATGCGTGCCCTTTTCTCAAATAATCCTGACTATTTTACTTCAAAGGAAGCAACACGCTTTTCTGAGGTAATAAGAGGTCTCAACGTTTAGCCTTTCTGCATGTAATACTGAATGTTATCTCATTTGAATTTTCTATTGCTTAATTATTTTTCATCACATTGCATGTACATTTCAGGGTCAGATAAAGACGGAGTTGAGCAGATCTTCTCTTTGTTTTAGCCTAAGCTCATATCTCTATTTCCTGGTTACAAAGAAGTCCCTGAGATTACAGGTATTGTGTAGAACTTTTGGGCCATAGATGCCCTGCAACTGCATCATGATGATTTGATGTTGATGTGAAATGACTACTGTAATGGTATGTTGAATGTGTTTCTACAGATCTCAGATCATCCAACAGATTATCATGCTTCTCTTGGACAACAGCAGCCAACACTAACCTTACTGAGTTCTCTTCTGACCTCTTTGACTACTGCACTTGAACATGCTGCTGAGGAGAAGTACTTGCTGCTAAACAAGGTCCATTCTTTTGTCCTTTTTCACTAACCAATGCATGGTCATTATATAAATCAACTTCTTACTACTAAATGCTGTACATGATTTTAGCAGATTCAAGACATCAATGAACTGTCTAGACAGGAAGTTGATGAAATCATCAATTTGTGTTCACGTCAAGATTGCACTCCATTAGCAGATAATATCCAGAGAAGGTACTTGAGTTTTTAGTAGCCGCTGTAATTAAACCTTTTCTCAAATAGAATTAATTAACTATTTAAATATAGGGATTACTTAGTTAGATACTCTAGAACTTCCTTAAATTTGGCTTTTGTTCTTGTAATGTTTTTACCTTTGTTTCTGCCCTTCAACTTATGAAAATTATAAAATTGCCCTTCCATTAATTTTTCTACTAAAAGGCCACTGGAATTCAGATACATTTTTTGTTTTAGTTTTTTCCCTGAAACTTAACTAAATTTAGAGAGGTTGCCCCTTAGTTAATTAGTTTTTTCTTAATAAATCTTTTAATATGCAAATGAAACAATAAATTTTACCGAGATTAAGAATGAACCATGACAGGTTTTCTAAATAATTATAAAACAAGAAGAATGATGCTTGTAATATGTAATAGGAGCATGAGATGTTTGAATTTTGCATGTCTTGTAAAAGATGGCTGCTGGCCCTTGAAGAAGAAAATTAGGGAATAAACAATGAGAAAAGAAAAGAAAAATAATCATTGAATTTGAATATGAAATGTGAAATGAAGTAAATCAAGGTGTGGATGTAATTGATAGATAAATTTTAAACTTCCTTGAAATTTGGTCTTTTACTCTTTAACTATGTCAAAGTTGGATTTTCATTTGCCTATGGGAAAACCTTTACTAAAGTAGTATTTTTATCTCTCTTATATTAACTATATGTCCATCACATGTTGCTTTTCTTGCTTTTCGATAGACATTAATGAAAAGGCAGTTTTTGGTCCCTTATCATTAGGTGGAAGGCAATTTTTAGTTCTGTTAGTTTTTTAGCAGAAGGTAACCTCTACAAATTTTTGTTTGACAGCGGAAGAGCATAAACCATAGTGAAAAAAGTTTGGCAGCGGAAGCCAAGATCCTTGAAAATTTAGGCATATTTGACATAATTTACCCTAAAATATAATTAAAAGCAGCCATGACTATTAAAACTTAACAAAAGCTTCTCTTGTTTGGTGGCACCCTCTCTGTTTTTTACTCCCCCTGGAGACACTGAGACTTCTTGCAGGCTTGGTTCTTCTTTATGTTTTCAAAAGACCATAACTTTGAATTCCTCTTATGGAAGTTATACATTGTTTAAGCTGCATCATTTTTTACTATACCTGCTATGTGTTTCTAATAAGTGCTTACTTTTGATCTCAAACTTTCTGCTTTCCGACCTTTTACATTTCCTGCTTCTACAATTACCTGGTTGACTACTTTTTTTCTGAGTAAATTAGATATATAAACTACACACCAACTGCTGAGTTTGTGAGAGAGTTTTTGCCTTGAATTGGAAGGCAGAAGCTTGTACCAAAGAAGCTTTACCTTGTGATGCAATTTTTTTTGCTATTTCTAGCTTCTATTCTTTTGTTTTCTATTGATAAAGTCTACTTTCTTGAAATCTTCCCCATTATCATGATCATCTTATCTGGGTAATTGCATGGCTCTCCATGCTCTGAGTAATATCTGGTTCGCATAAATTTTGGTAGTTATTTATTTATTAAGACCTATTTTGGAGTAATAGAACTACTCTTGCAATTAACATATGTGTATATAGTTCTGAAATGTTGAATGACATGTGCTCCTTTGCTTATGAAACCACTTCAGCTAATTGTTTGTGTTAATTCTTCTTCTTCTTCTAGGAGGTATATCGCAATGTTGGAGATGTGCAGGGTTGTTGTGAACAGAAACCGACTTATTACCCTTCTGCTTCTGATTTCCGAAAATGTTATGAATATTATTCTTGTCCATTTTCAAGATTGGTACAACTCCCATTTCTTTATCCTGTACTCTTGTGAAAGATGTTTGTGTTATATCTGCTTTAACTTTCTGTGCAGTGGAAATGTGGATGACTCTAGGCAACCTACAAAAGCCATTACGTATGGTACAAAAGGAGACTTGAAGGAGGATGACAGTTATCTTTGTGGGAAGTTAGTTCCAGTTCTGGAAAGGCTGGAAATGCTAACTGAGGTATTTAGCTAATTCTATTCTACTCTAGCAAGTACCCTCCTTCTAACCCTGCCCCTTACTTGGTATTTGTCATTCTTCTGTGATGCCACCGGTAATGTGGTTACTAATTTTTATTTTATTATTCTCTAAAAAAAAGAAAAATTGCCGGCGTAAGTTTCATGCCCTTTAGGTGATGTTTGACTTTTAGGTTCTCAAATTTTTAATCATTGAGGTTTTTTTGTCTTTTACCTACTACACTGTTAATTTGTTCACAGGAGAAAACAGGTCACAACTTGAAGGTGTTCCATAGATTAGCAAGCTCGCTCAAGGAAACATCCATTCAAAAGCTGGGCACATGAGTTGTTGGGTTTGTACAAGCATTATCCTTTCTCCTTTCTGAGGCACCCTTTATTGTGCTAAAGCATTGATCGTAGGGGTCTTTGGGGATCTTTGTTGTTTGTAAATGTTAGGGATGTACATGTGTAGTACAAAATTCAGTTTCAGATGGAAGAGCTCGATTTGTGTGGCTTTGCTAAAGTCTAGCTCAGGCTTGAATGGAACTTCTTTTGGTCCCTTTAGTTTGTTTTTTCTGTTGATAGCCTTTATTGTGAGGATGTTCATTTTTTGTTGTTTCTTTCATAGAAAAAGAGGTTGTATTTGGGTTGCTTATGGTGGTGAGGTATATTACCACTTTAGGTAGGTGTCACTGAATTCTCAAAATCCCTGCACGCTTGTATTTAGTATTGAAGTTTTGTAGTTGCCAGATCTGAGATTCCTCTTCATTACGCATGTCATAGCTGAATCTAGGAAGAGGACCAGACTGGGGAAAAGTGATGGTTTTGCAAACATAAAGATCCCTTTATTCTTGCCCATTCTTTGTTTCTCAGTTAGGTTGTTTTATTGTTTTCATGTGCGACAAAGTAATTGATTGGTGTTTCCTTTCAGCTTTTAATGAGAATCAAAACCTCTGCAACTATAGAAGATCAGCCAAATTGCACTGCATTTTGATCAATCTGAAGAAGGAAGAAGAATTTACATTTGGGCTTGAGTTGGTTACGTATCAGTGCCATCTAGGAGACAAGGACTGGGCATTACATCAATTTCCTTGCCGTGGGCATTAATGCAATTAGCAATGACTTGCTTCCCTGCCATTACAGATTCTAGTTGTACACTTTGCATTTTGATTTCAGAGCAAGGCACGGAGGAGCTGCAGTTGAGATTGATTGCAATATCTGTGCTTGAGGTTCCTGTTATCGCCTTGTAGATGACATTGCTGATCTGGACTCCAGTTTCCTTGATCAATGGGTACGGGTACAAGTTTTTGTTAGTTCATTGTAAAGGGTGACACTGTAACTAAGTTAAATGTTCTGCTTTAGGAGTTTACCAATTGTGGACAAGCACCCCTGACCTCGCAGTAATTCTGATCAATGATGATTGGGTTCTGGACATCTAGGAACCTCAAATTCTCAAACAGGACTCCTCGTACATAACCTTTTCCTGTCTGTTCAGTGTGAAAATATTGTATAACTACTACAGGGAAGAGAACTTCAGCAACAGCTTCTTATGCTAAAAATTGAAATGCTTGATGTTTATTACCTGCCATGTCTTGATCCTTGCTCCATTTGTTGTGCCAGTGAAGAGAGAATTGTTCACGTGAATGTTCTCCACACGAACAAAATTTCCTCCTTTTCCCAAGCTTCCAATACTATAGGAAGGAAATCAGATGATCATATGAAAATCTTTAACTGGGAATTTCTGTTTTTGTTTTTCCGTTTTTTGTTCTTTTAGATGGTTAAAGTTTACTATGCTACGGAATGAGGTAAAAGCCAAACCTTATGCCATGACCCGGTCCACATTCAACGTTATTAATGTCAATTTTAGATGTGTAATCTCCAATTGAGATGCAATCGTCTCCTATTAATCATAACACACTACTCATTACTGGATATATATATATTTAGGGTTCAAATGATGAACAAAGAGTACCAAAAAAAGATTACCGGAGCTTATTTTGATGTTGGTTATATTCAGATCTTCAGAGGATTGGATGTGGATGCCATCAGTATTTGGACTATTTCCAGGAGATTGAATTGCCAAATTGTCAATCTTGAATCCCTTACATCCCATCACGAGTACATGTGTTTGAGGACTGTCTACAATACGAAGGTTGCTGATTCTTCCCTCACTACATGACAGGAACTTTAAGGTCTGCAAAGATGGTAACCATTTTGTAAAACATTATTTTTTGAACTCATTTCATTTATTCAAAGTCTCACTAACTCATGATCTTCCCATTTGACAGTTTCTTGCTGGGTATTTATTACACTTAAAAACTTATTCGCCTGTTTCACATTCAAATATGTCAAAGGTACTTACTGTCGGAGCCAACTTTGTGCATCCTTCCTGCAAAAATCACAGATATGTTTGCCAATATGATCAGAGATGTTGTGGATCGAATTCAAAGGTTGATGATGTTCATGAGTTTTTGACCAAATACACATATGTTTACCAATTGGGGATGATATCTACATGATTGATCCCACCACCCCTTTCCTTGTCCAAAAATGATTCCAGAACCTTCTACGTTGAGCCCTCTTACGTTCTTGAAAGCCAGCCACAGGCTCGCATCCTGCCCACTCCATACGCTGGGTGACCTTGGTGCCACTATCGTCCCTGATATCTAAAATATCCATGGGGAGGGAGGGATCATGAATTCTATTATTCTGCTAAAGGGAAAGAAATATATAATGGATTCCCTGATATATAATGAAATATATATATATATATATATATATATATATATATATGTTTTTTCATTACCACAAAGTGAATTTCCTCTGCTTTGCAGGGACCGGTGAAACTGACGGGATATACCAAGAATGATGTATCTTCAGGAACGAACACAGTAGGAGTTCCTGTTTCTGCGTTGCATGCAGCATTCCAAGCCTCCAGAAATGACTGACGAAATGTAAAATGTCTGGTTTATTTTCCCAGACCAAGATATATATATATATATATATATATATATATATATATAAGAGAGAGAGAGAGAGAGAGAGAGAGAGAGAGAGTGAGAGAGAAGCTGATCATGCACCTGGGAATTGTTTACATCGTAATCACTGATTGCCCCATAATCCAAAACATTGAATATGTCTTCTACAACTACTACTGCATCTTCATCAGAAGTAGAACCGATTACAGTTGTTGCAGCAAATAACAATCCAAGAATTAACATGAAAAAAATGATTCTCTGCAATAACATAACAAAAACAAAAACAATTATATTTATAATTTAATTAAAGATAAATGCATGTAACATAAAATTAATTAAGAAGAGTTTAGTACGTAAATATATTTAACTAACCATGGTATTTTGAAGAGACAAATATATATATATGAACGTTATAAGTTGATTAATATTAGTATTTAAGGGAAGACGAAACAAAAAATGGATAATTTTCTTTTCCCACCCTCAAAATGTCATCCAATTAATTGACTTATAAGATCAGTTGAAGGTCGAAAACTAAGAAACAACAATGGCAATTTCGAAGGATGAATTACTCTCTTTATATATGTATCTCTCTTTCAAAAGACTCAATCAATTAATCAATCATATAGAGGAAAGTATTACATATTTTTAATGTAATATTTAATGGGTACATCTTACAAAGAAATTTTTTCATTTTAACTCTTTATATATATATATATATATATATATATATATATATATGACGCTCTCCCAAGATGATTACAAACTCAGTGATTTTATTTAATATTTATAAATTATTCATCGTAACAAGTTTATTACTACTATTCCTTTCTTGTGATATATATGAAATATGAAAACTCTTTCCATTGAGTGGAGTTGAGGTCAAGTAACTTAAAAAGCCTGCAAGCAGCTGGCTGCTGGCTTTGGAAAACTCTTTCTAAAATCTCACTTGCGGCATACCCTTCGGGAAAGGATGCCAGAAGTTTCTAAAGCTGACTTTCTTCTTCCAATGGTGACCTAGAATTTCCATAACAGGTAATATACTAGACTACGGAACATTTCCATTTTTTGAACTTTCTTTTCCTTTAAAAACAAAACTGCTCTCATTTATTTATTTATTTATTATTTTTTTTTTTATAATTGTTATAAATTGTCATATACTCTAAAACTTTAAACTAATAAGAAATATCAAATTTACAATAGCTAAGATTTGAATTTATTTACCAACTAATTTTTTATTTATTTTTTTGAAATTTGAGGTATTTTACTTTTATTATATCTTAAATTCATGAGTTTTTATAAGTGATACTACTACCAAGTAAATTATGCACCAAATTAGTTAATATTAACTTAGTAACTAAACTAAGTACCTATTTAACTTATAAATATATTAAAATTATATGTTAAATATTAAATAAATTAGTTATTTAATAATAATATTGAAAATAAATTAAAAAGTTAAATAATTATATTAATAATTATTATTTAATGGAATTAAATGAGTTTAACCTATTTATAATTTAAATATAAATAAAATTAAATAGATTTATATGTCACCCTTAATATTATTACCATTACCCTATAATAATATAGGTGAATTATCCCCTAATAAAATAATAAATAGGAAATGCTTATTAAAATAAATAAATAAATAAGAAATATAAGCAGGAAAGTAGATGAAGAGACAACATGGATTTTTTCATATCAGATTGGCCCAAATAAATCCAAATCCGACCCGATCCGACCCGACCTGATACAGCGAGCTTTCTCCCAGTATGTAGATCTCCGGGAAGAATCACAGCATTGTTCACTACACTCTCCACTCTAACTTCAAAGATCTCTCATCTTTAATTTCTTCCAAGATTTCTCGATTTCTCCTGCATTATTTTCCACCTGAATTTCCATGGCAAATGCCTGGAAAAGGAACCAACCCACCAAAGTTCTCACTCCAAAGACTGTCCTTCTCTTCCTCTTCTCCTCCATCCTTCTTCTAATCTTCTTCTACCTAGCCTCCCAAACCCAAACCCCTAATCCTAAATCCATAGGAACCCTTAAAAGTGTTCCAATTTTTGAGAGGAAAATCAAGCCTTTTGATTGCTATAATTCACCACAAGCCCGTCCTGTGATAGCCAATGTTGTTGAAGGACTTAAATACCCATTTCTGTATTCGCTTTCGGATTTTGGGAACCTACCGGAAAAGCCACACAAGAATATTGTGAGGACGCTTAAGGGAAAACCATTTAGGAAGGCTGATATATCTGGGACTGTACAGGAGTTGTTGGAGAAGATGAAG
The DNA here is from genome assembly GCA_025388415.1 of Cynanchum wilfordii. Taxonomy (NCBI): domain Eukaryota; kingdom Viridiplantae; phylum Streptophyta; class Magnoliopsida; order Gentianales; family Apocynaceae; genus Cynanchum; species Cynanchum wilfordii. The sequence continues at coordinate 533,166 of JAHSUH010003709.1, read as the reverse complement.
GAGGAGAATCAGAGAAGTAAAGGGACTGTTGTGGATGTTGGAGCTAATGTCGGAATGGCTACTTTTGCTGCTGCTGCTATGGGCTTCAAGGTTTTGGCTTTTGAACCTGTGTTTGAGAATTTACAAAGGATTTGCGAGGGAGTTTACTTCAATAGAGTTGGGGAACTGGTAGAAGTTTTTGAGGCTGCAGCATCTGATCGATCCGGGAATATCACATTTCATAAGGTATTATTAGCTTTGTATGATTGAATCACTTCTTGTATTTTTTTTTTTTATAATTTTTTTTAATTTTATTTTATTTTGGTATGTGTTATCTGCATTTGCTTTATATTTGCACCTTCCCTGATGAGAAATTCAATGTTTTGATGAAATTAAAATAGTTGTGGAGAGTGGTGTTTGTGGGTAGTATGTGTTGATTTTATTGCTATAGTGTGTAACTGCAGATTTTTTTTTGCAATGGTTTCTAACAGTCTCATCAGTGCACTTAGCTCTTTTTTTTTTTTTTTTTTCCCTTATATATATTGGCAAGAATCAACTGGCTAGCAATTAAGGATTATCCCTTGTGTATCTGTTCACTTATGGTCTTACCAATATGCAAATTTAGGGTGCTTATTTGAGATTTGAATGTCAAATAAATTTTAGAAATTATAGTTATGTGTGCTTGTTGAATATCTCATTCATAGCAAGGGCACAATTAACTTAGAGAAACTTGAGGCGAATGTGCAATTTAAAATCCAAGCCCTAGGATAATTGCACTTCAATTTTACATAACAGTTCACCTTTTTACTCTCTTGAAGAATTAGGTATACATGGTCCTCAGGAAGAACATCCTTTACCTTCTTATATAATTTGGAAGCTTATGATATTTTGGCAGTGATATAATATGAAATCTTGATGACTACGAGTTCTGAGAATTAGTGATGAATTAGACTGGTATATTTAAGTGGAATTTTGAGATAGTTGCTCAAGATTGAATCCTATCAGTATGAGAAAGGATAAAAGCTTTTTAGATTACCCTGTCTATGCCCCTTATGATGTTGGTCCACTACTTCACAGTCTTCTTTGATTATTAAAGTATTATTTATGGTTTGAGATTTTTACTAAGAGCTCAAAGTGTTATGAAATAAGCTGCTGATTTTATCCACGTCAAGTTTCTTGAAACTCTTTTCTGTATAGCTTTAGTTGGGTTACTATTGACCTAAGAAGATGTCAGTTTTAAGGTATGACTTTGAATTCTTGTTCTAAGCTATACCATCATCCCACAAAATTTTAGTGAATTTTGATGACCACTTAAAAACCCATCTGCAAATTTTAGTAATCTTTTGCATAAAATGTGTGGATAGTCATTGGTTTTCTTGAATATGAAATTTCTTTTACCCTTGAATTTTCCTTTTATGGATCATGTTGTGAAATGTCTATAGCTCTACTTAAAAGTTCATGTTTCTTATTTGCTTGTGTACCAGTTGGTTGGACGTCTGGACAACAGTGCAGTCTCAGCAACTGGTGCTAAAATGGCATTCAAGTCCAATGAAGAGATTGCACTTCAGGTCAAATCTATTCCTCTTGATGAAGTGATTGAAGAGTCTGAGCATGTGCTCTTACTTAAAATAGATGTTCAGGGTTGGGAGTATCATGTATTGAAAGGGGCCTCAAAGCTCCTGTCCAGAAAGAAAGGGGAAGCTCCTTACCTAATATATGAGGAAGATGAGCGTTTATTGCAAGCCAGTAATACTAGTGCAAAAGAGATCAGGGAATTCCTTCATAGTGTGGGCTACAAACAATGCACTCAAAAAGGTACAGATGCACACTGCATGAAAACAGAATGAAACGTGATTTTTCTTCTTGATTCTGTGTAAGCTGAATGAAATCCTAGGAGGGAGAAATACTTGTGAATCTGTAATCTATAACACTCACAGCAGACCTCAAAAAGGTTACATGGATATATACGGGATGGCAGCAAATGACAATGACTGCATGATTAGCTGAAAATTTGAAGCAATGGAGTCATGAGTTTCTGGAATGATTCACAAAAGAACTGCTGCTTCCAAGTATGACTAATTCTCTAGCAAGTGACTCTGATCTGATCTTTGATAGATCAATTATTTTTTTCATTCTTTATGTATGATACATTTTATTTGTTGGAATATCCACTTTACTGAATTAAAAACAGTTGTTCTTTTGATTGATTATATTGGCAGGTTAATTATTTCAGATTATTCAAGATTTACTTCCATTTCCCCCTTATTAGATGCCTGTTGAATAAATTAGTTGATCCTGAAAAGGAACTAAAGATATTTTGGGATCTAAAAGACCCTTTCTTGTATATTTTCAGGTTATTCAGACTGTCTAGTGTAGATTTTTCTTAGCATGCTGAACTTGTAAAATGTAAAGACAGGCAAGAAAATGGCAATTTCTTCTCCCATCACTCTCCAGTCATCGGAGTAAGGTGTAACCAGTAGTTCCATGGCAGAAGTATGTTATATTGAGTTAAATAGTCAACTTACTCTAAAAACTTGTATGACTATAGCAGAGATTCGAACTCCAGTTTTTTCCCTTTCACTAACTAAAGAACTAGGAAACAGGAACAAGGCTATACTTATATATATACACCCTGGACGATAGTCTAGCTTGGTGAGAAGATGGTTTATATGCTTACAACTCAATGTTAAAGAAATCATTCAGCCATTCACTAATTGGAACTTTGAATTTTGGTTATAAACAAGAGGTAAAAATACATTTGTGTAAGTATTTTAGGAGAAAACTACTAATGATGCTCTTGTATTTCATCTCATACCTCTGTTCTCTCTGTCACCTTGGAGACTTTGTTAATCTTTTGGTCCACTGGTTTTTGAAGGGCCACATCTTTCCACCATAACATCATACAGTTGCTTCCCATTCTATATATATATATATATATATATATATATATAATATTGTAAGAAAGTGGAACAGAATCAATAAATGAACATAATCCAAGAAACAAAATTCAGAATTGAGACAGACTTGTGAACTGAGTAAGACAGAAAACCAAGTTTCAAGGCAGTCTGTCTTACAAAAATTACTGGGAAAAAGTGAATCTGGCCTTCTGGTTTTGTTTGTGTCTCTTTAAAATAAACCAGTATTGGGAAGTTTGGCCACCAAAGCTCCCAGTTCACAAATGTTGAGTACCTGTTAACATAAAAACATTTAACAAATCAGTCAAGTTCATTGCAAAAGACATTTTTTTTCTCTTTTAAGGTTTTTTTCGCTTTCTAACCTGACTCAAATTTATAACTTTCTATAGTCATATTTAGGTGAGACTAGACTATTACAACTCGAGCAATGCCTTCTTTCACAATCATAAATTTAAAAGAATTGCACGGAAGATGCTTACTTCCAGCGGTTCTTTCCACCAACAAAAACATTTTCACCAGATTCCTCAAGCTCCTCACCTACTTTCACCTCCTGCAAACAAAAAAATGGGCACAAATGATGAGAAATGGATATCTCTAAACACAAATTTATTGCAAGAAAATTGAATTTTGAAGACATTAAGAAAGTATACAAACCAGAGCTTCGTTGTCAAAGACAAATCTCACTCTTGTTGTCTGTAAGTAGAAAAGAAAAGCATTAGAATTGGCATGTAACTAAGAAGTACATTACAAAATATCTCCACAAACTTTCAAGCAACAAGAAAGATATTTATTCAATGTATAATTACTAGGGAAATCCAGGCCTAACAGGCCCCAATCCAACAACTTGGCACCATCATCTTCGATGTACCAAAAGAATATCTGGAATGGACTATAAGGACCAAAACTATTTTTATTATTATATACTTTCAATGTGGGACGGATATCTGAATAGGCAATCCAAGAACACTCATAAAAGTTAGTCATTGTTTTGTACCTGGAATAACAGAAGTAATCCAAGTAAACCAACAGGAGCTGCTGCAAATAAATTATCAGCATATACTAAACCACCAGCAAATCCTGCACAAACCACAAAATCTTCATGTGGGCATTGTACAAAATACACATTGTCAAGAAACAAAGAATAAGTTGTTCTTAAAGTAGGAAGTTCAAGAACATCATTAACAACTCCAAAACTCAAAAAAAAAAAAAAACAAAACTTTAAATTCATGAGTGCAAGCTACAAGAAGTACCCACCGAGAAGAACAATGGGAATTCTGTAATCAGGGTCAGGAATAACAGTCTCTTTCTTGATTTTACTTCTAAGCTGCAAAATACTAAAAATCGTTACCAATGACCTATAATACATATATACTGAAATCTTCTGAAATTGTTTAACTTATATATATATTATGTATGTATATGTACCACTGAAGAGATTGTAAGAGGGCTTCTCTTGCTATAACAAATAGTTCTTCTCACAAGAGAACAATCACTACCAACCACCACTTTGCCATAAAATGAGCTCTGGAATTTCCCAGAAAGTCCACCCACTTCTTTATCTGTTGTTTAAACCAAACCAAGATTAAACAAAATTAGTCTCCCCATAATTCCTCCAATTAAAAATCATCCAAACAAAGAGTGAAAAAAGAGGGATCCTTTATCTTTTATCAAGAACCACAAAAGAAAAGAAAAAAAGGACCCCACAAAAATGGAAAGTTCAGCAAAGAAGAAGAAACAGTTTACTCTGTAAGGGTATGAAGCGAGCAACAGATAACAGATTGCACTGCATGTCGTTTTACTGCTTTCTTTCTCTTCTTATTTTTGCTTGCCAAAGGCTACTACTCTACTACTGATGAGAAAAAAATAATAATTAAAAATATATATATATATTTGTTTAAGGTGCAAAAATGCTGAGAGGCTGTGGTTTACCAGAGTTACCCTTTGAAGATATATATATATATATGCATTTACACTAAGGTCCCTAAAGTTCATTTGGACTCATTTTCAAAAATTTTATTAATTTTTTATTTTGTCAGTTAATAATAATTTCATTTATAATTATTATTCTTGTTAAATTAAAGGATCTACTAAGTTAATAATAAATATCTAAATTAATTAAAAATTGACAATAAATATCTAAACTAATTATTAAATATTTTCGATGTGGGATTCACAAAATATATATATATATATAATATATATAATCATATGTTTTAAGACAGCTAAAAGCAAAATTGAAAAAGAAATACAATAACATATATTTTCTCTGTTAGGGACCAATTTTTACGCACTTCAAAATACATAGAAAGTCTTTAATCAAGCAAAGGGTGTTTTAGTAGTTTCACCTATTACAGGAAAGTTTACTCCCTTATCTGCTGCTTGTGTTCGTTAACAACAACGTCAGCCTGAAACTCCTTTTCCTATTTAGTCACTGAGCTTTGCTATATACTCTATCCTTTCTCTCTTGCTTCCGGAGAACCATTTCTTTTTGTTTCCACTGAAAAGAACTCAAAACCATACTAAAATCTTTAATCCCTCCAAAGGAAAATGGCAAATTCTTTGAGTTTGACGCCACTTGCTTCCTTCAATCGGGTTAACAAACCAGGTATCTCTTCGTTTAACACCAATTCTTCAGATATCTACAATAATGTTTCTACATGGGTTTTTCTTTTTCTTTTCTTGTTAGTCTTTTTAATGGATTGCATTTCTGTTGAGATTGAGAATTCATTTGTTAAGTTAAATTTTGCATAATTTTCTGCTGTTTGCTGCAATGAATTTCCATGGGAGAAAAGAAAAATGAAAAAGATAAAGATAATGCCTCAACTTTATAATGTTTTTATCTGGTTTCTCAAAAAAGGATGGATTCTTGATACTGCTTGTAGGACTAATTAGTGGGAACTCCAGTTTCAAGAAGGCTGAGTGGATAAGTGATGTAACCCGCAACTCCAAACTCGCTGCTACTCGAGTTTTGGAGATTAAGGTAAGCGTTCATTTCCGTAGAAGTGAACTCAACCGTATAATGTCTTATCATAATTTAGTTTACTTTCTCTTGCATATTAACCAGAAAAACATTGGTCTATTTCTCCTGACATTTGAAAGAAACATAGAATAGTTTAGAGCAAAATCAGTAATATTTTTGATAATTGGGAGATACCTGAATGATGAATTGCTTTTAAAAAGAATTATCCACTTTCTATAAATAATTCTTACATCCAGATTGGAGGTATTGTGTCGAACTGCTTGCCCCCTAGTCCTAGCATGGAAGAATGGTTGATTGAGAATTTGACACTAAAATATAAGGTCTTCCTTTTTCCCTACCCCTCCTCTTCTTTAACAATAAAATAAAAATGGAGCTATTGAGTTGAAGTTTCATCATTAAGTCATATTAATTAGTTATTAGTCTTTAAACTGCTCATTCTAATAGAAACAAAATGTTCATGAGCTTTTGAGGAGTACTCTATTGCGGAATTACTGATGGTGAGGCTTTATATATTTTGGAAAATGATTTCATACATGTAGAGATGTCTAACAATTTTGGTGTACTTGTAGTATTAATAGGGTGTTTTCTTGTATTCACCACGGAGTTTACTTTCACAATGCTTACTTCCCTTAATTGTAGTTCAAAATTCTTCATTGTCTTTCAATACCTCTCTTCAGAATGTTCTGTCTGATGATTTTACAGGCTACAAACAGCAGTCAAAGCACCAAGACAAATAGCCTTTTTTGCCCTGATTGTGAGGGAAATGGTCAGTGAAACTATTAATATCAATTATCTACATGTAATATTTTCACTTCTTGGACTTGATAAATTATTTCTTCTATGAAAATTGCATGCATTTTGGCCTTTTTATTGTCAGTTTATGACAGAGAATTTCCTGATTAAGGTAATCTTGATATATTTTTCTTTTCTTTTTTTCTTCCTTTATTAAAAGGGGAAAATGGAAATTTAGGTGGGTGTATACTACTAGAATCTTCAAGTTTCTATTCCTACCTTTTGTGATATACATGTCATCCATTTCTTGAGCAATACTATGATGCCCTAGAAGCAGTATTCTATAAGTGACATGGTTGATCTTCTATGACCACATAGTTTGTATACTCTTATATTATTGTATCTTATGTGCTTAATCGATGTATCTGCAGGTTCTAAAGTGTGTACACAATGCAATGGTTCAGGGGTTAACTCTGTAGATCACTTCAATGGGCAGTTTAAGGCTGGTGCACTTTGTTGGCTTTGCAGGTATGAATATAGGATAATTTGAATAAGCACTTTGAGATACACTAAAATTAGTTACTGTGCCATGGTACTATCATTTTCAGCGTCAAATAGAACCAACCATATGACTTTTTTGTTTCAAGCTTTCCTGTTATGTTCCATTATTCAATGAAATGGCAGCACTTGTCTTGCACCTCCAAATATTTAGCTAAAATTTCAGCAGCCCTTTGAATGTCACGGAGTTTCATTGCCCTCCTGATCAGTGGAAGAGTTCGAAGATATGAAACCAAATACTCTGTAGACTTAAATTTGGGGAAAGAAAGAGGCTGACACAAAAATATCTTAATTCATATATATATATATATATATATATATATAATTTTTTTTTTTTTTTTTTTTTTTTCCTTTTTTTTAGGGAAAACAGAAACACTTATAAAGTTTACCTTACACTTCATATTTTTTTCAGAATTTCTAAGACTATTTCCTGTTACTTATGTTTTCCCATAGTCTGTTGCAAAGTGGATGTGCCTAGTTCAGTTTCTGTCTGAAGTCTAAGTCATCATCCAACATCAGAAATTCATCATGGAAAATACATAAATGGCTAGGATGAAAAAAAAAAAAAAAAAAAGAAAAGATAAGCATAGTTTTCGAACCAATGAAGGTGGGAGCTGAGAGTGTTCATTAGAGCTTCCATTTCATTACCTTTGTGATAGGACAAAAACCTGATAGTAGTAGCATAACCACATAAGTTCCAGCAGAGCACCCACAAGCTTTACTATCTTTCTATTTCTTCTGTTTTGAATCACAATGAATACATGCAACATTAGGTGCATATAAGATGGAATATTCAATCATTGCTGCTGTATGCGGCTCTTGACATTGGAATTTCATATTTCTTTAATTAGGGAAATTCATGTAAACTCATCGTTCAGTGGAACATTTTAGAGAAACTGGTTGAGAAACAGCAGCACCAGAAGTTCTATTTTACCTTATGCCATTAGATGATAACTATTCTGGACAAGAACATTTTCAGCATGCAAGTTCTAGGTGATTTATAACACCCTTTAGTAGTTTCTACTAATTTCAGGAGCCCCAGTGTGTCGATTTTCTAAACTTTGCTTCTTCATTGAGCATTATTTTATCTTTTTCCCTCCTTTTTATTTGTAAAAAGTGCTGCTGCTGCTGCTAGTCATATGTGTGTTTCTTTTGGACAACTTTTTAAAGGTGTACCAGATCCCATTCCCATACTTGTGTATTTCAAGAATTCTATTCCCATATGTCATAGCATGAGTTTCAAGGATGCTTCAGCCCTTTTTTCAGTGAAATTAAAGCTTCAGTCGCACAACATCTCTCTACTAAATACATCACAGTAATGTTTCATCCTCCTCCACCCTTAGAAATTGGAGATATGGTGCAAGTTTCTTGTTTCAATAGATTATCTATGATAAAAACTGAACTGATGACAATAACACTCAACCCTTAGACAACATTGTCTTAGTTTCTTTCTAGAAAATCAACCTGTGTTTGTTGGTTTTCTGTATGTCGAACTATCGACTTTGTTTTAAGCTGTCCATTTTTCTATTCAATCTCATTTCAGGGGCAAAAAGGAAATTTTGTGTGGCAATTGTAATGGAGCTGGATTTCTTGGTGGAGTCATGAGCACTATAGAGGATTAATTAGCCTTCATATTTGTGAAATAGTCATAGTAAAATTGTCATCATTGCAATGCAAAATTCTGTGTTTTAGAAGGCAAATTTATTAAATGGATCATGTTTTTGGTTGTTGTTTTTGTATGTTTAAGCTGAAGAATTTAGAAGGCCTGCTGGATTATAAGAGAAATATATATTCAAAGATTTTCTTCTCATTATCAAACACATTTGGCTTATATATATTTTTTGTGAAAAAAAAAAAAAAAATAAATAATAGAGTTTTATACGCGCCAGGTAGGGGTCGAACCTACGACTTTCTGCTTAGGAAACAGACGCTCTATCCACTGAGCTACAGGCGCAAATTTATATCATTTGGCTGTATACTTAATATTTATTATAATATCTTAATTTTTAATTTAGTTTCTGTATTAACGTAAAAGAATGGTGATTTTTTTCTTTTTAATATAATAATTTTATAATTCAAATATTTTATTTTATTTTTCTTTTACCATTATAATTTCAAGTTCTATTAAAATTTTAAATATTTTTTTACAAGAATTTTATTAATATTTCGTTTGGGAATTTAATTTTTTTTATTTATACCTCTATAATTTTGGCAAATCCTTTTTTAGTTTGGGGTTTTTGTGTAATATATTTTTAAAAATATTTTTAAAAAAAAAAAAAAAAAAAAAACAATTCCAATAACTCCTCCTCCACCCACCACTCCAATTCAAGAAATCAAAGTAAGCTTCCACCGTCTCCCAACCATTTTATCATCCTTCTCTTCTCCACCATCTCCAACCATCTTCCCTTCCCTCCTCTGTTTATCAATTCTTCCCCTCCTCTTTTTTTATTTTTTTCTGCCAAATCTGCAAGTTACGATCTTGTTCTTCTTCTGCAGAGGACAGAACTCAGAGATTTTGTTATATATTGGCCTTTGTTCTGCAGACTTTGGAGCACATGATCAGCGTAGCTGTATTAATTTTCTCATACAAAAAAAAAAAAAATAATAATATCCTTAAAATATAACTAGGGATGACAATTACATGAGCGGTTCTGTTCTGATCCCCAAGGAGACCCGAAGAAGAAAAAACAGTGGTGAGAAATAAATGTGGGAAAAATAGGAAAAGAGAAGAACCAAGTCCTGCAAACCTCCTCCTCCTCCGACACCCCATTAGTAGTTTATGGTTTGTCCTTTTTAATATTTATGGCCCTGCAACCACCAACTCCATCAGCTGGAGCTGTGAGCACCCACCACCATTAAAATTTGCTCTCATTGTGTTTTCCATTCTCTTCCAAATTAAATGCCAAATATCATAGAGGCGAAATTCTCCAACCTCGCTTCCGTTTTTATGACGGATGCACCCATCCCACCTACCCCTTCCATTTTTATTATTATTATTATTATTTCCATGCAAACAAATTACACATTTTGGAGGAGAATGGAAGTGGAAGATGGTTGGAGATGGTGGAGAAGAATAAGGATGTGAATATAGTTGGGAGACGGTGGAGCTCATGTTTGATTTCTGGAATTTGAGATTGGATCAATGGAAGATGGAGGAGGGAAATGGATTGGGGGTTTGGGGTTTTTTTTTGTCCTTTTAAAATAGTAAAATGGCATTTTACCTTGAGAAAATAATATGTTTTTTTTTTTTTTTTTTTTTTTTTTTTTTTTTTTTTTTTTAAAATATAAGAGATGATTACGGATGGGGGAAAAAAAGAGAGGAGGGGGGGGGGGGCAAAAATTATAAGATAAGGGATGAAATATTTCTAAACAAAAAAAAGAAAAAAAGACATAAAATGATGAAATCGTAAAATATTTATAATGTAAGAGACCTTTTTTGCCAATTTATCATATTTCGTTTTATATTTTTGTTTAAAAAAAATTTTAAATAGATATATACTTTTTTAAAATTTGTTAATTAGAAAATTTATTAATATTTTTTACTTTCAAAATATTTTGAATTAATGTTTTACAATTATTCCTGTAAATAATTATTTTTTATAAATAGTACAAAGTTTTTTCTTTTCTTTTTTTAAAAAAAATTAAAGATATTTTTTACTTTCTCATATCTCAAAAACTCGGAAGTTGTAAATATAATTTACCTTTCACAAATAAAATTACACCTCACATTAATAATAGAATATTTGTCAAATATTTTAAATTTTAACTAATATTTTTCCTCTTACAAATGAAATATATATATATATTATTTTCATATAAAATGTTTGTACACACGTCCCTTTTTTATTTATTATTATTATTTTTTAATGATTTTAAGATATTTTGAACAAATAAAATAAGGAAACTTCTCTCGGAATGATAAGGGGAAAAAATTCAAATAACAAATAGGAAAACAACACACAGTGAATAATATTTGCGAAAGTCACCAACTTTTCAAACCTATTTATTTATTTGAAAAGAAACAAAGTGTCTCTATTCATCATTTGTCGTGTTTACACATCACGTGGCAAATTGAGCTGGAAATATTTTATTGGGCAGGGAGTTCAGATTGAGCACTGTTACAATGCTTAAACCCAAACCAAACACCATTGGGCAAAAATGTATTGTAGTTAAACGTGATACCTCTTCGATCAGGACCGTACACCTTCACACTCTCTGGTTTCCAGCCGTCCGATCCAACCCTCAGCAAATAGAGATAACAGATTTCGTGAGTACAAGGGCCTCTTATATTGAATGTATCACTTGAGCACCTCTCGAAAGTCCTCGATCTTGGGTCGTCCAATCTCTTCGCAAATACCTAACCAATCAATCGTCACTTTACATTAATCTTACTGACATCACAACCAACAGCACGGTAAATATTAAATTTACTGAAACGTTAAACAGGTTAAAAAAAAAAGGCCTCAATCGTTACTCTTTCTTCTACGAAGTGAAGCTAAATTGAAACCGATCGGTTTCAGATTTGGGGATTTTCAGAAAAACTAAACCGCTTAATTACCTCATTGCCGTAGGCATCACCGAAGGCAAGACTGACTCTATCTCTGGTGTACTTGGGAGAAGAACAGCTAGTTTTGATTATGACAGTGTAGGAGCAGCTTCTCGCGGCGGTCTGATTAAAATGTCCAGAACTACATGATTACTATTCGAGAAATTCACAGAGTTTGATGATAAAAATAGAATTGATGGATTCCGCGGTGCATTTTTCCTTTACCTGATTAGTAGTAATTAGAGCTTTGATCTCGAAAGATTCAATCGGATGAGGTCGAGTTTCATTGACGATGGATCTAGCTTGAGAGAAGCTCAGAGAGATGGAAATTAAGAGGAAGAGGAGGAGACATGTGAGTTGTTTGACCATTTTCGTCAGCTCTCTCTGGACGGGGAAGACGGCGAATTGTGTGACTGCAGTGCGGATATATAATATATATATATTTATATAAAAATAAATAATTTCTTCGGTCTAATTATTGAATTTAGTCTTTTTCGTCCTTAAATTAGAGAAGAAAAGTTATATTAGGACAGATATTTAAGAGATTACTTTAGAAAAAGAAAAATAATTTTGTTTCATTGATTAGTTGCGTGATCGTTTTTTTTCAGAAGACATTAATTGTGGCCTCATCACTGTATTTTTTTTTTTTTTTACGTTAAATGTGTTTTATTCTCTAGTATTTATTTCATAGTAAATAAAATTGATTTAGAAGAAAGTTCTAAATACAAAATTAGGTGCTTTATAGAGTAGGAGATAGGTCGAAAGGCATATACCACATTTAAGCCTTTTTCATGAAATCCTTGGGGGACTTCACATCATCAACTTTATATGGCCTTTGTCAACAATTAAGATCTTGAGGGCCTTATTGGCCATAGTAAATCAGATTACTTCACTTTAAAATACCATTGACTACTAATCACAGCATGAACCTGAACCTGAACCTCTCTTCTGGGAGATACGGATTCGGCACTCATAAAAGGAGCAAATAAAAGGTAAATGCATATTTCGATCATCCGATGGTTACATAATACAATAAGATACGAACAAGAAACGAGGTCTATAATAAAATATTGCGAATTCTCCCAGATAGGCTTCGGGAAAAACTGAGCTTGAGCCCATTTAACAACTCCAATTTCAGGTTTGTTGGGTAAGAGTTTGGATTGAGAAACGGGTAAAGACGCCATCTAACAACAAGAAACTTGAAGAGTATTTGAAAAGTGAGCGAAAAAGATTCTATATGGTTATCATTCTTTGCATTTTATATGGTTCTCCACACCGGATGTCACTATCTGATGTTAAATTAATTCAGATCCTATATATATTTTTATATATACTAGATCATTTCTTGTTTATGGTATATATATATATATATATATATATAATTCACCAAAAAAAAAAAATATATATATATATATATATTATGTGGCGTTTCGTTTCTAAGTTATATACGCATGCAGTATATATATATATATATATATGTATGAGTTCCTTTTATTCTGAACCAGAATTAGTGCACGTGCATAACATCAATTTATCTTTAATGCCACGTTTCTTCGGTTAATTATATATATATATATATTAGCATTTTTTATTTTTAATAAAAATTGAATTTTTTTAATAAAGCTGCTGAAGTTAGCATTTATAATTTTTTTTTTTTTAAAAAAAAAAGTCATAATGACAGTAAAAATTGTTTTAAATATTTGATATAATATAAAATAAATAAACAAATGAAACAGGAAATGTTGAAGAAAGCATAAAATATAAACAAATTAGGTATGAAGCTGAGAGCAATAATTCTGCTTCATGACAGTATGAGACGAAGAATATCCCCTGAGAACTTGAATGACTTCTCTGTTTCCTCCAGACAATGGTTCTTCTCCTCCCTCGTCCAGTTCTGCATAAAATTCACCCACCCGGAAATTAACAAAGCAAGCAAGGCATATTGACCAATTCACTTAAAAGAGAACCAGAAGAAAGCAAGAGTAATCGAGTGAAAGGGTATCCAAAGAAATTACTTCAGCAACTCTGTTGATTTTTTCCCTCACATTCTGTAGAAGTTGTGATAGATCACCATCCCATTTGTAGAATTCCAACTCCTTATTGTCCAGTATCTTTTCAGCCACCTGAAAAGAAAAGAAAGAAAAAGCTTCTAAACTCCATAGAGAAAGCCAATAATAGAGTCAAAAATCAATTCTTGTTACGACTTATAACAATTTTGCAAACAACTCTCAAATGAGTGATTACTGCAGTGCTCATGGTCTCTATAGGTCTGAGTTCAAGAATGACAATAATAAGGCTATACTTACACAATCTTACAAATATAAAAATGTTTTCTTTTCTTGTTCTCTTACAGATTTTTCAATTAGTGGTTCAGACAAGGTATATAATATAGTAGGTGTCAAAGATCATTTACAAATATTTTTGTTCACCTTCTTTCCAATCATTCGACCACCAGCTGTATGTGCAAAGTATGTGTTGTAGAAGTGGCAAATAAATGCCTGAGGATCCTTTTTTGATAATTCTTCAAGATACTGAGCATAGTTAGTGCCGGGGGAAAATGGTTCAGGGATGCTGTATCCTTGCTCCTTGAACCATTCCAAATCTTTTGCCAGGCTTTCTGATCTTTCTAATCCTGTATTCTGGAACTCCGCATCTATATTACAAACAACAACAAAAAAAAAGGTAGCACACTTTTAATTAGTGTTATATTAGACTTATCTTTTTGCAACATTGATCATAAGAAAAAGTTTATATAAATCAATGTCAGAAACAGGACAATCTTATTTATCTTGGGTGCTCTATACAGTAGGAGATAAGACGAAAAAAGCAAGTAAGAGAGGCATAACCACATTTAAGCCATTTTCATGATCAACTTTATATGGCCTTGTCGGCGATTAAGATCAAAGAGGACCTAATTGGCCATAGTAAATCAAACATCACTCATAATGATTACTTTGCTTTTAAATACCATCAATTACTAATCACAGCATGAACCAGAATCTCTCTTCTGGGAGATAGTTCAAAAGACATATTGAACAATTTAGACAAACATCTCCGCTGGACAAGTGGGATAAAAGAGAAAGAGCCCGTACCAACGTCAATTAAAAGTATCAAACAGAGAAATCCTTGCATCTCTGGTGAAACAGGGAACATTACAGATTCAACACTCATATGGGGAACATGAAAGGGGGCGGCAAATAAAAGGCAAATGCATATTTCTATCATCCAATGGATACATAATACAAGGAGATATGAACAAGGAAACGATGTCCATTAGGATATGATTTCCAATGTCAGCTCTTCCTCCTCTAGGAAAGCTGAAACATTCAAGACTTAAATCTACTTTGTAGAGAAAATGGATGTTTCAGCATATATATATATATATATATATATATATATATATCAACAGATGCAAAACAGGATATTCTGACAGCAGAAATAAGGTATCCAACTCAGCCACTGCCCTCAATCTTTTCTGGACTTCAAACAAATGGCAGTAATTCAAATTAAAGTACATCAACAACAACAGTGATAAATTGCACCCTCAAAATGATGCAGCAGAACCAAATTCAACTCTAATTTCTGATGACAAAATAGATAAATGTCAATACCAGTTAGTTTAACGTAAGATTTCAAAGAGGCTCCCTACTGCTCCAAAAATACAACTTCACACAATTCCAAATATGTAAATTATGCAGTTAAATCAAATTTTCCCCCTTTTTTCCCCTGGCAAATGGAATAAGTACCAAGCTTTAAAAAAAAATTAAAATTAAAAAAGAAACAAACTCACATTCAGGAAATGATGCTTGTCCAACAATGGTCTCAAGAGTATCATAGACCAACTTACTATCCACCAGAAATTTCAAATAACCCTCAACGGTCGGTTCCCACTTGGCAACGGGCTGCCCCTGAGGCTCCTTCTCGCCCTCTTTAGCCTGGTCCCTAGTATGCAATTTCATCGCTACAAACCTCATCTCCTCCACGAAACCCTTAGCCTCCCCAGGGTACCTTTTCTTGGACTTCTCAGGAGAAGAAGCAGCAGCACCAGCAGAAGCAGAAGCAGAAGCAGAAGTCACCGCCACAACCATCTTCGACCTCTTCGATAAAAGCAACGATCTCTGCAAATTATCCCAGATGGGTTTCGGAAAAAACTGAGCTTGAGCCCTTTTAACAATTCCAATTTCAGGTTTCTTGGGTAAGAGCTTGGATTGAGAAACGGGTAAAGACGCCATCTTACAACAAGAAACTTGAAGAGTATTTGAAAAGTGAGCGAAAAAGACAGACAGACTTTTAAAGTTTTCGTATTGCTTCTTCAATTCAAGAAAGCAGAGGCGATGGTTGAGTGGAAGAAGCAAGAAACTCTTCAACTTGTTTTACTAAATAATATTTTCTTTTCCTTTCTTTTTGTCTCTAATGGCTGTGTTGAAGTAATCTTGACGCCAAATTATACGGAGTTTGTGTTGTATTAGTTATATCAAATGTGTAAATATATATATATATATATATAAATATATATAAACTGTAACCCTCTCCTCATCTCTTTGCTGCTGCCCCCATAGCTTAGGCTAAAAATTTTCTCTTGTTGAAATTCTTGTATTTACTGTTTTTAAATATTAGTTTTTTCTTTTCTTTAAAAAAAAATTTTTTTAAAATTTTGACTAGATTTGACCCTTAATTCGTATTTTGTTATTTTTTAAAGATATTTTATGAAAATTTTAATAAAATTTGTATTTATGAATTTTTTTATGACTCATATAAATTTTTTTAAGTTAAGTATATTGACTTCATTTAATTTTAAATAAATATTTTATCGTATTATTATAAATAATTTTAAATCATTATATAATATTTTATTTTTATATATATAAACACACATCGTACAGTGGTTTATGTGTATATCTATATATAGGAAACTCAACTATCTTGGAAATTGTTTACTGGCGTTTGGATGTTGAAATAAAGAAAAAAAAAAAGCATTAAAGTATGGGAATAGCCAAACGGAGCGTCGTGCTGTTGTTCTTATCATGTGGAATGATTTCTTGGATTTCATTTCCATTTCTTCACCCAATATAATAAAATAAAAAAGAAAAGAGTTTTGTAAGGTCAAGGACAAATGAGAATTCGAGAAGATTACGACGTCGTTTGTGCAATTGTGATATGTGGTCTCTGGTGTGTAAACACTAAACAGTGAATTGAACCACGAGATTTTCAAATCAAATGGAATAATAAATATCAAATACTTTTTAATATTCTAGTTTCTTGGGGAAGCCCCTGTACAATCAAAGAGCTCAAATCCTGTCATCCAAGACTCAGAGCTTTTTTAAGTTGACGCTAACTATTTCAGGGATTCGAAATTTCGATTATCTGTTTTTGAAGAAGTATTAGAAGTTTGCACACCAACTTCTTCAATCTACCGAGTTAACCTTATAGAATTAATAATTAATTGATAGATTTGAGCAAAATAATGAAGGTTTTTTTTTTTTTTTTTAATGTTAAAAAGAAAGGTTTATTATCCCTTGTCTTTATTATTCTTGTCTATAAATATCCAAATTTTGATACCTACATAGATATTTCAATTTCTTTTTTCGAGTTGATTCGAATTATTGAAATTTTTGAATACTATTACTTAATACTTAAATACTTAATTTGTATTTTTTTTTTTTTTTTTTGCAAAAAAAAAAATATTTGAATTTCCAGGAGAAAGAGATGATATATTCTTATATTTAATTAAATAATAATAATTATTATTATTAAATCTTAT
Source organism: Cynanchum wilfordii (assembly GCA_025388415.1). Lineage (NCBI taxonomy): Eukaryota > Viridiplantae > Streptophyta > Magnoliopsida > Gentianales > Apocynaceae > Cynanchum > Cynanchum wilfordii. The sequence continues at coordinate 515,695 of JAHSUH010003709.1, read as the reverse complement.
GAAATGTCATATTTGAATATTATAATTTATGTATTACATTTTAAACTGAAATTGAAAATTATAATAATTTTATAAGGAATCTTTATTTACATTTTCGATTAATTTGTATAAGAGATTACATGAATTATAAATAATTAATTAATCAATCTAAACTGTTGTTTTTCGTTTTCTAAAAATTAAATTCTTTTCAATGTGGTATTTTTTTTTTCTTTTAAACTTTCAATCAAATATAATAACTTGTTACATTCTCGTCTAAGACAGTATAACAAAAATAAAATATTTAATTTAATTTATTTTAATGTATTTAAAATCTAACTTAGTTAAGTTAGCATTTATAATGAGCTCAATTTTTTTAAAAAAATATTTGATATAATATAAAATATAGATTTGAATATTTTAATAATTTTTTTAAATAAAATTATTATTTATATGTTTTAAAAAAAAATTATGTATTGAATTTTAAATGTCATATCAACTACTAAGTTGTTCATATAAGATTTCACATATTAAGTACAACAATCACACAAATGAGAATAAATAAAAACAAATCAAATGGATATATAATTAATTTCACAATAATAAAAGAATTTTATACTTCTCCGTAACAATATTGAAAACTTGTTTGCATAAAAATTCAACTTAGTGCAAATATATATCATCAACAACAAGTAATATAGTAGCAAGTACAAATATCATCTCCACAAGAACTATTTTTATATTTTTAATGTATTTTTATAACTCAAATACATTCAAAAATAATAAAAAAAAATATAGTGAAATTAACGTCCATCTCAATCGAAATCCCCAAATATTATATATAAAATAACTCTTTTTCAAAAAAAAATTATTGAAAATAATAGTTTTTATAAGATGAATTATTATACTTATTTTTCTTATATAAGAATATAAAAAATTTAATAAAATTTTCTAATATTATTAAAAAAATAATAATAATATATATTATAATTTTAAAAAATTATTAAAAAATGTAAAATTTATAAATACTAAAATTATTTAAATTTTAATAATTTTTTTAAAAATAAAACTAATTCCACATTAAATAAATAATATACACGATTTTAATCCTCATATGTTATTTTTCAATTATACAAATAAATTCCTATAATTTCATTTTTCATCTTACTTACTTAAGTTAGCATTTATAATTTTTTAAAAATAAGTCATAATGAGCGTAATTTTTTTATAAAAAAAAAATTGATAAAATATGATTTGAATAATTTAATAATTTTTTAAAATACAATTATTATTTTAATATTATCAACTATAGGTTTTTTATCATTGTTCATATAAGATTAATTTGACCCATTAAGTACAAGAATCACAAAATTGAAAATAAATAAAAATAAATTAAATGGAAAAATAAATTTTTTTTTTTGAAAAAATGGAAAAATAATTAATTTCTCAAGAACTGTGTCAAAAACTTTTTTGCATAAAAATTCAGCTTTGTACAAGTGTCTATTGTCAACAACGAGTGATAGATTTTGGGAGAAAAAGTACATGTTTTGGAGAAAAGTCAGAGAGGAAAAAGAGAGAGAAGGGAAAGTTGAGAAGCAAAGACAATGATATTTTCTTATTTCTGAATTTCAGTGTAATATATATTACATTTCAATGTACACGCATATATATATATATATATAGAACAAATAAAATAAGAATAATTGAAGATAAAAATATCTTTCAAACTAATGCTGAGCTTAATAACTTCCACGTCAATGCTGAGTTGGTGTTGATGCTGAGTCACTCTTTCCAGCTCAGTGTAGATATCATCTACACAAGGACTATTTTTATGATCTTAATGTATTTTTATAACTTAAATACATTTAAAAATAATTAAAATATAGTGAAATTAAGGTTCATTCCAATGGAAAGCCCCAAATATTATTCTAAAAAAATTTATTATTCTAGACAAAAATAATAGTTTTTATAAGACGAAATATTGTAATTTTTTTTTCTTATATAAAAATATAAAAAATTTAATAAAATTTTTTAATATTATTTTAAAAAATTAATAAATATTATAATTTTTTTAAAAAAAAATTAAAAAATACTAAAATTATTTAAATTTTAATAAATTTATTTAAAAATCAAACCAAGTCCACATTAAATAAATAAAATACACGATTTTAATCCTCATATGTTATTTTTCAATTATACAAATAAATTCCTAGAATTTCATTTTTCATCTTTTAGGTCCCAATATTTTTTTCTATTTAAATAAATAGGTCCTTATAATCACTTCATTTATAAATTTGAACACTGAATATAGCATGTCGAGCACATTGGAGGGTTATCAGGAATAATAATTATTATTATGACCACCCTCGTGAAATTGAGGTGAAAGAAAAAATTAATAATAATAATAAAAAGAAGAGGAAGTAGAAAATTTAATTGGTTATATACATATACATATATATATAGTTATACCGATACAGGTAGATGTAGGTATATGGTGTATATAAACATATATATTTGTGTTTACATAACACTACCAGAAAATATATATATTTTTTTGTGTGATGATATCTCTCTTATACATATAATTAATTCAATTAACCCTTGAACAAACCTTTCTAATCTCCCCTTGTGTACCAACCTTGACCTCAATGCTACTCATTTTGATCATTGCTTTTGGAAACTCAAAATCAAATCTAAACCCTAATAACCCTCTAATATTTCCTGCATAGTTCTCCACAATTCTACGAGTGTTAGCATCTCCAAACAGCCTCTGATCCGATTCAAGAACTCCTTTTCCATCCCTCACATTCTTGAAGAAGCTCACATCGAATGAAAACTCACTGTCTTTGTCTAAGGCAACCCGCTTCGATCCGTCCCCGTCTTTCGGACAAATTGTTTGTAGCTGTGCTAAGAATGCTTGGTTTATGCTTGGATCTGCATTGCCGGTAGTTGTGAAGTTGTATAAACGGTATCTAAAGAATAAACAGTCTGTTTGCCCTATTGTGTGAGCACCTGCACATAAAGGTACAACAAAAAGGTCATATTGCATGACAAAAAAACAAGATTGTTGAATTTTTAATGCTCAATCCCACACTTGATAGATATATTTGATGATATAACTTCTCTTTCATTTTTTAGCTTAAGTTGATAAAGAGAGTTAAGTGTATTATTTTAACACATTTTTACGTGTGAATCGATTACAAATTTTCTTAATAAAGCTCAAGAGATACCTTAATTAACAAATAGGAAGTATTGTCGGGATTCAAATTCAATGACCTTCTACTCTATTCTACTCTAATATCATGTTAGATAGACTTAAATTGACATCTGTTTTAAAAGACTTATATATATATATATATATGTATATATATATGGAGAGGAGCTTACCAACTAGAGTAACAAGATCATGGTCATCCAAGCCTTTGGCAGCAAACTTCTGCCTCTGCACAGAAACAAGGTCCAAAGGTGAAGGTAAGTTTGCTGCTTCCGAGGATGAAGATATTCTTCCATCCCTTCTTCCAGTTGGCACTCTCCAACTTGGTCCTCCACTCTGCAAATTAAAATAAATTGAAGTTAAATCTTTAAATATATATATAATTAGAGGTTTCTATGATGCGTAAATTACAAATCATGTAAAGTAAGGGAGAATTAATAATGATGATGCATGGTGGTGGTGGACAATACAACAAATTATTAGGTGCATAGATATAATATATATGTATATGGTGGCTTTTGAAATGATGCATGCATGATTACCAGGTCAACAGAATCACGAGCAGCTAATGCTAGTATGTCAGCACACGAAACAACTCCAGGACATGAAGCTTCTAATTGTGTTTTTGCATCATCAATCACTTCAAATCCTCTTAACCCACCATTTGGTAAAGCATTTCTTTCTGCAGAAGCTCCTGAAATTAGAATTGATCCATCACAACCCTGCACCACGTACCAAAGGAAAAAAAAACATTACTTCCTTCCCTTTTATTATTTTATTTATTTGTCACCATGTATCTTTTGATTAAAAAATTTACTTTATTCAATAAAGTAACAGAAAGAAATCTCAATTTGATATGAAATACGTTTATATTTTAATTGGGAGATGAATGAAAAAAAAAACGTTCAATATTATAACATATTACTGATCGACACAAAATTATGAAAAAATAAGTTGAATTTAAGACTTTTATATATATATATATATAAATAAAAAGTACCTCTCATATATATATATATATGTGTGTGTGTGTATAACTGAAACAATGAGAGAAAAGTAGAATACCTGGACAAAGCAATCATGGAAATGAAGGCGGAGCAAGGCAGGAGCAACAGTAGGATCTTTGTTATAATGAGTTTGGACAGTAGACCTGACTATGGACTCTGCTTTCGGACAAGAAGAAGAATAAAATCCAGTTCTGAGCCCTCCTTGTGCTGCTACTACAATAACACCCATAAATAACATCTCCATTAATGCAACTAAAGAAAATCCCACCATTTTCCCCCTTTTTCTTTCCTGTTGTTTCTTGATTCTAAAAGGAACTAACCAACCTATCGACACTGATCAATAATATATATATATATATATATATATATTTTTGTGTGTGTGTGTGTATGGATTATACAAAAATGAAAGAAAATGCAGGTGCTATTTATAGCCAAATCTCATCGTCCTGCTGATTTCTTTTCATCCATTATTTTACGCCACCTTTCTACTTTCATAAGTGGAGCTCAACGCGTGGGACCAAAATAAAAATGGCGGTCTTCCTTTTTGGACCTTTTGAATAAACAAATGTTAGTGGGGAAGATGAATTTTTTTTTTTTTTTTTGAAGATTCCATTCCTGATGATTAGCTTTATTCCACTGACGCGTTGAACTTTTTCCCTCCTCGTTCTCCATTCAATTCTTCTTGTTCACATTTGCTTTTTTTTTTTTTTTTTTAAAAAAATCTGTTATGTATGTATATATGTATGCTTTGCATTTGATGGTTTCTTTCCACTGCATGGGCATGTTTATGGGAATTATTACATATTAGAAACAAAACCCTTATGCTGGTTGGACATTAATCACTTTTCCAATCATGTTTAAGAATAATTACTATTGTTAAGCCGACTTTATTGGGATCTTTTTTTAATTTGATACCAATCAAATTATACAATTATTAAAAGTATATATTTTTTATGGCTTGTAATATGTAACCTGTGAATGTCTAAAAACGAAGTAAAAAAGTCAAAAGACAATAAAAGATGAGATAATAAATATATAAAAATATAATTAAATCGAATCTAAATTAGTATAAACCTAATTTATACTAATATTAGATTACTTGTTTATCTCTAGGAAGATGCATGATTACTTGTAGATGTAGCAGTGGTGGATGCATGCATGGTCTGGCAAAACAGCGTTAATTCTTCAACAATGTTGTTTGGTAGCATTGTTTATATACATACATATATATATATATATATATTTCTTTATGAACAAAGTAGTTATAGTTGTAACAAATGGTGGTTGATCTGAACCTAATTAACCATGTCGGATATCTATCTTTCTGCATATGTAAGTAATCTTTTCACTGTAAAACTGGTAAAAGCAAAATGAAGTTGTTAACTTGACATAATATCATGAGTTATATACAAAGTTACAAATTTTTTATATTTAATGTGAACGCTCAACTAATTCTAATGCTAATGCTAATGCTAATGCTAATGCTAATGCTAATGCTAATGCTAATGCTAATGCTAATGCTAATGCTAATGCTAATGCTAATGCTAATGCTAATGCTAATGCACCTAATATAATATGATAAGAGATTTATCCATTAATATATATATATATATATATAGATGGACAATATATAATCCCTAGAGCACTTAATTAGTTTAGCTCCACAAATTTAATAGTGCACGTGAAGTTTTTATACAATATATACAGCACGAGTGGACTAAATTAAAGTCTACTATATATATATATATATAATAATATTATATATATATATATGAATGTGAACGTAGGAATGTGGGATCTGACACTACTAATACATGTACAACAATGTACTTCTTATAGGATAATTGACATTCATTCGATTTGATCTCAATTCTTATTTAACATTTTTATTGCTTTAGTCAACAATTGTCCTAAAAGAATTCGTCCAAAAACTACTCACAAGAACACATGATTCAATTGTGGATGGGCTAGTCGACGTTGGCTGGCGGAGTAAAAAAAAAATTGTGGAGGGGGGAGGCGGCGGTGGGTGGGGGATGGCGGAAGGCCCTCCCTCCCAACCCCTTGACAGGGTTCGACACCCCATTCCCCATGTAGTAAAAAAAAAAAAAAAAAAATTGTGGATGGGCTAAGCAAACATTCAATGGTTAAAATTAAAATTAAAATCAAACTTGATTTTACGACAACATATAATAATACAAACAGATAATTCTTCCTGTAAAGATAAATATATTTTTCTGTAAACACGAGGCTCTTCAAAAACTAGATGAAACAGAACTTGATTTTACGACAACATATAATAATACAAACAGATAATTCTTCCTGTAAAGATAAATATATTTTTCTGTAAACACGAGGCTCTTCAAAAACTAGATGAAACAGAACTATGCAAGTTCTAAATAAGACATCATAACTATATAATCTTTGATTATTCATTGTGATTTTTAAGAGTAAAATTTACATTTTACAACTGTGTTAGTAATGTAATAAATGCATAACTAATGCATGATTTGGGGACCAAAAAAAGAAACAAAACTAGTAGTATGAAAACTTAACAGCAAAAGCTAGGGAAATGGGATCATTTTGCAACTTCTTCTAGTATGGGAACTTTGTTCCAAGGACCTTCCAGTCCACTCCCTTGAAGGGGTGGCAATGAGAATACACTTACTGTTGAGCTTCCACTTCTGATTTCCTTCAACACCCGGAGAGCAGACAAAGTGCTCTTCATGTACAAGCTTTTCATGTATTCTATTTCTGCAAGTTCCTTGGGGCCTCGGAGCAAACTCTTATTCTCGGAGGTGACAGGGGCGGCACCATTGTTTGTGGCACTAGTTGATGGTTCATTTCCGTCAGCTGCAACTGTTGCTGATGGGATCTCTTTGACAGGGAATAGGTGATCAAGCATTCTCTCGCATTCTTTCACTAGTTTGAACAGCAAGTCCGTGATGAAGAATGGCTGCTGCAAGACCTTTTGAATGAAGGGCAAGCGAAGGAGAGCGCCAGTTCTTTTGTCATACTTCTTCAAAATTTTCACCAATCCTATTCAATCATAAAACAAGAGCAAACATCAAATTTTCAGACATAACACCCTGACTTCAAATATACAGGTGATCAGAACCACTCTGCTTTGTCACTAAATAAACATGACTAAACAGGGGTGAAATAACTTTCTGGAGTTCATGTGCAAAATTCACTTATGTAAAGAATATGAAGAATAAGATTCAACAGATTATGAAATGACTCAAAGAAGAGTCAAATTACCTGTATAATTAAGAGCACTGTAATTCTCCAACAGAACCATTTCTCCATGAAAGTCTACAATTTCCTTCCGTAAGTTTATTATCTCATCAGTATAATCCTTAGCCTTTGCCATCCTGTCTTGCAACTCCTGTGGCCCAAACAATAGGAGGATAACATTAGTTATATAACAACCCTGAAGGATTTAAAAATAAATAGTAATTGCTAAGATGTTTGTTGTGTGTTCTCCACCCCTCACATATACTACGGAGTTGGGCGGATGCAAGAAGGAAACATAAGAAGAATTCAAAATTCTAAAAGCTGTAAAGAAAGGGGAGAGTGAGAGCTATTTGTGAACTTTTTTCTGAACAACAATTTTGATTCTGTTTAACCTCATTTGCCTTTGCTTTTATGTCTGTTAAGGATAAAAAATTCCAAAGATTTGTTTCTCAATCAGATCTTTGCCCACCTAATCCAAATAATTACTATTAGAACTTAATTAAAAGCACTTGTTTGACGATATTGAATACCAATAATTTCTTTAATGACTCATATTGAAGTATACTAGAAAATTTATTTAATATGTAGAACAGTAAAACTAGACAAAGAAAGAACCATCTTATATCAAGTTTAATAGTGTATGAAGCTGCAAAATTACTTCTCCTTTCAGGTACAAAACAAATTCTTGACTGAAAAATTCATAAATTACTCAGTAAGAGCTTCTTCTTATACTTTTTCCAAGGAAAACAACAAGTTGCAGAGTTTCTCCTAGATAATAATTTATCAGTTCTCTTTCACAGATACAATTTTCCTCACAGTATCTATTGGAAAATTATAATAATAATAACCTTTACCCTCTCAAACCTTTTTAAGCATAGAAGTTTTAACTCCACTCCTCCAACCAAGACAAACCAAAATTAACTACATATGTTCACACACACAAACCCACCCTCCTTCCCCAAAATTCCCAACCCATGGATCTCAGTACTGACATAGAGCAGAAGACGGTAAATAGTAAACTGGGATGCTGATCAATCATAGAATTTTCCTTGTAAGTATCTAATAATAGTTAAATACTAACAGAGAAGTACAAGCCAACAACACAGGTCAGTGTGTAGGAAGTCATTTTCAAGGATCCCATTTCTCATTACCACCTTAGAATCATGATAATAAAATTTTCACCCAAAATTGCCCAACTTTTAACCCTCATCATAAAAATAAAACAATAAAATTTATTCTCGCTTTGTCCATAAGCAACCTTTCCAAGACTTAAGCCAAATAAAATAAACAAATAAACATACCCCATTCGCCAAGATCACATTATACCCTGCATGAGTTCTCCTACTTGTTGGTGGTTTCTACATCGATCAGTACAAAATCAAAACCTATAAAATTATTTAAATCTACTATTCCCAGTTCCCACCAAACTTAATTCAAAATCTAATAATTTAATCCACACGAATTTTGCCACAACTTTACACAAAAGTAAAAAAAAAAAAAAAAAAAAAAAAAAAGTAAATCAAGTTCACGCATTGAATAACATTATTTACCTTCAATCTGATAATATACTCCTCTTCTTTCTCAACAAAAAAGGTATTGAATTTCTCAAGCTCGTCCTCCAACAACATAACGAAATCCACCTCCGCCTCCGTCATCTCCGCCTTGTCTACCCCAACGGAATCCGCAGAATCCAATTTCTGCCTCTTACTCGGCCTACTCTCTGCCGCAACCTCTTCTCCACCACCACCACCACCACTGGAAGCCGAACAACCCTTCTTGGGCTCGATCGATTTGAGACGCTTCTTCAATTCCTTGTAGGACAAAAACTTGTCCCTCCATTCAGGCAATGTCTCCTCGATCTGATTACTCAAACTCTTTCCGAACTTCATTCTTAAACAGTTAGTTTCTTTCTTTCTCTCGATCGAAACAACAAAAATGTTAAAAAGGAAACGAATAAAATCAATTAACAATGAAGAAGGAAGGATCAAAATTGAGGGAAAAATGAAAAAAAGGGGGGGTAGGGAGGAAATAGGGAAATAGGGAGAAGGAGAAAGGATGTGGGAGAGTGATAAATAGTGTAACGGTAAAGGAAGAGAGAGAATATGCGGAGGGTTAGAGTTGGGAATATTCTTTTGAGGATTGAAAGGATATCTCTGGTTTTATTCCTCTTCCTAAAGACACGCACGCTAAGATAAATTACTCTTTTTTTTTTTTTTTAATTTAAAATTTTTAATTTTTATAATTTTATAATCTAACTTTATCTTCTTCTTTTTTTAATTTATTTTTGCCACGTATTGACTTACTATAAATGCAGCAGACTGAGCTGATTTGTTTTGAGCTAGCAGCTGAGCTTTTTAGTTGCTTATACCTTTGCTGTTTTCCAATCTTGTACATTCGTCCTTTTTCCTTAATATATAAAAATTTTTACATTTTGGAAAAAAACGATAAAGTGAGTTATGACCTAGATTTTTGCAACGGTATGTCTAGGTTATAATTTTTAAGTTAGTAAGGATTATGAATGGGGTATAGACAATATTCATATAAGTTTTCTAATATACACAAATATAAGTGCAATGATAGAATTTTTTAAAGAGAATAAGTGAATGTTTGAGAGTAATCAATAATAGTTTTTACCTTATATTTTTGTATTTTTGTATATCTTATTTATATGAAATGGACATTGTAGGAGTTAGAGATTGACCAATAAGGTGGTGTCAAACATCTTTGACTCCGATCTCGTAGCATACACGTAGTAGGTTGGCACTTCATTCGACAACATTAATGAGTAGTACGAATCAAATACAAATTTATCTATTATACGTAAAAGTAGACTTCAGGTAATTGGTACAAGGAAGAATACAATAGTTTTAGCAAACTACTAAAGTATTTATACTTGCATATTTTTGTAATGACGTAATCAAGTTAGACGAAGTACTAATAAGAAGGTTTACTCTATACTCTACATATTTAAATATAAAACCTATTAAACGACATGTACTTCTAACTCTTTAATCATAAAAAATTATTGATTCTCCTTATAGAAAAATTTCATAATATCAAAATATATTTAATAAATGTAAATAGTTTGAGCTTAATTGGACAATGCGTATGAGTAATTACTCATTTATTTATTATATACTTAATACTACATATACATTTCCTATTTAACATATTTTAAGTTCCTTCTTTTCTTTCCTATTTAACAGATTTGACATTAGATTTGTTTTTGTTTTGTTTGGTTTTTTTTTTTTTTTTTTTTTTTGGATAATTTGTCCTTAATGAATACTTTGATAAAAAGACTTATAGCTTGTCAAGTGAGATTGTTGGATATTGGGATACTAATAATAATGGCAAGAAAATCATTCTCACACATTATTATTAAAAACTTTTCTTTGAAAACTTAGTGTACACATTTTGTCCTCCACTAGGATTATGGTAAGGTTTGAAATTTTGTTGCTGGTTTTTGAAATGCCTCGTAAATGTTATACAATATTTCTAGTTTGATTATGAGAGTTAAATCTTTATATCTTAGTAAAATTTATTAAAAATAATATAAAAAAGAATTTGGTGATTAAAAACAATATTATGTTTTAAAGAATTTACTTTTGAGATCAACAAACATATGGGACCGGTTTTGACTTTTTTGAGGACACGTGGCAAAAGGACTTCCCAAAAAATCCAAGCTCGGCTAGAGAAGCCGTGAGCCGATTGAGAAGGGCTCCTGGTTGATTGGTATAATTCCGTTGCATGTGGAATATGCGTGACCATTCTTAAAGTAAAAAAAAAAAAAAGAATAATCCAATGCCAAATCAGTTTTTCTATTGCCAGATTATTTTCATTTGCAGGGGTAAATTTGGAATCAAACACAGTAATTATTAATAATGGCCCAGAAAAGGGAACATTTTGCTGCGTGAGAAAGAATATTCCTATTTTATTGATTTTATATATATATTTTTTCCTTATGGCATTTTTTTCTGCTACTTTCCAGATGGGAAAGATTCGGATCGTTTTGTGGTATATGCTAAATATGGGGTCTTAAAACCAATAGAATAAATCGTCCTTTTTATCTTCTTCTCTTTTTCTCTTTTTCTTTTTTTTAATTTCTTTGCTATTTTGCATTTACCCCCACATCTCTTGAAATATTATAAAAAATTCCTATACTTTTGGATATTTGCTTCCAATTCTTTTTACTATTTGTAACACGAGGTATTATCGAGTGAGTCTTAACTATGTGTGTACCATGTTTTATTAAGTGCGAGTTAAAACATAAAATCAACCTTACATAGGAGAACTTATTATCAAGTTACTTATACCGATTCATTTTTTATATATTTTCAACGATGATTCGAGTTTAATTTTTTATCATTATTATTATTATTAACTATTGAGATATTTTGTAACGGGCATAAGAGTGAATGAAACTCAAATTAATTAGAAAAATGAACTCATTTTTGTTTGAACTCATTCCTTCTTCCTTGCCTTTGTTACTTCATATTTCAATTTTTCATATATATATTCTAAGTATATATTGTAGCTTATATATATTGATTATCTTATTTTTACAATCTTACTTGTAATTTTAAAGGTTTTTTTTTTTTTTTGATACATGGGGAGGGGCTGGTGTCGAACCCCAAATGGGGCGGTTGGTGGGGTGGCAACATGTCACTCAGCCATCCAACCTTTGACTTATAATTTTAAAGGTTATAAATTCAATATATATATATATATATATATATATATATATATATATATTTTTTTTTTTTCCAACAAAAACCATTAAATTTTTTGTCAAATTAAGGTATCTACTACCGGTATCGGTGATTATACTTTTCACTAATATTTTCTTATTCTTATGGATCAAATTCAATTTTTAGCCTCATAATTAAAAAAATAAGGTAAACAATCACCACACTACGAAAATAAGAAGTTTCTTCTTAATATATATATATATATATATATATATATATATAATATATAGGTGGACTTTAGAGTAAATAAACTTCATTTCCCCCTTCAAGGTCAATGATAAAATAGAATACATTAAATACAAGGCATATGCCTTCAACATATTCTCTCGTGCTTAACTTTTCAAAATTAGAAATGAACTTAGCATATTATCTTAAGACTTTTTAAAGAAATTAGAATATATATATATATTGGTGAATATATATATGTATATATGTATGAAAGAATAATCAAAAGCATATTCTAAAAGGGTTCTATTGATTTTCTATCAGTTAACTATTCATCCCCTCATAGAATACAAATAAAGAAGGGGCAGTGAGATCTATATCTTTATATGCTAAACTTATCATCATCTTATTTATCTTTAGTTTAGACTTACCCAACAATTATCTTCTCTTTTCTTTGTTCACAATTTTCAAATCACCATCAACCTACTACACCTACCTCAGAATAGTTTTCAGCCAAGATATATATATATATATATATATATATATATAGAGAGAGAGAGAGGATAATTCACTAATTTTATCCTGATTTAATATTCAAAGTCACTAATTTGACTAATTCGAATTTGGATTGGATTGCGCTCGCAAAGTCTAACTTTTACTTAAGAAAAGGTCTCGCGTTAGACTCTTATGTGGCGCTCATATCAAGTGTCAAACTCGTAATCTCTTATAACATTCACGATGCACTTTCTCATTATCCTTAGCTTCTTAACTTATATATTTTGACCAAATAGATCCCCTTATCTTTGAAAGAAGAGAGGAAGATAATTTTCCAGATGAGTCCATTTCAGTATGTGGACATGTTAAATATTCATCTGATATATCAGATACCAAATTAGAGCAGAAATAAACTTTTATTATTATTATATTTTTTTTAAAATTATGGTTTATGTTTTTCTCTAAAATAATGGCAAATTAGCCAAATTCATCCCTTTTAACTTATAATTTTTTTGTGATTTCATCCATTATCAAATTTTTTTGAAACTTTCATCCCTTATCTTTATAATTTTGGTCAATTTCATCATTCTGTTAATTTTTTCGTTAGTCAACGCTTATTTTTAATAAAAATAATTTTATCAAAGGGTAAAAATGTCAATTCACTTAAAAAAAGGAAAATTGGCCAAATTCGTCCTTTAACTTATAAATTTTTTGCGATTTCATCCATTATCAAATTTTTCAAAGGGTAAAAATGTCAATTCACTTAATTAAAAAAACTAAAAATCGAAAAATCATCACAGGATGTCCGCCTTTGCCTCCCGCTCCGGTAACCACTGCGCCATTGTCGCTGCCGGTGACAAATAAGGCTCTATCGCCGCCCAATTTTTTCAGAAGGCCTCCTTCATTGGCCAAATCATGAAAACGTAGTTGAAAGAATAGATTTCAGTTGGAATTAGGATTAATTAAACCCAATTTACCACCAGAAGATTCACTTAAGTAAAATCACGGGTGTTCTAAAAAAAACTATTTTGAAAAAAAATTTAATTAATTAATTAATTTTTTTTTTTGTTAAATTGTAATCTTCAACTCAAATAATACAATTTATTGTCAAAACTTGTAATGGAATTTCTTAGAACCATACATTAATTTGAATAATGGGCTGATATATATTAAAGGCCTTTACAAGAGTAGGAATTTCAGGCCCATTTTTATGTGCCAAAATATTACAGCTTTGGCTACAGCTTCAAAAATAAGTTGCTGTAAATGAAAAGAGCTTTATTTTTTTTTATTTTTTTTATACCCACTTGGGACGCCCGTCCACACTTTATTTGGGCGCTTGCAGAGTTCAACTCTTACTTGAGGGTGAAGGTCTGACCCAGAGCTTTTTTAACATGACCCTAACCACTCCAGGGGGATTCGAAACCTCGACTATGTGTCCTGGAGGAAGCATTAGGAGTCCACGCACCAACTCCCCCAAACTACCAGGTTGAAAAGAGCTTTATTTTATTGAGCAATATATTAATCTTGATTTTTTTTTCAAACTATCCGGTATCGGAACTATCACAATTTTGACTAATTCAAATTTAGCTTGAGTTGCAGTTTGTAGAGTTTAACTCTTACTCATATAGTATTTACAATCCGATTTCTTATTATATCAAACTAGGGGCTTAACTTGAAGTTTGCATATACAACCACTCAACCCTTATTTTCTCTACTTTTCAATCCTTAAAAAAGAATTTCTATGTATTTTTATTATTTAGAAATTATCATATAATTAAAATATAATACTCATCATTTATGTTCATTTTTTATTTTAAAAAAAGTTAAATAAAAAAGAAAAAGAAAAAAAGAAACAAAGAGGTGCATGTAATCTGAAATGGACGGGTCGGGTTGGATAAACTATAACTTAGTGTTTATTTTCTTGGTGATTATCAATGTATTTGACCAAGGTTTTGGTCATATTAGGAAATGGAATGACACCAATAATTTAAAACATCCACAATCAAGAACATTAAAACATGGTCCAAATTTATGAAAATAAACATTGTATTGATTGCACCCGTAGGCGCAGATGAGAGCGGGTAAGGAGGTTGACACATTGAGCCTTTAGCAAAAGAAAAAAAAAAACATTGTATTGATTGCACCCCAAGGCACAGATGTGAGCGGGTAAGAAGCACACCTAGTTTAAGTGAGGTTGACATATCGTACTTTTAGCAAAAAAAAAATAAATAAAAAATAAATAAAAAAGAAAAGAAAAGAAAAAAACATTGTATTGATTGTGTCACTTCATTAATCCAAAAAATAAAGATGTTCCATATAATAATAATATAAATGGTTAATTAAAGTGTGATCACATTATTGTGATCTAATATATATAAATATATGGAATTGATTTATAAAGCTATAATCCAAGTAGTATTGTATATATCATTGATTAAATCTGTGTGATATAAATCTTCATATTCGTGTCAATTCAAGCTCAAAAATAGTAGAATGAGTTGTTCAATCACCCTTTTCCCATGCTACTACTAATCACTCCACGGTCCACATAACAAACCAGGGGAAAAAAAAAAAAAAAAAAAACCAAAGCTAGCTAAGCTAGCTAATATATAATCAGTATTTATGAGAGGGCTATCGATGTTTTTGAATACTTCCACGTGGTTAATGTGATCAAATGTATGTAATCATTTTCACGTGTTTGTCTCTTTTCTGCCAAAGGTTATAAAATCTTCATATATTTTCTATAATCATTTGGTTTTTGATTAAATTAAAATTGAATTCTTTTATTTATTGGTTCAAATTCAAGATTTAAATATTAATTATGAGTGATAATATAACAATATTCATAGATAATGTAAATAATCAAAAATAATATTATTAAAATGTCGAGATAGTATAAACAAATGAACTCATACAAAATGTTCTAATACGTACAAAACACCATTCAAATACTTTAAGAATTTTATACCATCTTGACATTTTTGTAATACTATTTTTTATTGTTTATCTATAAATGTGTTGATACCAAAGGTAAAATTTATATTATTTATGAAAGAATAGTATATACTAATTGAAGAGCTTCTTTGGCTAATTATTAGGCAAATTGCGAAGAGTACTCTCTGGTGTGTATATATTTCACGGCTGGGCGGAGTGGTGGCGGCGACGATGGCGGTGGGAACGAATAAGCATGCAGCGGCATTATATGTATATATATTGGCGAGGAATTCTTGGCCTCATGCAGCGCTTCCCTCCCTTTTAAGTTTCCATTATTTCCCAATTTCTAGGTCATCGACCTCACTATTTTATAGGGAAGAAAGTTAAATTATAGATAAAATCAAATATGTAGTATTTACAGACAAAAGAATTAGATTATTCGCAAGAAAAAAAAATAATATACTTCATTTTTAAATATTTAATTTTCAAATTAATAATTTATTCATATTGATAAATAAAAAATTACATAATTCCACACCGACATTACAAAATCTTCATCTAATATATATAATATGTATATATAACCACTATGGGGAACCTTTCTACCTATATATATATATATATATATATATATATATATATATATATATATATATATATATATATATATAATTCTTAGGCAGCAATTACATACCATGGTTATATTACGAGTAATTGGAGTCTAAAACAAATTTATATTTGGTAAGATTAGTCCCTATTTTTTTTTGACTTTTAAAGTCTCAAACTTTTTTACTTAAGACACTTAAGGTTTATTTTCACAAATTTTATAAAAAAAATTAAAATTTAACGATTTTTTTTTAATTTTAATCGATTAAAAAAATAATAATTAAGTTACTTTACATGAAATATCTATAAAATTAGAGTAAAAAAGTTTCAACACTCATTTACAAAATATTTTTGAAAGGATAAAACGATAAACATATAAAAATATATTTCATGTAAAATTATAAAATGACTTAATTATCAATTTTTTTATTCAATAAATCATATAAACTGTTAAATTTTAAAATTTTTAAGAAATTTATGAAAAATGACCTTAGTTTTCTTAGATAAAAAAGTTTAGAACTTTAAAAGTCAAAAAAATATTTTAGGACTAAACTTGTCAAATCTAAATTTGTTGAAGACCAAATTCACCGATTACTCTATTTTATAACATTATTATTATTATTATTTAGGCAGCGCCTACTTAATTATTTTTTTTTTTTTTATTTTTTTGAAAAATTCTAACTTCTTATCATTCATCATTATCATCATGATGAACTCTCATATCATAAATGAAGTTCTAACAAACCACTCTTATTAATCAACTGATTTTTCAAAAAAAAAAATTATTAATCAACTAATTAATGGCTAATTTCACCTGTGGATTTCCATACAGAAGTTCTTCAATCATCTGAAGAGCAATCCTCTGTTCTTCCTCCATTTCATCATTACTTGTTGCCATGCTTTTACTTTCCATCGAAGACGACGACATTGCAGCAGCGGCGGCGGTAGTGGGTGATGAACAAGGAGTCAAATTATCTCGATTTACAGAAGCAGCAACATTTACGGCGTTATTCTTTTTATGAAGTTCAACTGTCATCACCCACTTCGAGGAGTCTGAGGATTGTCCAGCACGCTTCTGCCACACACCTATGTGGGAATTCTCTGTGTCCAGCCTCAGGCAAGTCAGAGAAGGAGACGGCTTCTTGCTCCATTTCCTCAGCTTTGCGTGAAGGATTTCCGATAACTCCTTCGGTGATTCTTGACTAACGACGGCTGTACCGGCTGCTGATGTTGATTTTGTTTCTGGGTCAGAGTTAGTTTCTGATACCGGAAAATTAGTTTTTGCACTCCGTCCGCTCATTAATATGGCTGCTTGATCGTATGCTCTTGCTGCTTCTTCTGCCGTATCAAATGTCCCAAGCCATACCCTCCTTTTCCTGTCACATTCACACACACAAAAAAAAAAAAAAAGAACACCAAATTTTGTCACTCTTATCATAATTTAACGTGCAATAAAAACAAAATATGTGAAATTTATTTAAATTATTTTCACAAATAATGTACTTACAGCAATGGATGACGAATTTCGGACACCCAAGAACCCCAATGACGTTGTCTGACACCTCGGAACTTTCTGGTCTGAACCATTGTTGTTGTTGTTGTGTGTTGTGTGTGTGTGTGAGAGAAAGAGAGAGAGGGGGGGGCAAGACAAGTACCAAGGTGCTCAGAGATGGATGAGGAAGAAAGGTGAATGAAAAAGCAAGACAAAACACGAAGTCTAAATATAACAAGGCCAAGAAACATCGATGTCGGTGAGGTCATGATTTGTAGTACTAGTATCTAAGTTAAACAGTATTACCGCAGATTCTCGACTTATACCTTTTAAAAGATATCAAAATTATTTAATATGATATTATAAATGAAACAATTGAGCGAAATCTAATATATAAAAGATATATGAGACATTTCATTTAATTTTAATTGATGAAGTTTTCCCCTTAAGGATAAATAACTCTTACTTTGCACTTATCAAAAAAAAAAAAAAAATAACTCCTACTTTATAGAGTGCATTGAGTGAGTATTTTGTAACATGCATGCAAGGAAGGTAGTATGTATCCAAATGGTCTGTAATGATTGGTTATTATAGTAAATACTCACTACTTTTTACTTTCTTTTAGTTAAGGCCACGAGGTTTCTTAAACAGGTTTTAAATTATGAGAAGTTAATCCACATTCAAATTAATCTTTGTTTGAGCAGGGTTAGTCCCTTGTAGAGTTAAATTTTAGACAGTTGTATATATGAATCGAGATTTAAACCTTTAACGTTACTTAAATTAGAAAAACTTCTTACTAACTCACTTGTACGATTGAGTTACTACTATTTACTTTCAAGCCTCATTAATAATGAACACTGATTACAAGAAGTTTGTTAAAAAGCATCTTATGATAAAACTCTCAATTATATGACTAAATTATTACTTTTTATTTTATTTTATTTGTAAAAAGTAAACAAATATATATATATATATATATATATATATATATATAATTTAAGTAAATAGTAATATATATAATTATGTTCAGTAACTTTGCTTAACGAGAAAAAACAGAGTTGTTCCAAAAAAACAATCCTTTTGGGCAAAGTTTTAATTAAATAAAATTAATTTTCTTTTACTTAAATTACGAGATTACATGGTATTACATTGTTCTTTTTCATTAGATATTAAGTTTTCAACACAAATAATAATAACTATATTGCCAAAACTTATATCCAAATTTCTTAGAAGGATATATTCGATAATGGGCTGATTATATGTTTTAAAGTAGGCCTTTACAAGAGTAGGAATTTCAGGCCCATTTCTATGTGTATATTTTATTTCTTCAATTTCTAAATATAACAGCTTTATAATCAATATATATATATATATATATATATATATATATATATATATATATATATATATATATATATATTACAGCTTTAGCTATAGTTTCATAAAATCGATAAGTTTTTAAATATAACAACCACTCAACCCTTCTTTTCTCTACCTTTCAATCCTTAAAAAAGAATTTCTATGTATTTTTATTATTTAGAAATTATCATATAATTAAAATATAATACTCATCATTTATGTTCATTTTTTATTTTAAAAAAAATTAAAATTAAATAAAAAGAAAAAGAAAAAAAGAAACAAAGAGGTGCATGTAATCTGAAATGGACGGGTTGGATAAACTATAACTTAGTGATTATTTTCTTGGTGATTATCGATGTGGGACGGGGTATCACAGGAACCAACACCAACCCAACTTGAACGAGATTAATTTTGATGTTAATTGATTTAAAAATGTCTTTTCATTGTTTCAAACTCATTTAAAACACTTTATTCCCTTACTAGGAAAAAAAAAATATTAATTATAAAAGTAAAATTGATTTATAAAGCTATAATCCAAGTAGCATAATTACCATTAATTTTTTATTATGAATGAAGATTTTTTAAAAAATAATTACATTCTTTTGAAATGATACTAACTCTTCTAAAATATCTTTTAAAAGATTATTTAATATACTAATAAAAATAAAATACATATCAATTCAATTTACTAAAAACTAACATCGTTCATCCTCGATTAAGTCTGTGTGATATACATCTCCATATTTGTGTCAATTCAAGCTCAAAAATAGTAGAATGAGTTGTTCAATCATCCTTTTCCATGCTACTACTAATCACTCCACGGTCCACATAACAAACCAGGAAAAAAAAAAAAAAAAAAAACCAAAGCTAGCTAAGCTAGCTAATATATAATCAATATTTATGAGAGGGATATCGATGTTTTTGAATACTTCCACGTGGTTAATGTGATCAAATGTATGTAATCATTTTCACATGATCAGAATCAAGAGTTTGTCTCTTTTCTGCCAAAGGTTATAAAACCTTCATATATTTTCCATAATCATTTTTTGTAAAATTTTCTCGTAAAATTTATATGTTCATTTCTTTTTTCTTTTCTTATTTGTGATTTTCTACTATTATCTTCTGTAATTATATATATATATATATATATAATGGCAGCCGGATGACATGAAGGGAAATTAAAACGAAATATGAAAATGCTTTGGTGTTTTTCGTGCCTCTCCTTGATGCCATGGCAACTGATAAAAAACCACGGTCTTTTAATAACTAAATTAAAGAGCTTCTTTGGCTAATTATTAGGGCTAATCGCTAAGAGTATTCTTTAGTGTGTATTGCTGGGCGGTAGTGGTAGCGGTAGCAGCGGCCGCGGTGGTGGAAAAAAGTATTGCATGCTGCAGCGTGGCAGTCTGTACGTGGTTCTCTGGTCATGTGTACAATATTGATGGCTATATGCCGGTCAATGTTCATTGCCAGAAAAACTGAATTTTGTGACGGGATGCCTTGAATTCTATAGCGGATTTAGTGGCTACAAATTAATCTGTGTTTAGAACTTAAGAGATATTATTATATCGTAATTACTTTTGTTTAATTATGTAGAGATAGATTCCATTTTCAGAATGAATTAAACAATTTCAAAATATAAAGCTGTGTGTCTATAGTGTTGGGGTTGGATTTCAACCCAAAGTTCCACATGGAAAAAATAGGCAAAAGGATTGCCTACATATAAGGAATTCTCACCTACTCAATTAGTAATGAGGCCTTTTGAGAAAGTCCCAAGAACAAACCCGTGAGGGTTTAGGCCCAAAGCGGACAATATCATACTAATGTGGAGTTAGATGAAAAAAAAATCTTTATAACGATATCAAGATTATAATATATGACTAAAAATGTGATACAAAGTATTTCTTAATATGAGGCGAAATTCAAGATCTCACACTCAAATTAGTCATATGGCGGTAACTAAATAAAGGGAGCCTTGTGATTTTACATATGGATATATAAATGCCAATTATCATGAATTCGAGTTGTGGTTGAAGTAAAATTGTTAAAAATGATGTATCTATATATAGAAAAAATACCTATAACAATATTAATGGATTTAGTCTTTTTTACTCCTCTCAATATTAATGGATATATAAAAAAAAATTTAATATGATTTTAATTTTTTATATAAAAAAAAAAAAAAAAAGGGAAAAATATTTCCAATCATACATAGGCAACTACCCTTATAATTTGAGCTATCAATTACTCCAATTTAGATTTGCTTCAATTATTGTTTATATTTATATTTGAATTTGCTTACCATTTATTTAGTCGATGATTAATAGCCACAAATATCTTTTATATTTTAGTTTTCATCAAATGGTTTCCTTCTTTTATATTTTACATTTTTTTTTTTTTTCTAAAATGAAAAAAATAAAAAATAAAAAATTGGTGATGTAAAATTTTCTGAGCGATCAAATTAGTCATTTTTTGTGAATCGAAATTGTTGCATAAATGTTTGGTGGCCATTTATATAGAACAAATTCTCTTTTGATACAATAGAAAGGCGCTATGAAACTAAACGAGGTCGAACATTCGAACACTTGTTCTGAGCGCTATATAAGAGTTAGGGTGAGACTTTTTCTTGAGTAAGAAATGAATTCTATCAACTCAATTTGAATCAAATCTAAATTAGTCGGACTCGTAATAACTTTTAAAAAAAAAAAACAAATTGGCGCTGCAGATGCCTTGCGTTACAGGCAATATATAAAGAGTAGAGAGAGACAAATAAAAAATCAGAAGCAGTTGGGGGGCAGCAGTAGCACGACCTATCCATTTACCTTTTTGGCTTCCAAAATCAATGGAAAGGAAGAACTCCCCAACTGTGTGGAACTGGAGCGTACATCTCTTCTTACCAATCATATTCTTTTACGGACAATAACTGGACTTTTATATATATATATATATATATATATATATATATATATTATATTTGCATTTAATCTCGCGTATTAATTTTGTTTAGATAAATCGTATTCGTATTATTCTTAAAAAGTAAGAATCTATTTTTTCTAAATTTTCTATATGTATATATATTGGCGAGGAATTCTTGGCCTCATGCAGTGCTTCCCTCCCATTAAGTTTCCATTATTTCCCAATTTCTATTTTTTTTACTTTTTTAATTAGTCAAATCGATTTGATTGAATTTTATTTTTGGAAAAAGGAATAAAAAAAAGAAAATAAGAAAGAATTGAAAGTTGTAAAATAATTTTTAACATTAAATTATAATTCAATGAATCTATATATTTTCTTATTTAATTATCTGGAAAAAGAAAATAAAACTCTCAGAGTAGCTTTTATATATATATATATATATATATATATATATATATATATATATATATATATTTTTTATATATATTATCAATAATCCATTGACTGGGTTTTGCCAAGGAGTTAAAATACATTTGATTTTATAATATAACAATACATACATATATATAACCACTGTGGTAGTTGAACCTATCTATCTATATATATATATATATAAATTAGATATATAATTTCCCAATATATATATAATTCTTAGGCAGCAATTAATGCAGATCGTGGTTATATTATGTAACATTATTAATATTATTATTATTATTTTTTAGGCAGCGCCTACTTAATTATTAATGGCTAATTTCACCTGTGGATTTCCATACAGAAGTTCTTCAATCATCTGAAGAGCAATGCTCTGTTCTTCCTCCATTTCATCATTATTTGTTGCCATGCTTTTACTTTCCATCAACGACGACGACATTGCAGCACCGGCGGCGCTGGTAGTGGGTGATGAACAAGAATTCAAATTATCTCCATTTACAGAAGCAGCAATATTTACAGTGTTATTCTTTTTATGAAGCTCAACTGTCATCACCCATTTCGAGGAGTTGGAGGATTGTCCAGCACGCTTCTGCCACACCCCTATATGAGAATTCTCAGTGTCTAGCCTCAGGCAAGTCAGAGAAGGAGACGGAATCTTGCTACATTTCCTCAGCTTTGCGTGAAGAATTTCCGATAACTCCTTCGGTGATTCATGACGATCGGCGCCGGAAGAAACTGCTGATGTTGATTTTGTTTCTGGGTCGGGGTTAGTTTCTGATACCGGAAAATTAGTTTTTGCATTTCGTCCACTCATTAATATGGCTGCTTGATCGTATGCTCTTGCTGCTTCTTCTGCGGTATCAAATGTCCCTAGCCACACTCTCCTTTTTCTGTCACAAAAAATGAACAGAAACTTTTTAAACTTAATTTAAATCGAATAAAAATTGTCATTCTCACTAGAAATTAACGTACATAGAAAATGAAAATACAAAGAAAGGGAATTGGAAAATAATGTGCTTACAGCAATGGATGACGAATTTCAGACACCCAAGAACCCCAATGACGTTGTCTGACACCTCGGAACTTTTTGGTCTGAACCATTGTTGTTGAGAGAGAGAGAGTGTGCAGGACAAGTACAAAGGTGCTCAGAGATGGATGAGAGGAAGAATATGATTAAGAGGTGAGTGAAAAAGCAAGACAAAAGTCTAAATATAATAAGGCCAAGAAAACATCGATGTCGGTGAGGTCATGATTTGTGGTACTACTGCTTACGTTAACAGTAGCTTCTGCTGCACCTTCCAAAAACAGTTACAATTTAAGTTAACCATTTTTTTTTAAAAAAAAAAAAAAAATTAATCTTCTAATTATTCATATTCTTTTCTAGATAATCTTAAATTTTTTAGTTTATTTTTAATTTCCGATTAAAATTGACCAATATTAAGTCATTATTTGACACATGATAAATATATTTATTAAATTGAAGGGTTTTTTGTCATTTTTTTAAAATATTATTATAATTAAATATATTTATTTTTGTTAAATTTAAAATTCAAGATATATGTTAGAGAAAGACATAAAAAAATAATTGTACGTGGCTTGAGGCAGAAAGAAAATAAAATGATATAAAGACCCTTTAAATTTAATAAGTGTACTGGTCACATCTAAAAAATGTCGGATATTAACTTTTTTTTATCAAAAATAACAAATTGATAAAAGATCAAATTGTTTAAAATAAAATATTTAAAATCAACTAAAAAAACGTAAATAGTTTGGGGATTGAATTAAAATTTTTTGATAACAATATTCTACTAATATTACATTATTATGACTCAAATTTATGATTTATTTTACGTTATAGCTAGTTGTTAAATGAAAAATATTACTTCCATCATTTTCATTTATTTTTTTTTTTGGTTGAAAACGATTAAGGTATCTTTTTATTTACTTTTTTTCAAAATAAATAATTAATAAGTATGAGTTGTAAAATATTCGTTATTAGAGTATATATGAAAGGAAAAATATCAAAAAATGCACATTAATTTTTTAATATTATACATAAACAAATATAATTTTCTTCCCACTAAGACAGGTAAGAAAAAATAAATAAAAATAAAAAAAGTATAGGACGTTTTTCATTTAATTTTAATTGATGAAGTTTGCCCCTAAGGATAATAACTCTTACTTTATAGAGTGCATTAAATGAATATTTTGTAACATGCATGCATGGAATTAAGGTAGTATGCATCCAAATGGTCTGTGATGATTGGTTGCATTGGTTATTATAGTAAACCCTCACTACTCTTTACATTCAAGCCTCATTAATAATGAACTCTGACTACAACTAGTTTGTTAAAAAGCATCTTATGATAAAACACACTCAATTTACACTCCTAAATTATTACTCATGTTGTTATGACAGAATCTCATATTACTCCTTTAAAAGATTAACTGTGTTGTTATGACAGAGTCTCATATATTACTCGTTTAAAAGATTAACTGAACAGTTATTAAGTAGAAATTTAAAATTTTTTACGACGCGTTTTAAACATGTGAGGTCTACATGAAGTGGGACAAAACATACAATATCATTTGATCAAATTTATCTTTAACGTGAATCGAGTTACCATTTTGCACTTTGATAGGGGGGAATCACAAATATTACACAAAAAGAAGAAATCAAGACAAATAATAATAATAATAATAATAATAATAATAATAATAATAATAATGCAACCATGTATTCGAACTTCTGTTGATGAACATATGGTACATAAATAGGTAAATAATAGTAGTATCTTATATTATTTAAGATTTTTTATTTATAGAAATGAATATTAAGTTGATAAACATTTAATTCCAGTAATTTTCAATTACTAAAAATATGAGTACAAGAAAGACAAGAAAAAAGAATTGCGTGGTACAAAAGAACTTTTCATTTTGATGGTTGTGAATTTTAAACTAATGGTTATAGATTGCAAGGAGAATCTTGAATGTGCTGTCATATATCTAGGGTTTTGGAAAGTTTTTTCCACGTGCTGCCGCCGGCAGTTTACCGGAAAAAGAGAAGCACTGGTAATTTCGTGAGCCATGGGATTTTTGGCAGATACGTGTAGGAGAAATTGACCAACAATCCATGCTTTTAATTAATAGGTTATACAAAATATCATAAATTATTTTACCCCTAATGAAAAGATTGAGGATTCGACGTTCAGTTGTGAGCTCTATGCAAAAATTAAGATAAAGCTTTCTTATGTGTAAGAATTAGATATTACGAGAGAAATCAGAGCATTTATATTTGGATTACGAGAGAATTTCTAATTTTATCTTTTTACTAAAATACTTTTATTTAATTTATCAACTAAAAAATAGTCTTAGAATCGTCGTCTATAAATTCTTCTTAAAATTCTTCTACGAGAATATCAACAAGAAAAAATTAAGTTCAGCAAGATTGCAAAGACCATTAAATTCTTACATATGCATGTCTCCGACTAACCACTTCGCTTTGTAATATGCCATGGCTTTTTGCAGTGAGTTGTAAAGTATTAAGCAAAAATGTGAGGAGTAATTAATTATTACATAGATATAATATAATTATTCTAAATCAAGTAATTAAATCGTCTAATCACATAATGTATAATTATGAACATTATTGAGACTTCGTATTATCGAAGTGACCTTGGAAAAATAAACCATTATATATATATATATATATATATATATATATATATATATATATATATATATATATATATATATAAATCCATTCACATTTTATACCTCATTATGCTCAAGCTTAATTGGATAATTGTCTAATCCAATCCATTCTCACGTAAAGATAATTAATTAATTATTCATATATTAACATCCTCTACTTAACAAATAAAAAATAAAAGTCAATTTTATTTTTCTAAGAATAACTTATTAATTCAATTCAAATAAAAAGAGTTCGATTTTTTTTTAACAAAAACTTCATAATTCATAATATTAAAACAAAGTCTGTATACAGCAGATTATGTTTGTATGTGTGTGTGAAGGATATATATATATATATATATATATATATATATATATGTATGTATGTATATGATATGATGAAATTTGGAATACAATTATTTGACTTAATGAAGACCTACATGATGACGTCTTGTGGACAAAAGAAATTATTACATATCTTATCAAGAAAAAAAGATCCATTGTCTAAAACTTAAATGTACCAAATTAATATACTTACCTAACAAAGCCTCTCAAACTTCCACTTCTAATATTATTTGACTTTTCTAGTTTCTTAGGATTCCAGTTGTCTCCAACACCCCACCTATATATATATATATATATATATATATATATATATATATCGACACAATAAAATTTGAATATACAGTACTCCATAGAGTTTATTTTCACATTCATTAAGAAAAAAAATTAATTATTTTGGTCCTCACTTTATTTTATATTTAAAAAGTTTTACATATTACATTACTATAAAGTTTACCTCTAGATGATGATTTAATTTTTTAAAAGAAATTTAAAGAATTAAACTCTTCAAAAATTTCAATGATATGTATATATATCTTTTTCCGTTTATAATTTTAGAGAATTCAATGAATATATAATTAATTACTTCTTCTAATAAATAATATGTGGAAATTGTTAAAATAAAGGAAAAATAAAATGAGTCTAATTACTTTTCTAGTAACATTATTGAATGTTTTTATAGATTTTAAAATTAAGAAACAATAATTAAAATTTTGAAGTGAAATAATTTACTTTTTTTTTTTTTTTTAAGAAAAAAAGGTTATATTCACCATAATATTTTTTCTTTTTATTGACCAATAATATATATGTAATAATTAATCAATGTAGTACAATCTCTAGTTAGACCTACATTTGCCGCCCCCTATTAACAACATGGTGAAGATAGTCATTGGTTAATGGTTAATGACGCTACATTTTTCTCTCTTTAATCAAGCATTTAGTGTGTATATATATTTGGTTACACTATCC
The DNA here is from genome assembly GCA_025388415.1 of Cynanchum wilfordii. Classification (NCBI taxonomy): domain Eukaryota; kingdom Viridiplantae; phylum Streptophyta; class Magnoliopsida; order Gentianales; family Apocynaceae; genus Cynanchum; species Cynanchum wilfordii. Next base: position 488,113 of record JAHSUH010003709.1, on the reverse strand, counting down.
AGTATATAAAATTATTGTTTTGATTAATTTAAATTCAATTCAAATTATGTTCGTAATATTTAACTCTTATGCATATTATTTAGTAAATAATAATAATAATGTATATTAGAGAGAATATTTTAGAAAATTTGGAATAACAACTATAATCTCTTCTTTACAAATATGAAATTCAACTTAGTATCTCCTTTTGATATATATTATATATATATATATATATATATAAAATTCTTCATTAAAACATTAATATAAAAAGAAAAATGTATCTTGCTGAAAATACCCTCCAACTATTTTTATTTTTCTTTAAAAATATCTTTAAATCTTTTTCTTTTTCATCTTTTATATTTTCTCTACCTCTAATAATGAGTGAAAAAAATTCGCTATTTTCTAAAGGACTGAATATATATATATATATATATATGTGTGTGTGTGTGTGTGTGTGTTACGAATAAAAATAAAATAAAAGAGCCACTTTTCCTTTTAATTAAATCTTTTTAGACAAAAATTTAAGAAAAAAATTACATATGTAGATTTAATGTTTTTGTTTCAAGTTCGGGATACCATATGTTTAACTATTCATATGATTATTCAATTGTTAATTACCTGACTGACCGACTGTCATTATTTATTAAACAGCACTTCAACTGCTGTATTTTTATTTTTTTTAAAATATAAAATAATATATATTATATATATATATTAATATATATATATATATATATATATATATATATATATTTTGATATATAATATGTATATATATACATATATGTGTGCTCCATTTGCCACCCAAACTTTGGAACTAGAACTGTAATTACATCAAAATATAAAAACCTAGGTTCTTTTGAATTATATATAGTTAAAAAAATACACATACTTTACATCTTTTATATATATATATATATATATATATATCAATATTTCTTTTCTAAATTTCACATTAATATTAATAATTTTTTAAAAAAAATTTATAAATTTTACTCATTAAATATTGTCAAAATTTTAGAAAAAGTAATGAATAATATGACATAACCGTTTGAAGAGGACTTCTGCTCGACATCTTCCAAATACAGTTTACCAAACGCAATCCTAATTCTCCAACCAAATAAAGTTTCATTATTATTTCTTCTTCTTTTTTTAATTTGTCATATGTATATATATATATATATATATATATATATATATATGCTTTTTTGTGCGGTCCAAAAAAATATATATATATATATATATATATATATATATATATATATATGTGATGGTTAAGCTTTGTACTGAGTACCACTGCTCAAACTCCAACCCTAATCCTCCTTAAAGAATGTATTATAATCTTTTTGCATTGCAACATATTAAAGAATGTATTTCCAGACTAATACACTCAAATTTTTTTGTATTAAATCGAGTCAAATTAATATCGATTTATTTTGAAAAAGTTTTCTTACCGCACAATTCATTACTCATTGAACAACGTGGTATAAATGCAAAATCATGTGTGGTTGTCTCTCAAGGAGCAAAATATCCAAGTGAGGATGACGAATGAACAAGAGCAAGCAGCTGGCTTTTCAGAGTTAAAGAAGGATCACATGGGTATGGGATATGAATTTCAAACTTCTCTTTTTAAGGAAAGATAGCTGACGACCTATAAATGTTATTTTGTTTTTGCAAATCAGCTCCACAAATATATATATATATATATATATATATATATATATATATATATATATATATATCATGTATATATCTAGAGTTAATAATTAACTGAAGTGAAATATTCCATGACATTTCTTTTTCATCTTAAACATGAATAATAATAATAACTTTATAATAAGAATAGCTAGGGATGTGGTAATTGATCACAGGATTTAATAAGATAACTAACTGTCTTCAAGGCGTATATCAAATACCACTTTTCTAAAAATAATATTTGTGCTATACAATCTGCGTTTAAGATACAATGAAGATAATTAGAGAATGTTTGATTGTTTGGAGAATTTTTGATAACTTTATATAATGTTGTTCTTGATATAATCAATATCAAAATTATTATAAACTTGAAAAATGACTCTAGAAACTTTGTTATAGATATGTATCTTTTGATAATATCCTTTAAAATAATTTATTATTTATAATAGGTATGTTTTCATAATCAAACTCTTGTGAATCTTGGTTCATTGAACGACCAGAACTATCATCAGAATTACTGTTATAACATTTTGAAAATGATCCAACAAATATTATTTTGAGTTTCTTTTTCTTTCATAATAATCTCGAGATATTTTTGTTTAATTGGAATCCATGCGTACATTCATATATATGATAATATCGATACTTTCTCTACTTTTTCCTGAGTAAATAATATTTTTAGATTTTCCTTTTATAATCTCAAAATTTTATTTTTATCTCGAATTAACGTTTACGTTTATATATATGAGATCCCTACCCATCTTTAAACCGAGTAGTCTTCTCCTCTAGCTAAGATGGAAATGATCACGTGGTAGTTGTTGTGACAACTGATCTAACTTTCTTTATTTCTTCCAAAGGGAAAATTCTAGGGTACGTACGTGGTCCTATATTTTTGAATAATTGGTGACTTTACCATAATAAATTTTTTTTGAACTTCTATATTTTTTTTTAACTTTTAAAGTCCCAAACTTTTTTTTAGAGAAAAATAAGGTCCTTTTGAATCAGTCAAAAAACAAAAAAAAGTTCGATTTATATTGTTTAACTAATTTAAAAAGGGGTAAAAATGTCATTACACTTAATAAGAAAGAAAAAAAAAAAAAGAGAACTATTATTTTCAACGCTAATTTCCAAGCATGATTATTAGTTTTCTTCCTTTTTTCCTTCCTTCCTCTCTGGATTTGGATGAAATATATAATCTTTAATGGTGATTTATGTGTATATATATTATTATACTTGGACTTTTTGACTCGTGAAAATAATCCGATACGATTCACAATTGCTCCCCAAAAATAAAATAAAATTATTTTTATTCCATAACAAAATTTGTCAATCATTGTTATTGTCTCTCTTGCACGACACCTTTTTTTTTTTGATAAAATTACCAACCTAAAATCACTTTTTTTTTGCGGGCATGCGGAGACCATCAATTGATGCTTGATATAGTTGAAAACCTAATCAAATTAAATTGACCAAAGAAATCAAAATTAGGTGTTGTGTCGGAGATGTAGACGAGGAAACGGGGAGCCGAGATGGCAATAACTCAAAAAAAAAAAAAAAAGGAAGACCGTGGCAATTTTGATGAAGATTTTCAACCTCTACTTTTCCGGGTTTTCGCGTATGGACACATGTTTTGTTTCTCTCTCTTACGGGGGGGGGGGGGGAGGGAAGATTAAAGTCGAAAAGATTTAGGTAAGGCGTTGGAAGAACAAAATGAAGAGTCTTCTTGGGTGAATGAACCGCTCGTGCGGGTCTTTTTTTAATTAGTTATTTTCTCTCTTTTTTTTTAATTTCTTCTTATGTAATATGACATTTTTACCCTTTTTAAATTAGTTAAACCATATAAACCGTTAACTTTTTAGGGTTTTTACTCGTTAAGAAGGGACTTTATTTTTCTCTAATAAAAAGTTTGAGACTTTAAAAGTTAAAAAAATATTTTGGGACTAAAGTTGCCAAAAGTAAGTTGGATCAAACTCACCAATTATTCTATATTTTTCCACCCAAAAAAACATAGCCTTCCTCAGTTTCGCACTTATTATTGTAACTGAATGCAAGAAAAAACAATAATAAATACAATAACAACAGTAGAAGTATTTAATGTAAAGTGAAAAACGAACCTAATACAATAATAATGTCAAAAAATACGTAAATTTTTACTTATAATTCTCGATATATATTAGACACAAAAATATCTTAGAATTTTCAAAAAAAAAAATACAACAAATATATACATATATATAAAAATATTTAAATTAAGAAATCTTTTCTATTACGTGACTATATTGAGTTGTTGCCTGCATTTATGAAGATCAATCATTCATATAAACTAAATGTTTACATACATATACATTATATATATATATATAATATATAAATAATGTAATATAGATCCATATGATGCATACCCTACTTCAAGAAAGAAACAACTTATTTATATACAGTATGTCTGCTGCATGCCTTAACCTTTTGGGTAGTTTTGTTAATTTCTGGCTGGCAATTTTATCTCATATGATCTGCGGGAAAGGATGAAACTAAAAAAGCATTCTTGAAGGAAAATTTAGTTCCCATCATTTTACCATTGTAACTTACGTTCCAAATTAAAAGGTTTTTCTCGAAAATAGTTTTTGAATTTAAAAATCTTTAAAAATGACCTTAGAAATATATGTTTCTCATAAATGACATGAACGCACACAACCTATGCGTCTTTGAGGTCCTTAGGGTCCAGTCTATATATATATATATATATATATATATATATATATAAAAGTGTGTGTGCCCTTAAATACGCGCACGCCACGTGCATTCAAGCCATTTGTGGAAACTTTTTTATTTTTAGGGTCATTTACCAGATTTTTTTTTCTTCATAAGAATGTTTTTCTTTACAAATAATTCAAATTAGAATGATGTAATTTCACTTGTAATTAATTAATTGATTAATGACCTATTATTATAAACTGTTAAATCTAATTAATTAACGTTTAGTCTAGACTCTTAAATACAATTACTTTCAACACTGGTATACATATATAACAAGGAAAACCTACAGGCTGCATGATTATCTCCTACTTCGTGAAAGAACTAACTAAATACATACATATATATATATAGCGGGTGCTAAAGTATTACCTCTTCTTTAGGGTGATCAGATTAGCTATACGTATATTAATATATATATATATATATATATATATATATTATATATGCACTATCATGCATGACGGCACCTCATCATGATGTGAGAGATTTCGCGTCGGCATCTACTTCAGGAAACTGTTACAAGACTGAAGTAAACTTGGTCAATTATATATATGGAGAATATATATATATATATATATATATATATATATATATATATATAGATATATAACAAACATTAATCGAGGACAAATGTTACTACTAACGTAACTCTCAGTAATCAATTGTTGTTTTCTTTACATTAATTGATGTTTTTCAACGTGAAATAATAGATTATGTAATTCATCAAAAAAAAAAAAAAAATAGATTATGTAATAGAAGTGAAGATCCAATTATGTTAACCTCCTCATCCCTCAACGCAAAGTGAATTTGTTTAATCAGTGTATTTAAAAAGAGAAAAATGAAACATCAAATAAAACCCTAGTCGGCGCAGACATATGTACACTGATAATATATATATATATATATATATATATATATATATAAAATTTTAAACTTTGAACATCTTGTTCTAATAATACTATATTAAATTACTATACACTAAAATTTAAATTGATAAAGACGAGTTCAAAAGAAGTTAATTATCACTTAACCAATATCGATACTCAAAAATATTTGAGTTACGACTAATATTAGAGTTAAGATGAGTTGAATTTTTTAAAATAATCTTTTTCAATATACACTTATTTTTTTTGGTAAGTAATATACACTTATTAATTTCTCCATGTTCGAGATTGAACTCTAGACATAATTATTTAAAGAGAATTAAATTTTTTAATTTATTATTTGGACTAATATGTTGCAGATATTAATATACATAGAAAGGAAAAGGGAAGAGGATTAAATGTGTTTCTTATCAACGTGACTGCTCATAATGGTCCTGGACATTGAAGAAGTATATATATATATATATATATATATAATATATGGTCCAGAATTGCTTGTCGAAGAGAATTTTCATTGGTTCCGTGCTTTTGTAGTTCAACTACTTCAAGTATTGAAGTGAAGTAATATGTAGTCATTATCACAACATTAAACTCTTCTTTTCTTTCTTTCGTTTTTTTTTTTTTTCTTCACCATCTACTATATATATATATATATATCCATATACTGGAAATTACTCCGACTAATTCAGATTCAATCGTCCAAGTTATATTTACTAGAGTTTTTCATATGTACTTTTGCTCAAAAGGTAGATATCATAATGAAAGTGTCGAATTACAAACTTTTATCGTGTAATATTCACGAGTAGCTTATTAGATACAAAAAGTGCTAATTCTTTGTGCAACGAAGCTGTTGTTGCTTGTTGTATAGTCATACATCTATAAAAACCTCAACTACGTACATATAAATGATACAAAATTAGAATATTAATGAAGAAGAAAACGAAATGAAAATTTTCCCATTCCAAGCTTCCTTTCAAGATTTTTTTTTTTTTTTTTTCTTCCAGTTAGTTATTGGTTACATTTGCAGTGGGTGGGGGTGGGGGTGGGGGTGGCTGTGACACGAGACAAAGAAATGAATGATGATTAATCACAAGATTTCAAAGTCTCAAAGTATCTTTTATGGTGATAGTCATTGTTAATGTCGCATCTTAAAATATATAAAGTGTAAGTTGGAGTTGATTGTCAATCAGCAAACATGACTGTTATTAAGAATTCATTGCACTCATCCCTTTTAATTTCATGGAACTAAGATCCTTGTTAGTTGAATATTGAAAATTTTCAAACTATTGTCGATGAAATTAATTCCGAATCACTTTTTCACATAATTCTAAAATTTTAAACGATTATATATAAAATTTTAAATTAATTATTTTTTAATTTTTATATTTCTAATGCACTTATATTAATTATTAAAGGTAGTGTAATATAAGGGAAAAAAAAGAAGAAGTACAAAATAAGGTAAAACAAAACTCATTTGACATTATGGTACAAACTATTAAAAACTTTCTTAATTGAATTGAAAAAATTATTATTATCATTATTATTAAAATCAAACTTTCATTTAAAATTAAGTGAACAAAGCATTTAAAACCACACTTTTTGGTTAAGTAATCATTAGGGTCTAAGTTTATTCAACATGAATGGAATTTACCCCCTTTTTTTTTTCCTGCTTCACCTAACCCTAATGTAAACTGAAGACTATAAAGTTTAGACTGTTTTCTCTCGAGAAATATATAGGAAGATCATTTTTGAAAAATAATTAAAAAATTATACCTGCATTGTTTCGCTCAAATATAATTCAATAACGGAAAATGATTTACATTACAATGAATAAGAAATGTAATTCTATTGATAATAATTTTATATATATATATGATTGTAAAAAATTATACGTACAAATTATATATCCAATAAAAATTTAAAATATAAATAAATAAAAGAAAGAAAGAAACACTTCATGAGGGCTAAAATAGATATAGATATATACAATTCAACGAAACCCCAAAGGTGCTTCGTGATTCCATCCATTTCTGCAGCTTTTTTTGGCCAAATCACTGGTCATGACAGGAAGAACATCCTCATTTGCCTTGTCGGTGGCTGCTCGATCTCCACGTAAAATCTAGTACATAGGACAAGAAAAAGCTCTAATTAAGTGAAATCTGTTAAGAGAGATACTTCACATAAGAATGTAGATAAATGATCAGCAGCAGAAATCAGCAATTTTTTTTTTTTTTTTTTAGTAATGGTGTCCAGTTTTTACCCAACTAATCTAACACTGGGATCTGACAGCACTATGACTGAAATGGAGTGTCGAACTCCCGCCATTTAGGCAAGGAGAGTGTTTGGGGGCAGTCTTACTACCAACTTGACCACAAACACTTGACGAAATCAGCAATTCAGTGCAGTACATCAAGCTTATCATGAGAACAGATTTTAGTTGAAAAATAATTTTACATTTTCCCTAAAGATATTTCTGATTTTGTAACAATTATATATCTTTATGATCCTCTCCATATAGTATATCTATATATATATAGACAGCATGTATATACATTTTAAGAAGTGAAATATACATTGATTCAATTCTGTTCTTCTTTTCTTCCTCAAGGAATTCTGTTCATGATCAAGCAGTATTTTTCTTTTGCTTTACATTTCTTGAACAGCACAGAAGCAGCTGCATTTTACAGATATGATGTTTTTCTACAAAATCCCATTTTGTACATTTAGACTATAACTAAAAATAGAGATTAATTATGTTTCTAAAAAAAAACCCCTAACATCTCCCTGTGGCAGTACCATTCATGGAAACAAGTGAGATGAATGATTTTAATTTCTTGGCTTTAATTTGTAACATAATAGAAGATTTTAATAATTTTTCAAATTATGTTATCAAGAAAGAAAACATCATCTCAGCCGTGTGGAATCTCTTTTGGGGAAAGATTTTCTTTAATCTATTTTTCATACACAAGTTTAAACAATAACATATATCATATAATCTTAATTATCACTTATGGTTTGCAGTTCGAGTACCTCTGATCCGGTTAATGTTCGATAGACCAAAAACTGTTTGTTTTTTTTTTTTTTTTGGGGGGGGGGGAGCAACAAGCATTCAAACGGCTAACTACCGTTCGCTTCAAAAGTGGAGAAATTTTCATACAGTGAAAAGAACTACAAAGCACACATACTAATGGAACCAAAAACCAAAGCCATTTCTTCCTCAGTACCATTAATTATTCTTCTTCAAAGAAATGCTCAAAAAGGGCAAATTCAAGCTTCCCCAGAAAGTCCCTCTTCAATTTCCACACAAACTCGGCAGTTTAGTCGCTAGTTTTGAGAGTAAAAAAGAAGCAGAAAATGTCAGAATTGATCAAGGGTTTGAGTGGGGTAAAGAATTAGAAACTTTTCTGCCTGATGCAGAAGTAATTGAAGTTCAAAGTGAAATCCCATCTGAGAAATTTCATGGTAAAACATTGGAAAAAGGGAAGCACAGAAATGATTCGGAGGCTTTGGAGATTGATGAGAAGCGATCTGATCTGGAATATGAGGTAAGGAAGGGGGGAAAATGATATTCTTTGTCTTTTTCATCAGTTCTTGCAATAGAAGTTTTAACCTTTTTCATGATTTGATTGGGTTTTTATATATATAGGTTTCCCAGAATGTCATTAATGTTGAGAAGTTGCAAAGAATTGCTAGCTCTGGGATTCCAGATGGTGGAGGTTTGCGGGCAACAATTTGGAAGGTAGAAATTATATACATATTAATATATATATATATATATATATTCAATATTCATAGTGCCATTATCTTTAGAGAGCAATATCCATTAGGAAGAAGGAATCTGGAATTGAAATAATTGGGAGTTCAATCATCTTGAATTAGTTATTACATTTTACTATATATGAAGCTTCAAATGTTAAATGGAAGTTCAATGTATACATTTATAAAGCTTAATTAACAATTCTCCGTATACCTTTCAACGAGTTCTGTTTCATTTCTTACATTAGGTGAAAGAATGACTAAAAACAACAACTGTAGCAAATCCTAGTATGTTTTATGAGGTTTCTTGTACCTTTGCTCAAAGTTGTTCATTTGACTTTTAACATCTTAAGTGATATATGATACACATCCATTGCACATTTTTGTATTCCTTTTCTAATATAACTTTTGTATTGCTTAAATAACATTTTATAAGAATGTGATATGAAATATTTAGTAGAATATGGTGGCATAATGTAGAATTTAAAGAGGATACTTTACAGAGTGGATGTTCCAATTTAAGTTAATAAAGTGGTGATTATTAACTTAAGTCAAATGCAATTTCGAAAATCTTTTTTCCTTTTAATTTAAGTTGTTTTATCGAAAATCTTTTGTTTGTGATGCTTGTAATAGTTTCACATTTAATGCAATTTCACAGCTTTTACTTGGTTATTTACCTGCTTCTCGTGATATATGGGAGAAAGAGTTGTCTGAGAGCCGACAAAGATTTGCTAAGCTGAAAGACGAAGTTCTCCTAAACCCTGTAAGTAGCAGCATAACACTTGTAATAATTCACATGATATATGAATTTGTATAGTTTCTTTCTGGCCAACAATGTGTGAATCATGTAACTTTTTTCTAGACAGTCTGAAAACTCGAGGAGAAACGATGAAGCAGACGAAAATGATGAGACGCGTGCTGATAACTGTACTAGTGGCTCCTTTCAACGACATAATGTATCGAATGAAGATCATCCTCTTTGTCTTGGTAAAACTAGTGCTTGGCACCAATATTTTGAGGCAAGTATGTTGTCCTGTTTTGCTTCCTTAATGTTTAGTCCAATGTTTATTACATCCAAAGGTTGTACTCTAGTTTACAGAAGTAACTGAGCAGATAAACAGAGATTTGGACAGAACACATCCAAGTATAAAATTCTTCTCTGATTCAACTGTGAGTAAGAAAAACAAGGTATGATAGAAATATCGTCTCTTTGGGCCTTGATATTTTATTACAATTTCGACCTTATCGCACCTTCTCATTATCTGCAGGAATCCATGAGAAACATACTTCTCCTTTTTGCAAAACTCAATCCTGAAATTAGTTATGTGCAAGGCATGAATGAGGTCTTGGCACCACTTTATTATGTATTCAGCACAGACAGTGATAAGGATAATGCTGTAAGATTCTGTTTAATCAAGATGTTTATATTTCTTATCACATTCTTCTTACTCGAAAATTTTGACTCAATACTTTTTTTGTAAGAGATATGTCGATTTAAATGTTGAGAATTTTTAGTCATTTTCATTTGCAGGAAAATGCAGAAGCAGATAGTTTTTACTGCTTTCTCAGACTCATAACTGATTCAGTGGATCACTTTTGCCAACAATTGGATAATAGTCCCATGGGTATTTATGCTACACTTTTGCGGTTGTCAGAGTTATTAAAAGCCAACGATGAGGAGTTATGGAGGCATCTTGAGTTAAAGAACAAGGTAATTTTGTTTTTCTACTTTTATTTTTCTGCCCCATGTCATGCCACGGAAAGAGTTACTTGGGAAGTTAATTATATGAATTCATTTTTAAATACTGCATACCTGTTTCATGTGCACATTCACTTACTTATATACATTTTACCAATATATATATATACATATTATGTGTCTATATGCTAAGGTCCTCTCCTGATTTCTTCACAATATGAGCAATAATGAACCATGATCAAACATTCTAAAGTATTGCAAACAATAATAATAACTCTGTTAAAGATTCACGTATATAAATCAAATTGTTCACAGAGACAAGTAGAAGAAATAATTAGTTAAAAACTCTTTGTAAATGTGGAGAAAAACAGAGGGGTTCCTTTGTTCAATCACAGTATACCTCTCATGAGCAATTGTATACAAAAATATCGTAATTATGTTAAGTTCTTGGCTCCAAAAACACCATTACAGAGGCTAGTAGTAAGAGTACATCATATATTTATTTTTTACTGGGAAGCTGACAACTATGTTACAAAATGTGCAGGTTGATCCACAATTCTATGCATTTCGATGGATAACACTTCTGCTCACTCAAGAATTCAGTTTCCGTACTGTTTTAAGAATCTGGGATTCTCTTTTAAGTCATCCCTTTGGTATCCAGGTTTTTCTCTACTTTTTCTTGATAGATTATCCTCCAGCAGTTTCACATAAGGGATCATTTTTTAAAACTATTGTGCAATGGTTCTCAGGACATGGTTTTGCGAATCTGTTGTGCAATGCTATTGTGTGTGAAAACCAGACTAATGAATGGTGATTTTGTGGACAACTTATATCTGTTACAACATTATCCAGAAATTCATGTTAATCGTGTTCTTCGGATAGCACAGGAAATCACACCTGATATATCTTCCCATCATGGACCTCTATGAGTTAGTTAGTTCTCCTCATCAACTTCCGCATATCTGCACAACCAACTACTTAGATAGGTATGTGCTTTTTATACTGTAAGATCTATTTCGATTTGTTATTATATGTATGAAATGTATCTATTTATTATACTGAGAATTTTTATTTGTGGGATGATTTGATTTGAGTTTAGAACATGTACTGCATTTTTGTGAAGTTTAACAGAACTTTTCGATCAGCTTTTGTATACTTATCTTTCACTCATATATTCTGAAACATTAGAAGATAAATATGTATATATAGATATCTTTTTTTTTTTCTTTCTTTTCTTATGGATATAGTCTTAATTACAGGTGATGCTTTTAAATTATGTTTACTTTTAAACTAATTACTGTTCAAATTAAGTAGATCCCTTGTCGGAGTTAAGCTCTTGCCCCAAGCCAACTCGTGCCTAGGGTTCATATATATATATATATATATATATATATAAAATAGATATCCTGAATTAGATTAGAAATTATGGTGTTATGAGGATGTTTTAGATTGAAGAAATTTCAGAAGATTCGTGAAATTGAAAATTTGAACTATGTTGAACAATAGTCATTCTGGAAAGTTTTATTTACAGTAAATCAGAAATTCAACAAACTGAGTTGGAAGAGAAACAACATATGAATTGACCTCTGACATTTCAATAGTGAATTCAAGGGGGAGTGATGTTCTTTGTTGATGGACTTGCTTTCCGCAGCAATCTATTCATCTGAAATGGGACGGCGTATTGTAAGCATAAATTCGTCATTTCCATATTCTTCCTGACCGTCCTTGATAATTTGTGCTGAAAGCCCAAGAGAAGTCTTGCACTTTGACAGGGAAATCCTCTTTAGGGTTGCCTTTTCTCCGAAACAAGGAGGAAGCTCCTCAAGTTGCTTACACTCGATCACATTCACGCGCTCAAGGCAGGGGAGTTGATCTTTCTGAAACAATCCATTCTTCAATGTCCAAATCAAAAAAACTCACGTATTTGAGTTTAAGGAATTCTTCATCTCCCAAATTCCATTTTTTTCCCTCAAAACCTTTGCTTCCTAGGTTTAGAATCTCCAGATTTTCTAGTTTTCCGAGAACTGAAATTTCGCTCCACGGTCGGCGGAAAAGCCCTAGGGACACTCTTTTCAGGTATGGCGGAAAACTGAATTTACAAGGATACGAACCACCGGCCATGCTACCATTGTATATCACCTGGAGAGATTCGAGTTTCGTCAGCAACTCTAATTTTGGGAAAAAATTTCTGTTTCTGGCCGAATTCCAGCAATCCAGAAATCCGCATGTGAGCTTACGAAGATTAGGCATTCTCTCCAACACCTTCTCGCTGAATCTTCCGTAACCTAGCTTCGGATCTGATAGGCTCAGCAAATTCTCCAGCTTCAATTTCTGAAACGCCTCTCTGCCACGGTATTGGAAAATATAAGAATCGTGGAGACGGAAATGTATCAATTTCTCCATGCCAGAAAGATGCTCCAGGTATAAAACGCCATTGTTCTCATCTATATATGCTCTATACACCAGAAATGTTTCTAGCCTCTTGAATTTGTGAATATCTTGTAAGTACTTCTCTTTGAAAACTCTCAATGCCAAGAATTTTAAATGAATCAACAAGAGAGTTGCTCCGCAGTCGCTAGTTAAGGCACTGGTGAGATCCAACACCTTAAGAAGCCTAAAGTTGAAGCAGAGATGATTGAAAGAAAAGGGCAGCTGATTGCCCAGAACGGTCCTCACACGAGGACCTTCAACTAATATATATGAAGGTTCATTGTCTTCTTTATCTTCATGTTCATCCTCATCATCATCTTTCTTTTCCTTTTCCTTTTCCTTTTCCTTAATGGGGTAGAAGCACATACGATAATCCTCACTCGATAAGCAAAAATATTGGGTCAAATCTTTCACATAATTTTTTACATGTAGCAGAAATTTATCCTCCTTAGCTTTTGCTGAAGCAAAATCGTGCACATAATCATGAACTCGACCAGCTTTTGGTTTACCCAGGCGTCCTGTTTTTGAAACTGTGACCAGGCTTCTAGCAATTAGATCATCCAGATATGTCTTTGCAGCAAAATCTATAGTTGTTGGATCATCTTTAGGGACTTGTACAAAACCTTCCGCAATCCACAATGAAGTTAACTTCCATCTTGATATTTCGTGCCCCTTTGGAAAAGCAGCTACATAAAGAAAGCATGATTTCAAATGATCTGGTAAGTCATGGTAACTATGTTCTATTACCTTCCTGCACCTTTCTTCTAGATCATGAACAGGTTGTGCCTTCAATCTTTTCGCCACTTTCTGCCAATCATTTCTTGTTTTCTCTGCTCCCCTGAGTATTCCTCCAATCACGTCAACTAGTAGAGGTAAACCACTGCAGATTCTTGTGATTTCCTCTCCAACCTCCGCTAGTTCTTGTGGGCAATTTCCATTTCCAAATACCTTAGCTTGTAACAATTCCCACGCCTTTTTATTTGACAATGGGGAAAGACGATAGATGGTGCTCATCCAATTACTCTGTGAAGAAGCTATGTTATCAAACCTACTTGTAAGTATAATTCTACTTCCATTTTCATCATCAGGGAGTGAGGCACTCATAGATTTCAATGGTCTAATGTTCCATATATCATCCATAAAAATGAGGAACTTTCTTCCTTTGAGTCTTTGATAAAGCATTTTACCTAAATCTTCTTCCTCCAAGTTATCCAAATCTTTAGCATCTTTAGTAATGTTCTTCAAAAGTTCACAATACAAGCTTTCAATTCTGTACGACTGGGTGATAGTGCACCTTGCTATAACACGGAAGTGGCTCGTCCCTGAAAAATGCTGAAATACAGAATTTGCAAGAGTTGTCTTGCCAACTCCAGCCATACCCACAATTGACACAATCTCTAGCTTTTCTGATCTGCTGGTAATTTTTTCTCTTATATTCTCTCCTTCTTCCCCAAATATCAAGAATTCAGAACCACCCCCTGTTTCCTCCCCAAAAATATGATTGGAACTTGGAGCTTCATCATCCTTTGCAGAAGCTGTTTCCGACGAGACTACTTCAACTGAGGCTTCATTTGTTTCCCTGTTCTCAATTTGCTTCAGTTCCTGCTTGATCATCCTAACTTCTTCAATGGCATCAAAAAATCCCAACTTCATAGAAAAGCGGAGACTACCTTTGCACACTGTTAAGTCAATGATATATTCAGTATGGTACACCACATCTTTAAATCGATCTAATAGATCTTCAAGTTGTTTATGGTTTCCTGCTCCAGTGAAACCATCCCTTAGGAGCTGTAGATCATCCAGAAATGCTCCGATTTGATTCTTTAGAGGAGCAACTGCTGACTGAGAGTCAACGACAGCCTTCAGATTATGAAGAATATAACCGATGGATCCAAGTTTGTCCGTTCCCGGAAACTTAAAACGTAATGATTTGGGAACTATTTGATGGTATATGTTTCTGGCATCCTTCTTGGCGACCTTAATTTCTTCCAGAAAATCAGAAACTGTAGAGATGAATTCCTGTGCCATGCTTTCCTTTTTATCATAATCATAAAGACAGTAAGTAACACATGCTGCCTGCTTGATTATATTATCAGAATGTTCCCAAAGTTCTTTGAATCTCCGATCAAGTTTAGCACTGTACTTTTTCCATGGAGAATCCATTGTGAAATCTTTCATGAATCTTAGCTCCTGGTGCAGCTCTAGCAGAAGATCCCTGATTGAATTCGTTATGCTCTGGGTAGATGTGTCTGATAGGCATAGCTCCAGCAGATTTTCTTGGAGAGATTTTAGAAAGTCCAAGGCAAATTCATCCAGTGAGTTGGGATTATTTCCTTCTGATTTCAAAGCCTTTATTAGGGTTCTTATGTAGATCTTTCTGACATCTGATCTGGCTGGATCTAGCTTGTGCAGCTGTTTTGTGAGCTCCGCCTTCATCTGCCTCAGCATCCCGGGATCATCCACCTTGCTCTTGTCCAAACACAAAAAAAGGAGACATGCAATGTTGTCCCCCACATCTTCTGCAAGAATCAGAAGATCTCTGAGTTCCCTAACCTTACTGCAGCTTTTACTTATAAAACCGAGAAAATCTCTAAAACTTCTCAATCTCTTCTGAACAGCTTCTACTTCTTCCTTTACCTGAGCTAAAAAGTCAACCTTCCCGCTTAGCATATCCCCCATGTTGAGTAGGATGAAATCAAGACGTTTCATGGTAAGCTCGCTATCAGTCATTTCCACAACAGATCTTTCAGAACATCTGGAAAGTATGGTGTAAATTTCTTGAATATCTGGTGTTAAAAGCTCAAGATCAGTCATCATTCTACGAATCAGAGCGTCCATGTCAATAGGTACGCTCCAAGCTCCCATTGATTCGATTTTGGAAAAGTCCGAACAAAGCTTCACATAATCAAACACCTGCTTAGCATAAACTGAATCAACACGTCCCATTGGAGCTTTCAAACTGTCATCTTGAAGATAAGACTTTCCCGTCGAATCTTGGATGGCATTCAGAAAACACAGCTTCATCAGAATAATGTAGACATCAGTTTTCAAGGGCTCTGTCAAAAATTCATCTTCATTCTCAATTGTTTTCAGGAATGTGAAGCAATCTTCATATTCATAAATGGGATCCATTGTACTGGACAAACCCTCTCTCTCTCATTAGATGAAAGAATACAATTGTTTCATAAAGTCCACATTGAATCTAAGTTGAAATAAATTGTGAATTTCTTTGGATTCATCCAAGTTGATATTAATATTTCTTTAAATTATGATAAGAAACAGATTCATATTAATTTATTATTAATTCCATCTTGTATTAGCTGTCAAATAGTCCTTTTTTTTTCATTATTATTATTATATTACTGAATGCAATTCTCAATGAGGAATTTTTTAAACTTTTGGTTTAGAATCCCAAAAAAATAAGAAACACGTCGATTGATTTAGAAACTAATTGTAAGAAATGTAATTTTAAAGAGAATAATTACAAGAAATGACGCAATGAGAGTGTTAATAAAAAATTCAAGAAAATATATTTTAGAAAGTAGAAATGTATTCGTTTTTTTTTTTTTTTTAAAGGTTAAAATATGAAATAAATATCAAAACAATATTTTTACGATTAAAACATTCATCTTCGTTCCATTCAGATACAAGATGCAGTATAAATACTTGACAACCTGGGCTTTCATTTCCATAATTAGTGGAATAATCATTTCATCTTCCACTCCATGTATGTTTTCTTCTCCTTCTACCTTTAATAAATTCTAATCTGCAATTCTCTCCCTGTGCTGTTTTGTGCTTATAATATTTTCTTTGAGCTTCATATTAATCTATCTGAAAGTTGTTAACTTTGAAGTAATTGCAGATAAATGGCGCAGATTTTGCTCCATGGAACACTTCATGCCACCATTTATGAGATTCACGGTGCTTTTTTTTTTTTTTGAGCGCAAAACAACCAAATTTCATTCATGAGTACTGGACAACCATTCAAAATGAAGTACATCTAAAACTTGAGGGTGGGAAGTAGACATCCAACACACCTCAGAAACAAGAGACCCACCTATACCAGCAAGCAAATGAGCCACACGATTAGAAACTCTAGGACAGTGGGAAATGATACAACAATGAACATTTATGAGCAACAAACAAAATTGCTGAATTAAACCGCCTAACACAGCTAAATTCCGTTCCCCCTGCTTAAGTTGGCGCACTAAACCCAAACAATTAGATTCGATGTGAAGCTGTTGATTCCAAAACTCCTGCACTTGTGTAAACCCCGTCCAGAGTGCCATAAGTTCAGCATGTTCTGCCGAAGTAATGTTGAGCAAAGGTCATGCTCCTGACTTCAAAACAACACCCGCAGCATCACGTAACACAAAGCCAAACTCAGCACCATGAGATGCATCCACATTCAGCTTAATCCACCCCACATCTGGCGGCTTCCATTTGGGAGATCGACCAAGCTGCATAGAAGCAACAGAAAGAGGCTGAGCACCAGCCGCTTGGAAGGATGATAAAACATCCATTGATCTCTCCCGTACTTGCACTGGTGATGTATGCTTCCCAGAAAAGATACAGGCGTTCCTCGCTGTCCATAATCCCCATAAAATCATGATAAAGCGATCAAGTAGAGAAGATGAACCATGAGCTTGGGCAATATAGGGATTTGCAATATAAGCTCAACATCCCTTGGGCAGAAAATGACATCTAAAAGATCTCTACGCCAAATCCCATCTCGTATCAGATCACCAACATACATAGATTCACTCATGAAGTACAAAGGAGTTATGGGCTTAAAAGATCCCGTCACCGGCAACCAGGGATCAGTAAAAGCCCTCACATGTTCACAACCTTCTTCATAAGGTTAAAAAAAAAAAAAAAAAAAAAAAAAAAGGAAAGAAATCTTTTCCTTTTTGTATTTCAATGCATCTGTTGTAGCATGAGATTCTATTGTGTTAAATAAAAAATTTACATTTGTTTGGCAATTACAAAAAGAGTTAAATTTTTTTGGTCTAAAAATTACAACCTACAATCCCAATTTGAATTTAAAATTATATTATTAAATGGAAAATAAAAAGTCAAGTGTATTGTGATCGAGTGGTCAGTAACCATACTCTCAACTCTCTCAACCTAAAGATTGGGAGTTCGACATCCAAATCGGTTTTAGAACTGTCAACCCAGCAATTATATGTTGGAGGATTAAAGGGAAAACAAAAAAAAAAGAAAAAAAAGAGAAATTAGAAAGGAATACATCGTGTTACACGAGGTTGAACTTTTTGTTTCAACAACTTTTTTGGTTTCTATCAAGCAAGCCAGCTGTCAAGCTATTATTTGCTTTTAATTACAGATGTGGGTCTTTTTTTTTGTCTGGACAAAATTAATCCTAAGAAGTTGATGTCTACACTAATGGCTTGTTGCCAGACCGGGACATATCTAGTCCTTTAATTTAATGTTATCTACCCACCCAAAAAAAAAAAAAAAAAAAAAAAATTAATGATTTTTAATCCGAGGCTTAAGTAATGTTGATGGTTAAAGTGTCATTCATGTATGCACTTATTTAAAATTTGATGTCAGAATTTTCTAACATAAGGGGACTAACATTAACTTAAAAATATCTTCCGATAATTTGATAACTATCTAAAATACCTTGTCTTTTTTTAGAAAAATAATAATAATGATTTTACAGCCCATTAATGTATAGTCCAGGATTCATATTATTTGTCCAGTTGTCAAGGATGTTGTTTCACGTTGGAGGTTGTTGTCATTCTCAACTGACTTCTTTAAGTTGGTCCTAATATTTATTTTTAAAATAAATTAATTTTTATTTTTTAAAATTGATTTTTCCAATCAAAATTTAAAAATATATGACTATACTTTAGTACGTGTGACTAATTTATCTAGATAAAAGATGTATTTGTTTGAAATAAAATATTTAAAATCAATTTCGATAAATAAAAATAATTAAATGATTAAATTTAAAATAAAAAATAAAAATAGAAGAAATTGGATAAAATGTTAGGACCCTCTCAAAGTCACTGTCCCAATAATAAAAAAAGAAAAAGGAAAGAAATATACAGAAATATCTAAATGCTGATTACTTTAGGTAGTTGAATTACGTGTATATATATATATATATATATATATATTAATCTTCCTTCTTCTGCCGTCCATATATTTTGCACTTCCACTCAAGTCGTACTTTTATCGTTTTCCAGCTGAAGTTTTCTTCTTCAACTGCAGATTCTTCTTTTTATCAAGCAGTAGCTTCTGTGGCAGTGTGGTGGATTATTGAAGGCAGAGAAATAAAGCAGATATCATGGCGCAGATTTTGCTCCATGGAACTCTTCATGTCACAATCTACGAGATTGATAAACTCCACGGCGGTTTTGCTCGTAATCTCTTTCATAAGGTATATATATATATATATATCTCTATTCAGATTTTCTTTCACCATTTTTAAATGCCTAAATTATCTCAACCCTGTTTTAGCAATCTCAAATTTAGTACTTCAAAGTTTTGTTCACAGTTAAACCCACCGTTTTTCACTTGTTGCAAATAAAATATTCTTTATATTTTTAGTAAAAATAATTGTGCTATATCGAAAGCTCAAGTCATATATAAAAATGAATTAAAACGCTTATAATCTATTTGGTGTATTCCTCTTAATACATGTCAAATATGATCAGTCGATCATGTTTGTTGTTAGACCATACTTGTGGAACCGACTAATGAAACCCAAACAATAATTAACAAGGCATAGAGATAATGTTTTTATTTATCAAATTCCATAATATAAAAATTTATGTATTTCTTTTATTAAAATATTTATTAACTTTTTTTTTTTTAAAAAAAAAATAATAATATTAATTAATTATAGAGATATTAAATATCACTTTTAATTTTTTAATCTCAATAGTGTGTGTAAAAAGGGTATAGCTTAGTTGGTAGCCTATGAAAAACTTCTTGGATTTGCTGGTTTTACATGGTATTCTTATGTGATACCATGTAGCAAGGGATCAAGAATCAAACTGTGTTATTTCATAGCCATTTCTTGTCGTGTGAATTTCTTATGATGATAAAAAATCAGATCTACACAGGTAATTGAAGGGGTTGAGCAAGCATTTGGTTTTAACCAGAAATCAAGACTCTACGCGACAGTTGATTTGGGAAAAGCAAGAGTCGGTCGGACAAGAGTTTTAGATGAACATTCAAATCCTCGCTGGTACGAATCCTTCCAAATTTACTGTGCCCATTTGGCTTCAGATGTTATATTTACTGTCAAAGCAGACAATCCAATCGGAGCAGAGCTTATTGGAAGAGCTTACCTTCCTGTCCACCAACTGTTTGATCATGGAGAAGAATTGGATAAATGGCTTCCAATTCTTGATGTTAATCGTAAACCCATACATGGAAACTCAAAAATTCATGTCAAATTACAGTACTTTGATGTCACTCGTGAGCGTCATTGGTCAAAAGGGATTAGAAGTGGGAAGTTTTGTGGCGTACCTTACACATTCTTTAACCAAAGAAATGGATGCAGAGTTACTCTTTACCAAGATTCTCATGTTCCTGACAACTTCATCCCTAAAATCCCTCTTGCCGGTGGCAAATTCTACGAGCCTAATCGATGTTGGGAAGATATATTTGATGCCATTACAAATGCCAAGCATTTGATTTACATTGCAGGTTGGTCTGTTTACACAAAGATCACCTTGATTAGGGATTACAGGAGGCCAAAACCAGGTGGTGATATGACTCTTGGTGAACTACTTAAAAAGAAAGCTAATGAAGGTGTTAGAGTTTTAATGCTTGTTTGGGATGACAGAACTTCTGTCAAGTTATTGAAACAGGATGGTTTGATGGCTACTCATGATATAGAAACAGAGAGTTACTTCCAAGGAACTGAAGTACACTGTGTGTTGTGCCCGCGTAATCCTGATGATGGACGGAGCATCATTCAAGGTATCGAAATTGGTACTATGTTTACTCATCACCAAAAGATTGTAGTTGTTGATTCTGAGATGCCTAATGGGAATCAAGAAAGGAGGAGGATTGTGAGCTTTGTGGGAGGAATTGATCTTTGTGATGGCAGATATGATACACAATTTCATTCTCTGTTCAGGACATTGAACACAGCACACCATGGTGATTTTCATCAACCAAATTTTGATGGTGCTTCTCTACATAAAGGTGGACCTAGGGAGCCATGGCATGACATCCACTGTAAATTAGAAGGCCCTGCTGCTTGGGATGTGCTTTTCAACTTCGAGCAAAGATGGAGAAAACAAGTACCTAAAGACTTGTTGTTGGGACTCAAAGAACTTGAAGGAATCATGATTCCACCATCTGCTGTCACATTCCCTGATGATCACGAAACATGGAATGTTCAGGTGTTTAGATCTATTGATGGTGGAGCAGCATTTGGTTTTCCAGATACTCCTGAGGAAGCAGTCAAGTCTGGACTCGTGAGCGGGAAGGACAACATTATTGATCGAAGTATTCAAGATGCTTATATCAATGCCATTCGTCGAGCAAAAAATTTCATATACATCGAAAATCAGTACTTCTTGGGAAGCTGTTTCTCCTGGTATTCAAATGATATCAAGGATGAAGATATAGGTGCACTGCATCTAATCCCAAAAGAGCTATCTCTCAAGATTGTGAGCAAGATTGAAGCAGGGGAGAGATTCTCTGTATACATTGTGGTGCCAATGTGGCCAGAAGGCTATCCCGGGAGTACTTCCGTGCAGGTAATACTTGACTGGCAAAGGCGGACCATACAAATGATGTACAAAGATGTAATTGATGCACTTCGTGCAAAGGGGATTGTAGCTGATCCAAAGGACTATTTGACATTTTTCTGCCTTGGCAATAGAGAAGTTAAGAGAAACGAAGACTATCAACCTTCACAAAGTCCAGAACGAGATACTGAATACAGTAGAGCTCAACAAGCGAGACGGTTCATGATCTACGTCCATGCTAAAATGATGATAGGTAACTACTAACGAATGTCCCATTCTCCTGTAGCTATCACAACTCACAAGCCCATTTTTCAAGATTCAATTTTGATCAAGATTTCATACTACTAATGTCAAAGTTGTCTATTTTGTCCAGTTGACGACGAATACATCATTGTAGGATCAGCAAACATCAACCAGAGATCTATGGATGGTGGGAGGGATTCAGAAATTGCAATGGGAGCTTATCAGCCGTACCATCTATCGGTCCATTATCCAGCCAGGGGACAAGTTCATGGTTTCAGAATGGCATTATGGTACGAGCATTTGGGCATGCTAGACAACTGCTTTGTTCAACCTGAGAACTTGGAATGTATACAAAAGGTTAACCAAATAGCTCAGAAATATTGGGATCAGTACTCTCAAGATCCAGTACCGGATCATGATCTTCAAGGTCACCTGCTTAGTTATCCAATTGGTATAAGTGCAGATGGAGAAGTCACTGAGCTACCTGGACAAGAACACTTCCCGGACACCAATGCACGAATTCTTGGTACAAAAGCAGATTTCTTTCCTCCAATTCTCACCACTTAAGAAACATGATCACATTCCCTTTTATATAAATGAAATATATATATATATATATATATATATATATATATATATATATATATATATATATATATCTTATGATGTTTTGGAAATGAGATAATCTTGTTTGAGGATATTATGGTCTTTTACCATGAATTGGGTATCTGCAGATTATAAAATTTTAGTTTTCTTGGGTAAACGTGTTCTAGCCATGGAAGGAAGTACTTAACATGTTAATAAGACAAGTACTTCAGAAGCAACGTGAAGCAAGAAACCTTTCTTAATGAAGGAACCTCTGTCAATTTTTTTTTTTCTCCATCGGACTTTTGGCCTCTAATCTATTGTTTAATTATATATAATCACGTGACAATTAATATTAGTATTTATTTCATCTTATATTGAAAATGTATATGAATGTGTAACGGTATATAATAATTTATTTTTATTGTTATAATTTATTGTGGAGTGTAAATGGTGAAGTGATGAATTAGAAAACTTTCCCTACATTGAACGTTTAAGAGAAATAAATACTGAAAGAAGTTTATAGCAGAATTGACGTGAAAGGCATGAGCCAGGCCTTTATGGAACGTGTTCAAGGTTTGATTTTGACTAATTCATCCAATAAAAAAAGACTTCAAGGTTTGACTAAATTTTGTATTTCCTCAAAAAAGACTCAAATTAAAATTAATTTTGTATTATGACAACCTCTTTTCTAGTAGTATATTTGTAATATGAATTTTCTTATTAAGGTTCAATGAACCATCCAGAATCGCAAATGTTTTATTGAGAAAAATATGTTATAATTGGCACTAAATGCAAATTAAGCTAATTTAAACATATTGAATACAACCTATCTATTTGTATAAAAAAAAAAAAAATCAATAATTTTCTATAAATATAAAAATCATATGCAATAAAAGAGGAGAGAAATTTTGAGGGAAAAATGTGACTGCACCTATATAAGTATGAGTTTCATATTTATTGTATACTCGAGATATTCTTTTTAATGTAACAAAAATGATATCAAATAGTGATTATATATCCAAAGGATAAGCAGTGGTGTCCTAGTAAAAGAAGTAACTTCATATGACCCCCACTTCCTACACACATTTCACGCTTTCAAAAATCATTGCTCACCGTGTTCCCATTGCCGTGCAGTGCACGAGTAAAAGCCTAAGCCTAACCCACCCTTCTTTCTTTCTTTCTTTCTTTCTCTGCAGTTTCCGCACATCCTCACCCTTAAAATTCTATATTAGGAAATATTATTACGTATTGTTCATTTGTTTGTAATAAAATCTCATTTTAGGTACTTACATACAATAAATCAATTTTATATTAATATTGAATCAAATAATTAAAGTAATGGATAATTGTTATTGTTGTACACACGGTAATGATGATTAGTGTAGTATTAAAAAGACAATTATTGAGTGTAAATTCTTTCGTCCAATTTGTTAAAATTTAAGTTTTGATGAATGTTTTTGTATAATGGTAAATATTAAAGGGGTATTTTAGTAATTGAACAAAATATGACATAAAAGTATAAAAGTCATATTTTGTTCAGATTTGGATTAAGAATTTTCCTTTTCCTTTTCTCTTTCAGAAAACAAGAAATCTCTCCTTTAAAAGGGTTCAATCTTTAACCACATCAAGAGACAAATTGAAGTATTTCGAATTTGACTTATGAAAACTATGGGTGATTGATTGAAGAACAACTAAAAAGCTATGGAATCTTCAAGTTAATATTTCTTATCTTTTACTATTTAAGTGAGTATAATTTGATTGATTTAATTATCTTAGAATCTTATTGATTTCATTCTCCTTTATATTTTTATAGGTAGTATAATTTCATCATGTTCTCACCTCAGCCAGCATTCACATTCTCTCTCTCTCTCTCTCCACACTCATATATGTATATAATATATATATGTATGTATACTTTATATAGAAGTAGCTGGCCTGTTTCCATCTTGAATATTGCTACACCAAACCATTTTCTGTTTCCATGTAAGACTTAGACCAAACAAACATCTAAAAAGAAACTCTTTTTTAACTTTCCTCTGTTTTCTTCTTTTTTTCTTTCTTTCATTTTCTTCGTATCTTTACAAAAATTATGTCTTCCATCTTGTCCTCTCAAGGCGTGGTGTTCGCTACTGCCATGGCTGCCGTCTCCGGCACCGTAATTCTCCTCGCGCTCCGCCTTCAGAAATCTTTCCCGGATTCACAACAACTCTCACTCCGGTTGGTCAACTCATCATCCCTTCCGCACCAAACCCCTCGATCTTGCATCTCTTCTTCTTCTTCTTCTTCTTCCAGGTATATTAATTTCTCAGAATTATTATTATTATTTTTTTTCATTTTCTTCTTTAAGAAGTACTGAAACAAAAGAAAAACGTTATGATTCATGCAGGGCATATTCGTAGTAGATTCTTGAATTTGAAAATTTCACCCACCAACCCAAACCCATCATCATCCACCTTTTCAATGATCATCCAATTTTTTTGTATATATATATATATATTTAATTAGTATAATAATGTTTAATGGAGTTTCCTTTTTTGTGTACAGATGGAAAGAAGAAGAAGAAAAAGAAAAAGGTGCATTTTGCAGAAGACGTGGTTGACCCAATTGGGAATAGTGACGAATATAGAAAGCTGTGGAGTCGAGGGAGCACCAACAACTTACCTAATTCTTCATCATCTTCTTCAAGTTCAATTCCAGAGGAATCTGCAGAAGTCACCACCATCAAGAACGACGGGAAAGTGCGGCAACAAATTCCGGCAAACAGGGCGGCGCTGTACAATGGGATTCTCCGGGACAGGGTTCTTCACAGGGCATCCTACTCTTCTTATTCTTGACATCGTCCTTTTCTGTTTTTTTTTTTATTTATTTTTATTTTAATTAACCTCCTAATTTGTATAAAGTTTTGTCTAATTTCTTGTTAGAGTAAAAAAGAATGTGTTTTTACCAATTAGAAAGAAACACAAAGACAAGAGTTGTCCAAATTTAAGATTAGACGCAATTTGAAATTGGACTCTTTGTAGATTCTCCTGAAAAGCTTTCAATTCTTGAACGGAATTCCTTTTCTTTTTTTTTCTCTCTTTTTGTAAAAATGCAAATTTCATCTATTGTGCAAATTCCAGATTTGGTTTTGAGGAACTTTTGGTTCGGAATTGTTGTTGTTTTTTTTTTAAATTTTTTTTTTTTTTTTTTTCCTTTTTTGTTATATTGTTAGACAAAGTTCACGGAAAAATTGGTAATTTAGAGGTTATCCGAGTTTCGGGTTCATTTGGAGAATACTTTGTTTAATATTTATATATATATATATATATAATGTATTTAAAAAAATTTAATAAAAAACTGTTATAATACTAATAATAATAATAATAAATAAAAAATATAACTCATAGAAAGAATATAGAACAATTTTATTGATATTTTCTTTAATATAAAACTTGTCTATATATATATATATATATATATATATATATATATATATATATATATATATATATATAGGTTTTAAGTAAAAAATATATAGAATACGATCAATAGATATTCACATAATAAATAGATTTATAAACTAAATTAAATTAGTTGTATTTTATAAATTTAAAACTTAAAATTGTTAAAGAACAATATTAAAATTTTATTTAAGACACTTTAAATTTTGTTATGAAAGAAATAAAAATAAAATAAATTTTCTTTAATTCTTCAATTTGAAGGTTAATTTTTACAAATTTTCGTTAATACTTCAAAATTTTCCTTTAAATATATATATAAGTTTACCTAAATAATCAAGAAATTAAAATACTTCATAATAATAATAACCTTTGAAAAAATTCAAGAAAAAAATTTAACTATAAAATATGAGATTTGTCACTTCCAATAAGATATATATATTTTTTTGTGGATCAATAAGACATATATTAAGATCAAACAAACAAACAAATAAAATAAAATATTTAAAAAATTGCCACCTTTTATTGACACAAAGAGACAATATTATTTTAAGCCACGCCCGAATAAAATAAAATTAAAGAATTAGTAAATATATATATATATATATATATTAAAGAGAAGAGGAAAACGGCGACGCACATCAGTCATCAGCACCACTGTACCAACCGCCACAAGTCCAAACAACGGCCATCCTCATCATCCCCCTTCCCCAACCTCCAAATATTGGAATAAAAAATTTATTATCTAGCACTTTATTATTGGTGTAGGGGCAAAGCGTTAGAGCTTTCACCGCACAGTTGTGGTTCAAATCATGTTAACTGTGAAAATTAAATAGTTTTTATAAAATAAATTTTTTTTTTAAAGAGAATAAATAAAACGCTTGTAAAATATAATATTATTGGATTTATTGGTGTAGTGGTAAAGTGCGTCTATTTAAATTGACGGATTTGGAGTTTGGACGGAATTTTTGGACGGAGGTGTGTTTTAGTTGGAATGCAAAAGCTGAAAAAAAAAAAAAAAAGTTTAGGTGCAAAATCCAGAATCTCGAAAAGTTGAGTGTTACCGGGATAATTTACCTTATTACTCTTTCAACTAATTCAAATTTTATTTAAGTTGTACTCGTAAAATTTAATGTTTATTCATAAATTTTATATGACATTTATAATAAATATCGATGACTTTGTGTAATATTCAAAAATATATATATATATATTTTTATTATGTGAAATGAAGGGTTTTATTCAAAAAAATATTTCAAATGGCGGGCAAGACCCTCTCCTCCTCGTAATCAACCCAAGTCAACAACAAAGAAGAACTCCATTATTGAATCTTTAGTTAATAGTTAATTAATTTAAGAAGAAGATAATTTAAGTTTTGGTCCAATAATGCATTAACGGACTTTCTTTAAAAGAAAATTTAGTTTCATATCAGCGTTATTCAATTCATTTTTAATATAATCTCCTGCTTTATTTTAATTAGTTTTAAAAAAAATTCTCAAATTAATCGATAATAATAATAATATCATCATAGAAAATATCGGATATCTAACTAATTTCTAATTCAACTAATCTAACTAATTATATTTTCGATATGATTTTGAAATTGCTATATAGACAACATAAGAAACACACATATTTTAAAGTAGGAAAATAGCATACATATGGTCGGGACATTAAATATTGTTGCACAAACCGAACTCTACAACAACCAGACAATGGCGTTCATTAACTCAAGTTAGGCAACAAACTATTTGAGAGCAGCACATGTGCATGCAGAGGAGCATTTGGCAATAAAACTTTTATATACTATTTGGTCAAATTCTTTCGTCTCCTCTCCCTGTATATATAATATTTGCACCAATGAACACTATAGATGATGATGAGTACTGTCAGAGAGAGCCATCAGTTACCTGTTTGGCTTTACTTGGATTAGACAGATTAAAAACTCATCACATGACTGTCCGCATATGAACCATAGAAGATGCCCTACAATCATGATTTGTATGTATTGCAGATCAGACTATCCATACACACAAAAAAAAAAAAAAAAAAGGTTGTTAGGATTCCGATATTATTATTATGTCCAGATTATATTCTCGTTTTTAAGATAATCAAAAATAACCAGCAGAAAGATAAAGAACACAAACGAATTTTACCGTGGTTCCCAGTATACACCGAAACAGTGTATACTAGTACATCCACGTTGAGCCTCAAAACACAGAGAGCTCTCACTGCACTATCTCGAACAAGATACAAAAATTACAGATCTGAAAAACAGATCTAACCTCTGAAAAATATCAAGATCTACCGTCTAAACATGAATCTACTCTCAAGATTCAATAATACCTCACAGGGTATAAAACAAACCAGAACAGATCTAAACAACAATAATAAACAGGAGAAAGAAACGCAACTCTCTTCCGAATATTACGAGGATAGAACAACACAGGGACGAACCCTAAATTTCTGGTGTAAATCTCTCGGTCGGACTCCGGCGACAGAAAGGAAGAAAAACAGAGGCGGCAAGGAGCAAGGAGAGGCGGTGGTTTTTTTTTCTCTTATTCCATTTGAGTTATAATGGTATATTTATAACCGATGTATGAATTAGAGTTTCATGTGGGTCGTTGGATCAAATCGGTGAATGGACCAGATTTCATCCGGTGTGTTATCAAAACGACGCCGTTCTACTTAAGACATGGTTGCACTGAGTGTGCCATCCACTGTCGTTTTGAGAGAAGGCTGCTGTCGTTTTGAGATTCAATTCCAACATCTCCACCTTGAATCCAAACACAACATACTCTATAGTGCGGTGAAAACTCATCTTTAACAACTATCATTGGCTCTGCTTACCTGCAAATCATAAACTAACAGTATCAGTTCACATTTAACAAATTCAAACAGAGTTTGAATTTATTTCCTGTTACAATCTTTGTACCAAAATCAGCAGCATTAATTTCAGTTTTTATCTTTTGCAAATCCACAGTTTTATCCATAACCTTATTTCTCACAAAATGATACTTAACATCAATGTGTTTTGTTCTGTCATGAAATACTGGATTTTTACTCAAGTGGATAGCACTTTGACTATCACAAAACATTGTAACACAAGAATCAAGCAATTTAATTTCAGTTAATAAACCTTGAAGCCAAATTGCTTCCTTAAAAGCATCACATAAAGCAACATATTCAACTTCTGTTGAAGACAATGTAACAATAGGTTGTATTTGTGATTTCCAACTAACACAACAATTTCCAAACATAAAGTAATATGCAGTAGTAGATTTCTTAGAATCTATATCCCCGGCAAAGTCGGAATCAACATATCCATACAATTTAAACTTTGCATCATCACATTTACTGTAGCAAAGACCAATATTAACAGTACCACTAATATATCTCAAAGTCCATTTTAGTGCATTCCAATGTCCATTTTAGTGCATTTTAGACATAAACCTACTAAGTAGAGATATAGCATATGACAGATCAGGTCTTGTACTAATCATAGCATACATTATAGAACCAATTCCATTAGCATAAGGCACATGTTCCATTTTCACATAATCGGATGCAACTTTAGGACATTGTTCTTTGCTCAAATTAAAATGTAAGGCAAGAGGCATACTCACAGTTTTACAATTAGATAAACTGAATTTATTTATTATATTTAACAGATAGGATTGTTGATGAAGTTTTAAACTTCCATTTAGTCTATCTCTTTCTATATACATGCCAAGAATTCTTTTAGCACTACCTAGGTCTTTCATATCAAATTCTGTGTTCAACTCCTTTTTCAGTTTGTTGATCTTACTTATAGAATTACTTATGAGTAACATATCATCAACATATAATAACAAATACACAGAATCTTTACCATCAAATTTGAAATATAAGCATGTATCAAAATTGCTTCTATTAAAGCCAATACCACAAATAAAAGTATCAAATCTTTTATTCCACTGTCTAGAAGATTGTTTTAAGCCATATAAAGATTTATTTAATAAACACACATGATCAGGTTGCAATTTATCAATAAAACCAGGTGGTTGTTTCATATAAATCTTCTCCTCTAGTTCTCCATGTAAGAAAGCGGTTTTTACATCCAATTGTTCAAGTTCCAAATTATATTGAGTAACAACAGCAATCATAAGTCTTATAGTTTTGAACTTAACTACTGGTGAGAATATCTCATTGAAGTCTATTCCTTCACGTTGTGTGAAGCCTTTAGCAACTAGACGAGCCTTATACCTAGGAGGGTCACTAAGCTTGTCACCTGCTTTTATCTTAAACAGCCATTTACAATCTACTAGCTTTTGGTATGATGGTTTAGGTACTAAAGACCAGGTATTATTAGATTTAAGAGAATTCATCTCATCTAGCATTGCTTCTAGCCATTTGTCACTATCCTTAGACTTACAGGCAGTCTCATAACAAGTTGGCTCCATGGTTTTAGTGTCTTGGGCAGCAATAAGAGCAGTATAAACTAAATCGGCATATGAATATCTAGAAGGTAGTCTTATTTCTCTTCTAGGTCTATCTCTTGCAAGTTGATAAGATCTAAGTGCCTCTTCTTGGGATTGTTCTAAGTGTTCTACTTGTTCCTCTTCTACCTCTATGTTGGACTCAGTTTGAGTGTCTATAGTTTCATCAACTTGGGGTTGAGGCTCCACCTCAATGTGTGTGGTGATGACATTTTCACTACTGATATTATCCTCACTAAGTGTGGGATCCTGTTGGTTAGGAATAGTGCTGTTTTTACAAGGGAAGGAAGTTTCATCAAATATTACATCTCTAGAGATTATGATTTTAATACCAGAAGACTGTCTATCCCAAAGTCTATACCCTTTAGTTCCTGGTTCGTACCTTAGAAAGACGCATTTAATGGATCTAGGGTCAAGTTTACCATCCCTCGTG
This sequence comes from Cynanchum wilfordii, assembly GCA_025388415.1. Lineage (NCBI taxonomy): Eukaryota > Viridiplantae > Streptophyta > Magnoliopsida > Gentianales > Apocynaceae > Cynanchum > Cynanchum wilfordii. Next base: position 456,996 of record JAHSUH010003709.1, on the reverse strand, counting down.
TGTGCATATGCAGAACACCCAAATATTCTAAGGTGATCTAATCTAGGAATTCTATCAGTCCAAACTTCTTGGGGTGATTTAAGTTCTAAGGCAGTAGATGGGCTCCTATTTATGAGGTATACAGCTGTATTTAAGGCTTCTCCCCAAAAAGGTTTATTTAACCCGGAGGTGAAAAGTAGACATCTAACCTTTTCTAGGATAGTTCTATTCATTCTTTCGGCTACCCCGCTGTTGAGGAGTCATTCTAACTGTCCTATGCCTTAGTATTTCATGGTCACTACAGTACTTATCAAATTCTTCGTTACAGAATTCTAACCCCCTATCGGTTCTTAATACTTTTACAGTATTTCCTGACCGATTTTCTACAAGGATCTTCCAGTCCTTAAATTTTTCAAGGGTTTCATCTTTGGTTCTAAGTAAATAGATCCAAACTTTCCTACTATAGTCATCTACTATAGACAAGAAGTACCTACAGTTTCCATGTGTACTAATTCTTTCCGGACCCCACAAATCAGCATGCACATATTCAATTTTCTGTTTTGCTAAATGTGTTCCCGATTTAAAACTAAGCCTATGTTGTTTACCTAACACACAAGTTTCACAGAAATTGAGTGGAGTTAAAGCATCCTTACCAAGCTGTCCTTTTTGTTCAAGGACATTCATACCCTTTTGACTCATATGCCCGAGTCTTAAATGCCATTTCTTGACATTTTCTTGTGAATCAATTACTGGTGCTGCAAGGTTAGTTAAACCAGAATACATACCACAAAGTACATATAAACTATTTTTCTTTTTAGCATAAGCAAGTACTTTGTTATTTCTAACTATTTCAAGGCAGCCTGATTTAATTCTGTTTTCACATCCTATATCATCAAGTACTCCTACGGAAATTAAATTTCTCTTAAGATCGGGAATATATCTAACATTAGTTAATAAAATTGAATTTCCATTATCTAATGTCAAAGGTATACTGCCTATTCCATATATCATGCAAGTGTTATCATTTCCCATAAACACAGTTTCAGGTTGAATAGATTTAAAGTCAGTAAACCATTCCTTAATAGGGCACATATGAAATGAACATCCGGAATCAATTATCCAATCTTTGCTATTTCTATAACATGAAGAAACAAGAACCTCGGATATATTATTTTCATTTACAGTAGAAATAGGTTCATTATTATTCTGCTTCGTTTTCTTAACCAAGAATAGCAATTCTTTCTTAAGTGTCCAAGTTTATTACAATAATAACACTTTCTGGTTTCTTTTGATTTAGGAACATATTTCCCTTTTCTTTTATCCTTTGCACTATTCCGATTTCTGTTATAATTATTATTAACGGATTTTGATTTCACAAATAGTCCAGTATTAATATTTCTCTTTTGTTTAAGTTCAAATTCCCTAGCCTTAAGTCCAGAAACTATTAAGTCAAATGATGGTGCAATTCCAGTGTATTGGACAGAATTCTTAACCACAATATATTCATCCGGTAATGCATTTAACAAAATTATAGCAAGGCTAGTTGAATCGACTTCATGCTCGGTTCCTTTTAATAGTAAATTCAATTTTAACATATTATCAATATTATCATCAATTGATTTACTTAAGTCCAATTTAAAAGCAAATAATGAACATTTAACAAATGCTATATTTGTTACAGAAGGTAAAGAATATAGTTGTTCCAACCTTGTTCCAAAGATCTAGTGCAGTAACTGCATCGTCTACCTTTCTAAGCACTGGATCTGCTAAATTGAGAATCAGCAGATTGTATGCTTCTTCTTTTATTTCTACATTTTTCGCAAGAAAATCCTTCGGCCATCGTTCCGGATCTGTCTCAAGTGCATACGACACTTTATAATGTGAGAGCAGTGCTCTCATTTTCTTTTTCCAACTTTGGAAATCGATTTTCCCATCAAATTGGGATATCTCAATCCTGTTGGATCCCATTCTGTTTATCTCGGAAAGACCGGTTATATAAAATAAAAAGATCTATCGGATGAATTTCAGAATGGACTTGTACTGCCGATCCGACTGAGGATATTTATAGAATATACTCAATCTTATACAAACAGAAAAATAAAAAACAGCAGTACATAAACGGTTCTTAAAAAACTTTTTAAAGATTTCAGATCCAAGAAAAACAAGACATACAACCGTAGCTCTGATACCAATGTTAGGATTCCGATATTATTATTATGTCCAGATTATATTCTCGTTTTTAAGATAATCAAAAATAACCAGCAGAAAGATAAAGAACACAAACGAATTTTACCGTGGTTCCCAGTATACACCGAAACAGTGTATACTAGTACATCCACGTTGAGCCTCAAAACACAGAGAGCTCTCATTGCACTATCTCGAACAAGATACAAAAATTACAGATCCGAAAAACAGATCTAACCTCCGAAAAATATCAAGATCTACCGTCTAAACATGAATCTACTCTCAAGATTCAATAATACCTCACAGGGTATAAAACAAACAACAGATCATCTAAACAACAATAATAAACGGGAGAAAGAAACGCAACTCTCTCTTCCGATATTAAGGATAGAACAACACAGGGACGAACCCTAAATTTCTGGTGTAAATCTCTCGGTCGGACTCCGGCGACAGAAAGGAAGAAAAACAGACGGCAAGGGAGCAGACGGCAGTAGGTTTTTTTTCTCTTATTCCATTTGAGTTATAATGGTATATTTATAACCGATGTATGAATTAGGGTTTCATGTGGGTCGTTGGATCAAATCGGTGAATGGACCGGATTTCATCTGGTGTGTTATCAAAACGACGCCGTTCTACTTAAGACATGGTTGCACCGAGTGTGCCATCCACTGTCGTTTTGAGAGAAGGCTGCTGTCGTTTTGAGATTCAATTCCAACATAGGTTTATTAGGTGGTTTGTATGATTGATATAAACGTTTTAATTTTGTTTATATATGCGAGGTGACAATGTGAAGTAAGTATAGGTCATCTTCAAGATCATGTGGTTTGTTTTGTAAGTGAATCGATACTTCATTGTCCAATTGAAATCAATCTTCGACTCGTACGTGGCATATATATATATAGCACCTTTTTTTTTTTTTTTTTTTTTTGTAATTTGTTTAGTAGGGAAGAGAGGGAACCATGAGAATGGCAGCTCATTTGTTGTTCATAGATCGTGCTAAACCATAAAAACAATTATCCACAGAGCAGAAATCAACCAGCTTTGGATCATTCTGTCTCGAGTTGTGTCGTTTCTCCTCCAGTATTATATAATTTTATATAATTAATTTGTATCACATAACATGCACCATTTTGCTCGACTCTTGGAAGATATATATATAATAATAATACAAAAAGATTTTATAAATTTTTATTTTTATAATATTTGTGTCAGACATGTCATATACTCTAAAAGTTTAAACTAATAAAGAGAAATTCATTTATATTCTAATACTATTTTAAATCGAGGTAAAATATCACGTACTCTAAAAATTTATTAGAGAGAGATTAAATTTATCCTTTTAATATAATAAAATAAAACAAAATCATAGTTAGATATATAGCCGTGTAAGAAAAATTTAAATAAATAAATATATATATATATATATATATATATATATATATATGAATAATTGGTGAGTTTGATCCTAAACAAATTTACTTTTGGCAACCTTAGTCCCAAAATATTTTTTTTAAAAAATAAAGTCTCTTTTGACAGAATCCGTTAAAAACTCTCTAAAAAGTTAACGGTTTATATGGTTTAACTAATATAAAAAGGGGTAAAAATGTCATTACATAAAAAGAAAAATAACTAATTAAAAAAAAGACTCGGATGCTAGTTCAATTCTCTACGAAGAAGACTCTTTATTTTGTTCTTCCAAAGCTTTACCTAAATCTTTTCGACTTTAATCTTCTTCCTCCTCCTGTAAGAGAGAGAAACAAAACATGTGTCCATACGCGAGGAAAGTAGAGGTTGGAAATCTTCATCAAAATTGCCACGTTCTTCCTTTTTTTTTTTTTTAAAAGTTATCGCCATCTCCCGATCTCCTATTGTCTCCTCCTCGTCTACATCTCCAACACAACACCTAATTTTGATTTCTTTGGTCAATTTAATTTGATTAGGTTTTCAACTGTATCATCATCAATTGATGCCTGTCTGTGTGCCTGCAAAAAGAATTACTGACAGTGATTTTAGGTTGGTAATTTTATCAAACAGGTGGTGTGCAATTGGAATAAAAATAAAAATAATTTTGTTATGGAATAAAAATAATTTTATTTTGTTTTTGGGGGAGCAATTGAGAATCGTATCGGATTATTTCCACGGAGTCAAAAAGTCCAATATAATAATATATATACACATAAATCACTATTAACGACTATATATCTCATCCAAATCGCAGAGGGAGGAAGGAGAAGAACATGAGAAAACTAATAATCATAATCATGCTTGGAAATCGGCGTTGAAAATATTAGTTCTCTTTTTTGTTTTTTTCTTTCTTCTTAAGTGTAATGACATTTTTACTATTTTTAAAATTAGTTAAACAATATAAACCTTGTTTTTTTTTTGTTTTTTGACGGATTCTTCAAAAAAGACTTTATTTTTCTTTAATAAAAAAGTTTGGGACTTTAAAAGTTTTAAAAAATATTTTGGAATTTATATTGCCAAAAGTAAATTTGTTTGAGACTAAACTCACCAATTATTCATATATATATATATATATATATATATATATATATATATATATATATATGTGTGTGTGTGTGTATGTGGTTAGAAATAGAAAGAAGGAAAAGTATGGGCAAGTGAGAAAGTATGAAGGAGTGGGTTGGCTTCATTGTGGAACAGAATCTAGAAATGGCTTTTCTGGTTTGGAATTGCTGGTGTGTGTACAGGTTAAAAAGCTTCATTGTCTTTTAGGTATTTCTTTATTCAACTTCTTCCTTACTTTATCTTTTTTTCTTGCTAAAATGGTCTTTCTTTATTCAATATATTCTTCCTTTTCCTTTTGCCTGCATAATATAACCAACAAAAGAGTACATTATGGGTGCCCATTTGCCCTTTCCCTTTCACATATACTTTAACCTAATTTTTGTAGACCTTTTTCTTTCTTTCGGCTGAGCAAGAATGCATATATATATATATATATATATATATATACACTAGATATATTTTTTTTTTTTGATGAATTATATACACTAGATATATTGATAAAGAAGACATACATTATCTTTCAGAAATAGTTACAAAATATGATTATGGAAGTTATAATTTTTCTCAAATATGAATTTCTTTTTTTTTGTTTGACCATTTAATATTTGCTATCGCTTTAATTAATTTGGATTTATGAATTGGGCCTTTACAAAATCTAACGCTTTAATAATCGAATGATTCGAAATAAAAACTCTTTATCCTAACTATTATATAGCGTTCAATAAAGTTCTCTCTTGATTTGGCTGCCTCTTAGAGGAATAATTAAGGGGGAAAAAAAGAAGGAAAATATCTCTTAAACATTTAGTTAGTTAGAAAAATATCAAAATATTTATTTTCTGACACATTATTCTTTTTCATAAATTTCTTATTTATAGAAATATTTTCAAACCAATTTATTCATATTTCAAACATAACGAATTTCTTTCTAAAAATAAATTAATTTTTCTGATATCTAATATATCGAGACCTATGCTTGAAATATTTGATCCTAAACTTTATACGTATGAATTAAATCTCTCCAAGAAATGAGTGATTATTGGCCATTGAACGTTCAGTATGACAAATTAATTACTCTATTTTTATGTTTATTTTTTTTTTCAAAATTTCAAATAAAGTTAGGTCAATGAATGGTAACCCCTCCTTATGGCCACAAAGACGACCAAATCAATCTTGAATTCAACAACCTAGTTAGTGGATCGTGACGTGATCATCTCCTAGAATGTTTGAAAAGCCATGTTTCAAGAAGCTTCCAAGAAAGATCATTTATCATTGTCACTATTGAAAATAACAAATAAAAAATAAATCACATATTTCTCTCTTTCCCTCTCTCTCAATATTCTTTTTTTATATATATTTACTTGTAATAATTTATTATTGTTAGAATTCGAATATTTATTGATTATAAATAAGAAGTACTTTATCAATTAAACTACACATATTATCAATGATTCTATTTTATCCAAACTTAAACTCATATCATATATCTATATATATAAATTTATTGAGTTTGAATATAAATTTTAATTTTATTTAAAGTTTGAATTAAAGAGAATAATATTTAACCCAGTAGCTTGGAGGAGTTGGTAAGCAGACTCATAATACTTCCTCTAGGGCTGATGATCAAAGATTCGAATCTCGTTGGGGTGGTTAGCGAGGACATCGGGCAAGTGGATACAAAAAAAATAATAATAATATTTTAATCAAGCGTGGATTCAGAATTAGAAATGTACATGACTTTATTAGTTTTTTTTTTTTTTTTTTTTGGTGAATTACATGACTTTATTAGTTACTTATATATATTTTAAAAAAAATATTCGCATAATTTTTTATATTTCAAATCAACTAGTAAACCACGTCTAAATTTGCGGCTATATAAAATTGATGTGATTATATGTATTTTATTATTGGATAAAGAAGTAAAATAAAAGACTCATTTAATTTACCTCCCTATATATATATATATATATAATATTGCTTCCGTTACAAAATAAAATGCCCATTCGTTGATAAAATAACAATATAATACAAAATCATGCATTACGTTTGCCAATCTTATGATAAAAAGAAAGAAAGAAAGAAAAAAGTCTTCAAAGTCTTTTTCTTCACCATGATCTCATGAAAGTTTTATTATTGATTAAATTACCAATATAAAACTGTTTAAAAACAAAGAGTTGGTCCATGAAGTCCTCAAACAATGAAAACATTTAATTTAAAGACAAAAATATATATATATATATATATAACATATAAAATTGAAAATGGCCACCTAAGAAAGTTCCTCCCTTTTAATGGATAAAAACCCTTTCCAAGTCAAGACTAACTAATCAATTTGTAACACCTATTATAAATCTTCTTTTGTAACTTTTGGTATCTCTCTTTCATCTTATCTCCCAAAAAAGAAACCCACCACAACCAAACGCATCCACTCTCTTCTAAGACCATCTCCATCCATAGAATATATATATATTTAAGTGAAATTTTATTATAAGAAAAAAATATTATACACTAATGAATGAATTATCATTATGAGAATAGAAACATATATCCAACCTAAAAAAATGCAAAGACAAGATATTTAATTTATAAAAAATTTAGATGAGTCAAATAAAATTAAACGCATAAATAATAAACTAAATAACAGCAAAATCATCATATCTAACCATGCCTTACAATAATAAAAAAATAAAAAAACCTTTCTTTTCTTGGGGAGATGAGGTAAAGAAGCTTTTTATATCTTATGCTGCTTTAGTTACTATATATGTATGTGTGTGGATTACTTTTCTTCTTCTTTTTCATTTTTTATTTTCCGCAAAAAAGAAAAAGGAAAAGTAGAAAGTGGTTACCAATTTGTAATTATATTTTATGTAAAAAAAAAAAAAAAAAAAAGAAAAGAAGGGTGTGAGATCATGTGGTGGAGAAACATGTCGTCCTTGAGGAGTAGATTGAATCTTTAAAGCCAGTACAAAGAAAACAAAACAAAAGATTAAATATTTTAAAATATGTATAAGTTTTTGTAATGTAATTCACGTACTTTATTTAATAATTAATATTTTTTTGGAGTTTATATATTATTAAATATTAAATGAATACAAAATAAGGCATACAAGAAGGTTTGATACAAAAGATAGACATGAACGAAAGGCGAGCTACAAAAGCCTTTATTTAAGATAAAACAATCCAATAACCAAAATATAAGAGAAGAAAATAGATTACAACAAAAATCAATCTTTTAAAACAAATTCAGGAAACAACTATGTTTGGTGCCACTACACATTGCTACGACCTGCAAGATATCGGCTCGCCTATTATGATGACTAATTCAGCCATAAAAAAAGTTATCACAAATAACAACAATATCCTGTTTTTAGATAAAAATTTAAAAACTTATTTATATGTAAAGTGTTGAAAGATGAAATTAAAAAAAAAAAAAAAATTAGAATCCTCTCAAATAATTACCCTTCTTAAAAGAAATGAAATATAATTATTAAGGGAGAGATTATGGATTGAAGAATGGAATCGCTGAAAAAACTGTCGTACCACACTTTACCATCTATTTTTAATAATTTATAATTATTATGTCAATATTTTAATTTTACCAACAAGGTAAGGTTGCGTAAGTAAATAATTTTCTATTAAAAACTCTTTTGGGATTAAAAATAAAAAATAAAAAAGAAAAGTTAATTAAAATGGTTACCATTGTATTCATCATCTTTGTTGGGATAACAAGATACAATATCTGGGAATCCGGCTGACACAAATATATATATATATTTTTTTTTTTCAAATAAGACAAGCAAATATCATAATCAAGATTTCGGCAATAAATTCTAAAATATTGTATAAATATTTTAAAACTAAATATACTTTCAGGGGAAAAGAAATTAAAAATTAATGTTTAATATAAATATGAACTTTTGTGCGGCTGAGATTGCAACCTGAGGAAAGTCGCTAATCTGGAAGGGTATTGATATCATTTTCAGCTACTTCGTGATTTTCACAAAATCATTACCATTTTTTTCCTTCAATCCAAAATTCCTTTCGATTCTATTTATGAATTAGTCTGATTCCATCAAGATTCGTGTCTTTTTCTAAATTATAGGATGATTGTTTTTTTTTTTCTTAGGTACGAGGTGTTCTAGATGAGTCACAAATTATGGGATGACACCTTTAAGCCCAAATCTACATCTAGATTAATTCCGTTCGAGCCAGGTTGATCCCTTGTGGGAGGAAGCTCCGACCTCCAAATTTTAAACAACTGCATACATGAGTGAGGTTTGAACCCCAACCTCACTTAAGCTAGGAGAGCTCCTTACCAATTCACCTACGCCTTGGGGTTAAATATATGATGATTGTTATGAGATTTACTTTGAAAGTACAATTTTTGTATCATAGAAAGTGTTATGGGAATTAAATTATTGAGTATTATAAATGATATAAGAGTTAATATGAAGTTTTCATTTAAGTAAGAGTTTAACGATATAGACTCAACCAAAAAAATGAATTCCGATTAATTGAAGAAGTAACTTTAAATACTTTATAATTTAACCAAAAAAAAAAAAAAATTGTTTGATCACAAAATACTTTTTTTTTTTTTAAACCATTTGGATATCCGAAACTATTACAACTCCGACTAATTTAGATCGGTCCAAATTGTACCCGCAAAATCTAAATTTTACTCGAGGGAAGGTCTCACCCAAGCTATTACATGCCGCTCACCACAAATATTAAACTTTCAATCTTGTGTAACATTCTTTATTTATAACTATTTGGAGATTTACAAAATGGATATTTTCAATATTTAGAGATTTATAAAAGGATATTTCCAATATTCTGAAAACAGATTGAACAGTACAGCCCATGACTAAAGCCCAATATCTGGATTAGTAAGAATATTATTGAACTAAAATTTCAGCCCAGGACAGCCCAGCCCATCCCAGATGCAGATTGAGTAACTAGTCTGCAAATGATTTGTACAATCGCAGCGGTATCATCATCTTGGAGGATTCTTGCAGCAGAGACGCCATTATCAATCAGGTTCTTTTACTGTTAATGTTCTTTCCATCTTTGATCCTTGTATGCTTTGACTCGATAATAGTATGTGGAGTTAGTCATGTTCTTGTGGAGGCTTATATATACACATATGTATGTTGTTTATGTGGCGGATTTGTAGTGGTGGTTTAGGTTAGGGTTTTAGGATTTGGGTGTCTGCTCAACTGATAAGACCCTATGTAACTTCTGTATCAATGGAGTTTGCTATTTAAATGAGCTGAGACACTTAGTTTTTTTTTAAACTAATTTTGAGTTTCACGCCTGTAATTAATTTCGATATGCAGAGTTTGAATAACTGTTTGACTAGTATGTTATAGAACTGGTAAACAGGATTCAGGTTTGTAATAGTTTAAAATAAAAAATTGTAAGCTAAGCATTTTAGCTTAAGGAATTTCTTGATTCAAAATCAAACTTTTAAATTTTTGTGTTGTCATGTGAATTTTGGGAGTCAGGAGAGCTGAATTACTGGCTTTTCTTGTTTTCTCTACAAAATGATAGTAGTAAATCCACGCTATTACAAAGGACAACGAAATATTTAAGAATGGCCAGTCATACATACAAGAATGCATGGATCACATTATTTGGTAAAACTTCTCTCTGATATGAGTTGAGGAAGCTCAGTCTCATTATTTTCAAGATGTTTGGACTTTTCTTTTGCAGTAATAGCAAGAAAATCTCTGTCATACCTTTTAAGTGTATGAAAATGTGACTATGTCATAAGGTTACAGTTTTGCCACTGGTATTGAAAGACTGAGAAGAAAAGTGCAAATGCTTTGTAATTCTTTTCTCATGTGCTCTCTCATTTATTGGTTATCCATTTGGTCCTTAGATTTGACTGTGTACGGAGGATATTTTAACTGTTTAAAAAGTGGGATCACAACCATTTTGTGGCATTCTATAAAGTTCTGGTAGCGGTTCTGTTTAGTAATTTGAATGGTGGCTAAAGAATTCATCTTTCCTATGCCAACTAATTAATCTTAGGTCATTTTTCTTATTGAGTTGGAATTGAGGCTTTATGCTACATAGCATGAAAAAATTCATAATCTCTAATGAATAAAGGAACTTATGAGGAAATTCTGGGGTTGGTGGGGGACTCAAGAACCCTGCAGTTACGGAGGACAAGGATGTAATGTGTAGCTAGATGGTCCAACTGGTGAGGATTGTCCTGGAATGGTTTGGGTTACGGGCAGTATAAGTCTCCCGTCTAATATTGATGGAAGTGAGAAGAAGAAATTTGGTTAAACTTTACAGCATTATACGAGTTCATTGTCAGTTAGTCCCTCATACCATGCTAATTATGTAACTTTTCTTCGTAGTATGACATTAATAAACCTTTTTTCCTTTTTTATGTTTAATTTTTTTGAGCCGAGTTAATTGTGAATTAGTTCAAGGTCTTAACCTTTTAGCATTTTTTATTCTCTTCAAATTGTTGACAGCTATGAAGGTTAGGTCTTCAGTTAAGAAAATGTGTGAGTTCTGCCGAACAGTTAAGCGACGTGGGCGAGTATATGTGTTATGCACAGCTAATCCCAAGCACAAGCAACGGCAGGGCATGTCAACACTTGCATATGAAGGCACATTACCTCCAACGTATGCATTCTATTTCAGCTTCTTCTCCTTTATAATTTAATTTTTTGAAAAAGAAAAAAAGGGAAGCTCTCATTCCCATTATAAGTTGGGTTTATATTCTTCTTTGGTTATTTTTTAGGGGAACCTATTTTTGGCAATTTCTAGTGACAAATAGGTTTACAGTTTTCAAGTTGAACAGCTTTCTCTTTTATGAAGCTAAGTAAACATTCCTCTTCTGGAAGTGGGGGAAAGATTCTAGATAGCACTAGAATGGTAAAAATTTTATATCCAGCTAGTACTGCATTTCTTATGTAGTGAAGTGGTCTAGAAACATTAATCAAAACTTACATACTATGATCTTGCGGGTAGAATTCTAATACCATCCAATCTAAGTTTTTGAAAGTACATGGTTGAAATATAACTTTACATTTTTGTTAGCTAGCATTAGACTGAAGGGTTAGCATGCAGCCTAATTTTGAATTTATCAATTTCATAGTATCAGCAGCCTTTCCCAACACTAGCTTCATTCAGGGGCTGCGAGCTACCCCAATCATCGTATTTTGTTCCTTTTCTTTAGATTGCATTATACTCAATCCATCCAAACTTAAATGTCTGCTATTGTCTTAGAACAACACAAATATATATATATATATATATTAGATAGTCTTGGATTATTCAAAGTTACCACATAATCCTTACTAATTCAAGTGGTGTGTTAAGAACATTCATTTTTTGACATTCCTTAATAAAAAATATGTTGATTCCATTATACACAGAGGGAATAACTTAGAACTTTGAGTATATTTTTGGTTAAATTAGAAAAAGAATAGCAACTTGACTCTTTATATGGTCTTTGAGTTCATGTAGTTTTGTTTGATTTTCTACCTTTTCCTTGGGGTATGAGTTTGTCTTGTTAGGCTATTTGGCGCCAGTCTTCTAATGTTACTTTTGTATATCAATACCAGATCAAGTACCAAAGTTCTTGAGCAGGGATCCATAATTAATCAGAACATTTACCCTGGTCTGCCTAGTCTTATATACAAGAAAAATGAAGCACTCGTGACACCTTGGTGGAGGAGAGTCGGTCTGGCATCTCTTTTCAGCCCTTCTAATAAGCAGTAGAAGATGTGACTGAACAATGTTAGCTTGTCAACTACAGATGTTATATCTCTGAGAACTACTGAATTGACAGTTCATTGTATTGCTCGTAGATTATCATCTTATTATTTTATTTTGTGTCTATTTATTTTTTGTAAAATTTTAGGGTGAGAATCCAAAGATCAAAATAGATGCAAGATACTTGCTACTTTTCAAAATGGTTAAGTAATGCTTCTCTGGTGCTAAATTGGGATGCTTTTGGCAATTGAGCTTCCACAGTGAATAAACAGGTTTCGAATTTAGATTTCTTGAGTTACTGAAAGTGTTGTTGGGTATGTGGTTGTGTGTACCTTTCTTATGGGAAAGTTAATAGACAATTATTGATTTGAATCAAGTGATGAAATGGGAATATGTTAAAACTCATTAGGTGTAACAACTGCTTCCTGTAGCTCTTTTTGATAAGACTTAGCCCTCATGAATAGTCTCTTTCAGATAGAATTCCTTTCTTGAAACCCTGGCCCAAGCATTCAATACCTGATTTTACTTGCCTTTGTATGATTTACGGTAATGCCTACGCTGATTTCTTATTACTTCCCACCCTAGCCATGAAAAACAAAACAAAACAAAACAGTCATAATTTTGGATCTGGGCAATGAAATTGATGGTCTGATAATTAGGTGCAACAAAAAGAGGTGCCTTTTTGCCATTTTGCCATTTTGGTTCAAAGAAGGCCCCTGGTGGAATAATGAAGTGTCTAAATAAATGTGAAAGTCTTGGACTAGTAAATGGCTTGTAAATATTATAAGAAGTCTTGAATTTGACATTTACTGTGAACATTATATAATAGAGTAAAAGTTAGATAAGAGTTTGACATAAAGATAGACTCTATAGGTGCAACTGAATTAGTGAGAATCTATTGGTTTTGTATTTGTATATTCTATGATTTGAGTCACGGTGGACCGGAAGTTGTGAGGACAACCTTTGAACGGCTCTATTGGAAGTTTTCAATTGATTTAGGACACAAAACCTCAATAATGGGATTGGCCTTATTGTTAATAATTAGGAAACAGGTTAGTTGAATTATTGCTTTCCAAAATGTTGGAACAGAAGAATGAATTATTGGTTAACGATAGGGGGCAACGGCCATAAAAATCATTAACTTCAAGTTTCACACCAGCTGTTCCCTATAAATTCAATCACCAATTTGTCACCATCAATTATATCCCCCAATTGCCCATCTCCAAATATGAATCCATACAGATCACAAAGTTGTTGGACGAATGAAACTAAAAAAAAAAACACTTTATCCTTCTTTTCTTGGTAAAAAGCAGTGGAGAAGATTTCACAAAAAAAGAAAGAAAAGAGGAGGTGATATTTTGGTATATTTGGTTCAATTTTTCGATCATTAGTGTTTGGTTAGTATGTGTTTTATTTATTTAATAAGTTCAATTTTGTAATAGGAGGAGACTAAATTAGGGGCAACATTATATATGAATATTAGGTGGTTAATTTATATTATAGTTAATATTAATTAACTGTGAAATTTTAGTTTTATTATTGAAGTTAAATATAAAATTTTGTAGCTTCTTAGATTGATTTACATAGTTAAACATGTAATAATTGGATGAATCGTATTTGAATTACGATTTTAAACACAATAATTAAAAGGATTGAATTCGAATTAAAATTTTAAATAAAATTATTTATGTGAATCTGACAAGATTATTACTCTAAACTAAATATACCTATGTGCTATATATCTAATAATTAAATAACAAAAAGACTAAATTTAGACACAAAAAATATATACAACTTTTCAAAAGACATCGGTAGCTTTTTTTTTTGGTGAATAAAAGATGTCGGTAGTTAATATATTGAATTATATATAGATATAAATTTCACAGAAAAAAAAATTACCTTTCACAATTGTAAAATTTTGAAATTAATCCCTTAGACTTTTTAACTTTTTAAATTAAGTTATTGATGAGTGCATTTCTCTTGATCCTTCCATGCGTGCTCGATGGATCCGTTTTCAGTGACGATAATCTTGCAAAAGGCCAAATGTTAGGGTGTGTTCCCGACATTGGCACTCCGACAAACAAGTTAGCAACATAATAAGTATTTGTGGATGTCGGGTGGTCGGCCGGGAAAGAAGCTCCGACAGGCCAAATTGAGCACCTGAGTGTATCGGAGAGTCCGAACACTTAGTGTATATTCCGAGTATCCGACTTTCATTTAGTTTGAGTGTGAGTGTGTGTTACCATTTTATGGAGATGCGTGGCCAATCGGGAAGTGACACATGAAGTGGTCATGCCCGACAATTCTTCAATAGTGGCTCCAAACAGTGTTTGTCGGGTCAGACGCATTTAATGTAGAGTTCAGTGATAATATTTTTGTCGGAGATCATGCTCCGAGTATTTTATACTTCGTCTGCCTGTTAGACCTCGGAAGAACCCTATCCGAGACCACATCGGTCCTTCGTGGAATCCACCTCAGACGATCCAATGGACTTTTATGAACTTTAGTTACTCTCACTTATTTATTATTGAAAAGAATTACAATTTCTAAATAGAAGTTCAGATAATAAATTAAAAAAATAAATAAATAAAAACTTTTGAATATTTTGTCAAATGATCTAATCTTTAATTCAAGGATCGAAAAGAAAAGAAAGATAATAGTACACGTGCAGGTCACGTGGGGAGAAATACAATTAACTGTCACTGCAGGTGAAGAAGTCAAGGAACAAGAACCTCCCATTTTCACCTGCTTGCTTTTGGTGGGTGGAAAGAAACCGAAAATTCTTACATTTTGCGCCATTAAAGAGTTGGAATTTGGAAAGTAGATGTTGCGGCGGCTAGCAGCTGCTATTCCTTAAAGACTAGTAGTATTTAGAGTGTCCGGTCCTGTGGGTATCTTTATACTGTACGCAAAAAAAAGGAAAAAAGAAAAAAAAGGAAGAAAAAAAGTGTGTGGATTTAAATACCAATTATTAATCACTTAAATTTACAGATAATAGAAGAAAACCCCACATAGGAGGAGTTACTTATATTTGTCATCTTGTTTTCTTGTAAATTTCAGCTGGGTTCTTGAAGCTT
Organism: Cynanchum wilfordii; assembly: GCA_025388415.1. Taxonomy (NCBI): domain Eukaryota; kingdom Viridiplantae; phylum Streptophyta; class Magnoliopsida; order Gentianales; family Apocynaceae; genus Cynanchum; species Cynanchum wilfordii. Next base: position 441,493 of record JAHSUH010003709.1, on the reverse strand, counting down.
GAGTATTTTTCAACCGGATTTTGATGTTGAGGGCTTTTGATCTTGGCCAGTTTGGGAGCAATTGCCTTCTTGTTATGCTTTAATGTTTAGATATATGATGTTTTCCTCTTCTTTTGGTGCTTGGATCAGCCATTTTCTTGCTTGCATGGGGTAAGTTTTCTGTTTCTTGTAATAAATTATATGTATATATATTTTAAAATCTTTATTCTTTGTAGAAATTGGTATTTACTTTTGTCTCCTGCAGCTTTTGGTTTTATTGTTTTTGGAATGTGCAAACTTTTGGATGTTCTCTTTTTGGTGTATGTCAAAAATTTACACGCCTAATTAGGTCAGAAGTTCAGTGGGTTTTATCTATTTTTATTTTATTTTATTTTATTTTTCTCTTTGTCGTTAAATTTTGGTTCCCCTCCCTATCTCTTCATCTGGGATTCTTTTTCTAACTTGAGTTTGTTTACAAGTTTGGATATTTTTTCCTGAAGGAAAAGGGATTGCTTCTGTTTATCTGCAATTCTATGTTTTAAGTTGTTCCCTCTGCTATTGGAATCTTTAGTAGGTTAAAATTCAAGATACTAATGCAAATTACAACCAGAGTTGGATTATTGGAGAAAATTAGTTAACCTTTGACTAACAGAGGTAGACATTTCACTCTTCTCATAGTGTATGTTCATCATGAAAGAACATTGAGTAATTATAAATGAAAGAATTTTATTTGATAAAGGAACACTCTTTAGGCATCTGTATTTCTTCTGCATTTGATTATCCTCCAAAATCTCCATTCCTTTCGTTACTTGTGACTCTTCTAGAGCCTATGATGTCCACTTCTGTCAAAATATTATTTTCTGTAGACTTAGGTGCAAAGAAGTCAGTAGAATTCTAACACGAAGATCAAGCTTGAGCCAGTTAGATTAGATTCATGCAGACACATTGGTAATAAATATGTCAAGTGTGGTATTTTGAAAATATTATTGAATCATTGAAGTGTTTTAAAGCTATAGATAATCCTTAGTTAAAGCTCAGTTGAACTTCTACTTGACAAAAAATTTCCTTGGATCAAGCTTGTATCTAAACAACTGTTTGAGGTACTCAAGCTTGACTTGGAGTCAATAAAAAGTGAACCGACATACTAAGTAGTTGCCTGTTGTCTACTTGTGATATTCATAGTGCAGACAGTTTCCAAGTGGCTGCACACAGAAGAACCTATTTGGCATGTGATCTAGCAGCTTAGTTGGTAAAAGAAGCTGCACCTATTACTGTAGGTCATGGGTATGTGTAATGCTCTTGACAATTCCCAAGTATTTGAAAAGAAAAAACTGAAGATACCAATAATTGCATTACAAGGATTAGATGCCAAAGAAGCGGTGACAGTGGGTGTTGCTAGGTCCTAGAGTAGTTTAACTTGGACTATAGGCTCTGGGCGTGAAAATTTTTGTTTACATTTTAATGTTCTTTTTAGTAATGGAAAGGAAGAAAACTTGAGGTTGAAGAAGTATTTGCACAATTCTGAGATCTATGGTAAAAAGAGGAGTAGGATTTTAGAATTCATTTTTCGTTGATTAAGCTTAGAATCATAACTTGTCAGTGAAAGGCATTTTATTCAGTTTCCTGGAACCGTATGCAGTCCTAGAGTTTGTTTCAGTATGATGGACTACTAACCTTCATTTGCATATTGGTTTTGCTGTGTTTTAGTTGTATCTGATGTTACAAGTTGCACAAAAAAGGCTGTGGTTTGTTACTATGTTGTCATCTTTTGTTACAGTAGAAGAAAGGAGGAGTCGAAGATTGACACTGAGAGTGGGTGTAGGTTCTTATTGTGGTGTTCTTAGTTTGTCTCTCTCTCTCTTTTATTTTTTGTTTGGTTGAACTGTTGTATGTTACAAATCCAAATTCTTTATATGTTAGGATTTCAGGTTTATTGGACAGACTTCCTCCTTCCTCCTTTATGTTTTCTTCACAGGGTTTGAACAAGAAACCTTGAAGGGAATAGAAAACAATAGTTCAGTCTGAAGCTGATGTTTGTTTAGGAACTCTTTCTTATCCCATTCTTTCCTGCCATATTTTTTGTCTTTGATTTCAGAAGCATTCAGTTTTTATTGTTTTCCAATACACTTGTTTGTGTTCATACTGAAGGAAACCGGGTTGTCTCAACCATGATTAAGAAGTGCATCATACTGTACTGCTGCTTTCTGATTGCTATAAATTCTTAAGTTCCAACATTATTGTGAACCTGATATCAATTGATCAATTATGTCCATTATTTAGCTGTGGGAGCACTATAGTAGACCTGTAAATTTCAATTAAGTTCAAGGAAGTTAACGTTTGATTATAGCCTTGGTTCCTTCCTTTATGAGAAATGTGATCTCGATACAGAAACGACTATTTTTTCCCCATTGTCTTTGGAAGCTTAAGGTTTTTGGTCAATGTCTCTTAGACAGAACTTAAAACATATTATTTGCTTGTCATTTCTTGTTGTATATGTGAATAAACTTGGACTGTAACAGAACAGAGGTTGTTTTGGTGGCTGTGCCAAATCCCAACCTGTCATTGCCGTTGATGAACCCTCAAAAGGGCTGAGAATTCAAGGCCGGTTGGTGAAGAAGCATAGCATATCAGAAGATTTTTGGAGCACAAGCACATGTGAGATGGACAATAGCACAATTCAATCTCAAAGAAGCATTTCCTCTATCAGTGTATCAAATCAGAGCCTCCTCAATCAGTTTAATGGAACTGGAAACAGCAGTAACCACTCTGAATTTGTCAATCATGGCAAGTTTGCTTTATACCTAGTATTTTTTAATGAAACTTTGCAATAGCATAGGGTTGCACAGGTGATTCCCGTCAACAAAATTCCACTAAACATTCTCAGTATCATCTTTAGTATTTTCTTTCCTGCCATCCTTTGTAGTTGCTAAGCAATTTCAAGTATGCCAAACATATTTTTCCAGTAACATTCAACCACTTTTTGAAGAAAATGGTTATATACACCTTATGTTACCTGTGTGTATTTTCCTCATGATAAAATTGTTCACAAAAAAATTATGTACCAAGAATAAATTTTCATTAAAATTCATCAGTCAGTCGATTTGGGGACCATGAGTTGGACATTTCTGAACTCCATGAGGAAGACATTACCAGTTTTGCTTGACCATTAAATATTGTTTGCAAACCAATGGGTTTTTCATACAACTCTAGGGACATTGTTTGTTATTAGGCAGTATATTCATGCAAAAGAATATCAAAGCCCTGCATTAAACATTACCGACTGTGCATATTGACTTGTAATATGATATCTTTCATTATATTATTGCAGGCTTTCTTCGTTGGAACCAGATAAGGCTTCAGTGGATTGGAACTAAAAAGTCTGAAAACCGTAAACAAGTGCGGGAGTCTGTATTGAGGTGTGTAAATTACTGCTTCTATCTTCTATCTTCGTTTTGCAACGTTACATTTAAATTTCTAAGCAAAAGCTTTGTTTCGTGCTGTATTGTCTGAAGTTTTCGAGCTTAGCTTCCTGAACCATGCATCTTGGCTTGATTGTTGCTATCCCATGTTACTGTTGATTATTACAATCTCTTTCTAATTGGTTGTGTTACGGCAGTTGGAATGTTGCATACGAGAGCTTACTCGGGACAAATAAGCGTTTCCCCCAACCTATTCCTCTCTCTGTAAGTTGGTTCCAGTTTTTCATCTTTACTACGTACCTCTTCACCATTTTGCTTAAGTTGTCTTCCATTTCAAAAGCTGAGACTGTCCATTGTGGTTCTTTTGTGGGTAGGAAATGGTTGATTTTCTTGTCGACATTTGGGACGAGGAAGGTTTGTACTATTGAAGATCATATGCTGATAAGAGTATGCACTTATTTTCTTGTATAGTTTTCCAAACTGGAAAGGAAAGAAAAAGAGGAAATTAAGAACTTTTATCCTTTTTTTCTCTTTCTATCTACAATGCAAATTCCATGTCAATAGTGATAATTTGTGCTTTCTGTTGTATCTTATCTGGAGATGGGACATTTCCTTATTACAAATTATCTTAGTTATAAAGGATAATGAATTTCAGGGGTATAAACAATGTCCAATTTCAGAGTTTGATTTCTTGCCTCTTCTTTTGTGGGGTTGTTTTGTTTCTATAAAATGTTAATTCTTTGCTTAAAATTCTTTGTATACATTGTTGGATTACTTAAAATTCTCACAGCTTGATCTTGAAAAGTTTGTGCTTTTCAAGATGATAATGATAGTTAACGTGAATTAAGGGGAGTTTAGTGCAATGTGAAGCTTCCTTTGTATGTATTTTTACATGTTTAATTGGACGTTGGTTAAGCCCTTGGCCTACACAAATAGTAAAGAGTTCTTGGTTTGACTTTTGTCATGTAAGAGTGGATAAAAAGTATTTGGTTCGATTCTCGTTATGCAAGAGTCATGATGATGAGATAGATATTGGAACAAATTTGATTTTGTATGTAAAGTTTAGATCAAAAGAATTCATATTACTTGGAATAGTTTCTTTGAATACATAGTACTAAATAGCTCTTGGTTTGATTTTCGCTACATAAGAGTAAGAGTTATAGAATGTGGTTTGGTTTAGAGTCAGAATTTGTATATGGAATTCAAATTGAATAAAGATAGTTGGAATTAATGTGAGAATCATGATGATGTCTTTGACTCATATATGTAATTTGGACTGAATTCATTCTAATTAGTCGGAACTTGTGTGATGAGTGTCAAGATGACTTCTTTGGTTAAAGTGTCAAAATTTGTAGGTGTAATTTACATCGAATTTACATTAGTCGGAATTCATGTGAGAGTCATCTTTGATTCAAAGTTAGAATCAGTATATACAATTTGAATCGCATCCATATTAGTCGAAATTTATGTTTAAGTTAGAATAATGTTTTTTTTTTTTTGTGTAATTTGGGTCGAATTTAGATTTTTTTGTTTTTTATTTTTTTTTTAAAAAAAGGAAATGTGGGGTGGGGTTGGAAGAGAAAATTGTCAAGTTTGGCATGGAATTAGCATGTACGATGAATGAATGTGGATGTTTGATAAATCTGAACCTTGGTTTCCTATTTGGTGTACTTTATGTGTACGAAAAAGGTTAAAACGAGGAATCTTCGTGACGAACCGTGTTTAATATTAGTCTTTTGTTTCTTTTGTTATCCTCCATGTTTTAACTTGCGTGTGTCCATCTTCTGGCTCTAATAAGAAAATTAAACCCAATAAAAATGTTCATGCACATTTTTTTTTTTTTTTTTTTTTTTTGGACACGTCAAAATTGGTATACGTCTCAGTTTGCCGGTAAAACACATTGTGACCCTACAGAACATCTAATATTGTGAACAACGTTTGTCATATATATCTATCGCACGCACCACCTTAATGATACGTTTTAAAATTGACAATAATAAATCTATTCAGAAAATAGCTAAAAATGGTTTTTAGGCACAATATCTAAAATGGTCATTTGCTATTATTTCTAAAATTACATGTCCACCTAAATTTTTTTAAAATGTTATTATATATGAATCTAGGTGAATTTGATTCTTTTATAATTAATATTACGTTTGATTGAATATGAATATATATATATATATATATATTATTGTTAAATCATATCAATTCATGAATATTTTAATAATTAGATCAAAAGTCGAATCAGTTCTGTTGCGGTTTCAATTTTTGAAAAATGAATTCAAAGTATATAAATATTGAGGACACAGACAGACTCGTACCAGCAGCAGCAGCACCAACATCCATTGCCTTTGCCATTACCAAACGGAACAAAAAAATCGTACAAATAAAAGAAATTGCAAACGTGACAATCCTTTTTCTCCCTCTCATTAGTAACGTCCAAACCTAAAACATCAAATTTGAAAACCAATTTTATGATCATTTCTTCTTAAATACTTCAACAATTTGATCATATATATATATATATACACATGTTATATTTTTCTCAAACTCTACTATGAATCTGGTCATCTTTTTAATCATTATTTTAAAATCAACAAAAACATTTGACCTAATTTCTGAATCTAGGTTCTTCTGCTCTGTTGCCAAATGGTAGATTCCATGAAACAACACGGAATTTTTGCAAATGACCATTATTTTATCTCTCTCTCTCTCTCTCTCTCTCTCTCTCTCTCTCTCTCTCTCTCTCTATATATATATATATATATATATATATATATATATATATATATTATAAGACGACATGATGAAAATTAAGCAGGAACATTATATGAATGCAAAACCATGTACGGCTTTATCTTCTCCTTTCAGGGTCTTGTCTTTACTTATAACATTGAAAATTCCTTATTACAAACTTCAAAGAAAGACCGACATTGCTTATTTGGTCACATAATTACAAGGATTAAGGATTAAGGATTAATCAGTGGTTGATGTGGAATCTTCTCACTAAAAGTTGATTTTGTATGAATCTTTTGTATTGATAAACAATTCAATGATATATTTTTTAAGTATAATTATGAATTCAAAATGTGTTATTTTTTTACTTAATCTTTTTTTAAAAAAATTTGACTAATAATGACCTAAGTCATGAGAAAACCATAATATATATATATATATATATATATATATATATATATATATAAAGTAAATAAGTTTATTTTTTTCAAACATATTTTTAATATTACATTAAACTTGTAATCTCTATCCCATGGTTTATATTTTAAATTTGTGTAAATTTTTTCATTAAATAAAGGCAAATTTGAAAACGATAATGATTATTAATTCATCGTCTAAATTTGTCAAGATTGATAATTTAGAATGAATAATTTAGTAAGAAATAAGAAAATGAATGGGTTGGATAGCTGGATTATATTGGTATCCAAGCTTCTTTCTCTCTCTCTCTCTCTCTCTCACTCACTCACAAATATATATATATATATATATATATATATATATTATATTTGCCTCCCACCAAATGCAATAGAAACAAGGGGTGAGCATGTTCAATGTCTTTAGATTTTTTTAAAAGAATACTTTAAGAATAGACAAGGAAAGTGCATGAATGGATGTGTAATGTATGACACACACACACACATATATATATATATATATATATATATATATATTTTTAATCTAAATAAACCTAGCAAAGATAGCTAGCTTTTTATCCTTTTTTTCTCTTTCGTGTATATCTATCTATTGTGGAAAACAGCACAAATGTTATCTCCACACCTAGGAATGATGTCTTGTTAATTATACTACTTTTATTAGCTTGAAAGTTCTTTATATATATATCTGTGTGTGTATTCTCTTCCCTTGCTTCAAAACGCAGCTATATATACAAGAAACGTCATACATTCACATATACATACATAAAACATATATCCGTTTACACCCTGTAATGCATCCATGAACATGTGGAAACTTTTATTATGTAACATATATAGGCGCACATCATTTAAGCCAAAAATAAAATAGAATAGAAATTGTGGGAATATACTTTTAACACACTCCGACATTGAGGAAACATATTTGATATTTTAGTAAATGCTTAATTAATTAAGGTTGATATTTCATTTAGAGGTGCATAGGAGGAGCATGGTTGCCGAGTTAATGCGGACAGCATTGAACGGGAAGTTTTTGGGTAGCATACAGAGACTGCCGTACCCTAATACCTAATACCAGCCATGATAATGAGGGCTATACATATAATATATATATATATATATATATATATATATATAAATAATTTAGGTCATGTAAATTGGTTTGGTCCTAAATTGAAAAGGCTTAGATATTGATCAAATTCGCTTAATTTTGGCCTAATATTTTTGCAAGTACAATAAATCTATATCAGATGTGACTATGCTTGTCCAAATCTTTCTCGAGACTTCCAATTTGACCTTTTTCTTTTTTCTTAATTTTTTATTAGAAAATTTCCATTAGTGTAATTATTATTGTACATGACTCTCATCTGATGTGTCATGTTATAGTTGTTAATCAAAAAAGTTTACGTAATTTTTTTTTTTTTTCACATGTAAAAATTTGATTCGAGCATGGGAGTCACGTAGTCAGTATTGTAATACCTTAATAATATTTTATGTTGATCACAAAATATATTTCATTATCATAAGCTGAATCTGAAACCACAAGTTTTGAAACATAGACATTTATATCTATAATTGGATTGCAATTTGAGACATTTACAAATTAATAGAATTAATGATCAATCAAGTACTTCTTTTTTCCGTATTATTTAGCCAATTTGAAACTTCTATAAAAACTTTAGATCCCTTGAATTTGAACATCTCTTTCTATTATACATTGATAAATGAATGGGGGAGAAGGGGACCGAATCAAAGATCACTAAGGGACTATAAATTAGGGCTTAGAACTCTTCACTTATTGACATGTTTTAAACACGAGAGATACACTTAAAGTATGTCGGAGCGGATAATATCATTGAGCTACTCGCGATGGAAGAGTGTGTCTCGCATTACTTGTATAAGAGATTGCTGAGCACTTATTAAGCATGTGCTTAAAACTTTTTATATAATAACACGTTTTGAACACGTAAGATGCATATGAATAATATCATTCATGTGTTGCTAATAAAAATATATAATTTTTCAAAAAATTATTATACATCAAATTGATTTTAAAAAACCTTAATCATCACCAATAATTGAGAGAGAAACTAACAAAATAAATAAATAAATAAATAAAGAAGCTTTAATTAAAATAAAATCTTTAACATTTTTAATGGCTGTTTTGATGTTTAAACAATATTTTTTTTAAGGCTAAAAAATACGTCATTAGGAATAAATACAAGAGGAAATTATTTTGCCATATCATATGTTTCATTCAATTTGATAAATGCAACTCAAATTATGCAGGAGATCTCCTGCATAATTGAATGACTGATAAGTTCAAATTAAAAATTAAGCAAAAATTTAATAATTATTTATGTATATATTATTTATACAAATTAAGTTCGTGAATATATTTAATTACTTGGAATTGTGACTAAAATATAAGTCAAATTAAAAATTCTAATTTAGTCAGCCCTTGTCCGACAAATACACCAACTTTCTACAAGTAGCAAATTTTTTTTCAAATCAATGGTGTCCTATGCATCTCTGATTGTACCTACTATGTCATGCCTGCCTGCTTGCTTGCCTTGGTATCTGCCTCATATTCATTGCATTCACACGTTTACTGTCTTCAGTTTTTCTTTTGTTTTGTTTTATTCATCCAACGAAAAACATTAATTTCTTTTTGGCTATTAATTTTTTCTTCTTTATGTGTTTTGTCAAATACATAAGTTAATTGACATATTATGAATGATATATATGATTATAAATTTGACATTTGAATATTTATTGTAAGCGTCATATAAATGTCAAGATAATATTTTTTTTTCCGAATAATAATTAAATTTTACAATGTAACTCAATTCAAATCTAAATTAGTAAAAGCCCTAATTTCATATATGTAATGGTCTTACCTAAAATACATAGGCAGCAGCCAGCAGGTAGAGGTTTTTCATTTTACTGAACGATGAGAAATCCTTAAATCCAAAGGAACAAGACAAACCGGGACTCCCCCCACAGGCTTCTCCATCCGGTCTTCCTATAGGTTCTCTCCCGTTTGAATTCCCCTTGATCGGTGTTTAGTTGTTAGGAAAGCCAAACAAAAAAAAAAAAAATTTTTGTGGAAAGTCCTCACTGAACTACGGCCTATTGCTAATGCTATTAGTCCCTTTCATTTTGTAGGGGGGTGATGAGGAGATAGAAATTGGTGGTTTTTATTTAATGTTTGGTTTGGGGTTGGGTGGTTGTGTTGGTGGGGGGGGGGGGGGGGGGGGGGGGGGGGGGGGGGGAGATGGAATGGAAGGTGCAATTGATGGGAGATAGATTAAGTTTTTAGAAAAGTGTACTATTTAGGGGAGGTGATGGGGGGGGGGCCTCCACTAGGAAATCTAAGAGAAGTTGCCCAAAAAACAGATTGGGGGGGGGGGGGGGGGGGGGGGGGGGGGGGGGGGGGGGGGGGGGGGGGGGGGGGGGGGGGGGGGGGGGGGGGGGGGGGGGGGGGGGGGGGGGGGGGGGGGGGGGGGGGGGGGGGGGGGGGGGGGGGGGGGGGGGGGGGGGGGGGGGGGGGGGGGGGTTTTTTTTTTTTTTTTTTTTTTTTTTTTTTTTTTTTTTTTTTTTTTTTTTTTTTTTTTTTTTTTTTTTTTTTTTTTTTTTTTTTTTTTTTTTTTTTTTTTTTTTTTTTTTTTTTTTTTTTTTTTTTTTTTTTTTTTTTTTTTTTTTTTTTTTTTTTTTTTTTTTTTTTTTTTTTTTTTTTTTTTTTTTTTTTTTTTTTTTTTTTTTTTTTTTTTTTTTTAAAAACCCACCCCCGTTTTGTGGTTTTTGACAGATATTCAGGATCGTGATTTTGTGGTCATCCGGGGCCTATGCCGGTGTAAACCCGGGGGGGGGGGGGAGGGGGGAGGGAGGGGGGGGGAGGAAACAAAAAAAAAAAAAAAGATGGGGGATGTGTTTATTTTATATATATACTATAAGGTTATTTTAACTTACTCTTCATCAGTTCATGCATACATACATATATATATATATATATATATATATATATATATATAATATATATAACACTCTTAAAAAAGTTCATGCATCGTTTGCAGTCTTCGGTTGCCGTTTTTTTTGTTTTTTTTTTAAAAAAATTTCCTTTGGTTCATGTTCAATGTTCAGTGTTTTGTCACTGAAGATTTCAGAGTTTCCCCCAACTACCTCTTTCACACCACGTACTGCCTTTTGAACATAAAATGTGGTGGGTATTCATGGGTGTACACCTTCATACTTCATGATTAAAAAACGAGTCAAACAACGCCACACCTCAAAATTAGTTTTAAAATATTTTGATCGTATACATTTGAATCTAATTTATTTCACTATTGTGTTTAAAATTTTAATACTAACTCAACTTATTTAATAATCGTGTTAGTTTAACTCTATATTTACCTATTTAATTCTATAAATCGTTAACTTAAAAATATCAAATTATATATTTAACTTTAACATTTAATCATTAGTAAAATAAATATTTAATATTTATAATACAGTAACGATTTATTAAATTAGTCACCAAAATAATAATAATAATAATAATAATATTAGTCACCATATTTGTAATAAATTCAATGAATGGACTGAATTTGGTTCTCTGCCTTATATATATTTAGCAACGGTATTGAAAGACAGACGTTAATAAAGCTTCAATAAAATATAGGAATATAATTTCCATCTAAGGAAAACTTTTTAAATTTTAGTTGTATGGTTGAAATTAAATTAGATATATATATTTTTTAATTTAAAATTTTTATATGTTTTTTTTTTTTTAAAAAAATCTTTAATTTCTATTATGTCTCGAACTCATGACCTCTCATGTCATAAGTGATGGTGCTTACCAACTGAGCTACGCATTTTTGACAAAATTTTTATATGTTAATATTAAAAACATAATACAAATACTAAAATATTTATTTAAAAATAAATAAAAATTGGTCTAATTTTGTATATAATTTTTTTTTTCACGGGCCGACTAATTTGAATTCGGCTTGGGGTGTGCTCGCAGAGTCCAACTCTTACTCGAGGGTGAGGGCTTGACCCAGAGCTTTTTTAACGTGGCGCTAACCACCTCGGGAGATTCAAACTCTTGACCATCCGCCCTGATAAAAAACTTTAGGAGTCCGCTTTCTAACTCTCCCAAACTACTGGGTTAATGTACACTTGTGTTGTTTTAAATTAGTAAGTGATGATAGATTATAATGCGATTCTAAGTGCTTCCAGTAAAATTTAGGTGGGTGAGAATTGGAGAACCATCATTCTCTTTCCCTCTCTCTCTCCCCACCACCTTATATATATATATATATATATATAAATAATTTTGGAAGGAAAAACTTTTTCCTTTTTTTCCTTTTGTAATTATTTTTCAATTAATTTGAATTTCACTAGGGTTGCCGCCCCCAAAGTATAATTCTTACTCAAGAAAAAATTTTATATTGGCTCTTATATGATATGACGCTCATAATAAATATCAAACTAACCGATATCGTGTAACATTTACAATATTTTTTTTCATTATTATATATATATATAGCCAATAGTTATATAAAAATTAATAATAAAGAGGTTTCCTTTATGGTCAATTTGTTATAGGATTCAAGTCATAATAACTAAAAATTTATTTTCAAATAATAAATCAAATTAGTAAAATTAAAAATATCAAATATACTTATATATATATATTTTTTGAGGTGGTATCTCACGCTCTTTCGACTCATATATATATATATATATATATATATATATATATATATATATATATTTAAATTTGCATATTCTAATTTTTTTAAAAAATTTTATGATTATAAATAAGACTGCTACGGAGTAATATCTTTTTTGCGTCAAATTCGGGTAATTAAAATCGCAACATTAATTACCACCTCATAAAATGTATAGGATTAAGACAATCAATTAATCTAACCTTCTTCTGTCAATTTCAAAATAGTCTATTTAGACTTCTAAGAATATTATTAATATGCATATTTGTGGAGCAGATTGCGCCAAGTGTACATAACACTTGTAAAGAATTAATAGGAATTAAGAATCCAGGTCAGTGAGTACCTTTAAAACAAATAAAGATGAGATTAGTCAAATTCTAGATTAGGCTCAATAATGTCAAACAGTCTACCATCTCTTCATCTACATAATTAAATTAACGAATAGTATTTCTAAGGAGTTTTAATCAATACAAATTAAAGAAGTGTATTAACCGATAAATTAGTAGTTTATTTTATATAAATATAAAAATATTGATGAATAAAAAGAAAAGTGACAAAACTAAAATATGTATTGTCTTAGAGAAACTAATCTTTCATTATAATTAATAAGTAATTAAAGCTTGTGAAAGGTATAGTAAAAAATGAAGTGGACGCATTACGAATCTTTGCTTATAATTTTTATAAGTTTTAGTCAGTACCCTTTTCAAACTGTATCACGTAATTGACATTACAACAACATGCATTATGTATGTGTGCATGAATATTGTTTGATGATGATTTGATTGGTATAATTTTGAAACCCTAGAGAGCAAATTTTAATGACATGTGGATTTTCTTCACTTAATGACAAAAAATTAACCCCATTAGTTTGGTTGTTATGTCGATATGTTGATAATGATAAATTAAGTAATTAATTAATATGCGTAATAAATTTAGAGATTATTAGAGAAAATGAGAATGAAATATTCTGTTTTTAAATTTTGTTTTCGCTATATTTTGTTACTGACTGAAAATTTATAAATATGAGGAAGAGAAAAAGAGAAAAGAAGAAGAAGCAAAAATTACATTATTCAAGTGATAAACTATAATCTTTCTATCTCTCCTTGGCAAGCCTAATGAAACAAAAATACCACGTAATTAGAAGTTAAATCCCTTCATATCAAATACTTTTTAAATAACTATCACTATCACTTTATATAAACCCCAAAACATAAGTGAGTTGGTAAAGTAAATGAGGTTGCAACTGTTTAAAATTTCCCTCAATGGACCAAATACAAAAAAGAAAGCATAATTAAAAAATTATATAGGTTCATGCATGGATCTTATGACCATATTATTTAATAATTACATTTAGAATTGGTTGAGGATTTTGGAAGGAAATGAAGAAAAAATTAATGATGGTGAAATGTAACCAAAAGTTAAAATTGATCCTTTGCTTGCAAGTTGGAACTCTCCATGCCATCCAATATGGAAAAGTAATTTGAGAATTGAGAATTTCAAATGACTACTCAAAATAAGAAGAGTAGTAGTAGTAGTAGTAGTAGGCCTTTAGCAAGCTACCTTAAAGACAAATTAAAGAATCAACTCATCATGTAACTAATTAGTTTTTTTACCTAACTTCAATTGTATTATTTTAAGGTCACAATTATTTAAGGTTAATTTTTATTAAAAAAATTATTTAATAATTATATTTAAAATTTCAACACAAATACAACACCTTTAATAATCATATCGACTTAATATGATTATTTATTTGTTTAACTATCTAACTAGCTCATTAACTAAAAAAACTATCAAATTACTCATTTAACATCTTTGATGAAATTGATTTTGTGTAATAAATTTCAATTGCTTCTTAAAATTAAAAAAAAAAAAAAAGCCATAAATTTAATTCATGATAGTAATAAAATATGTTGAGAATCTAAAAGAAAAATAATAATAATAAAAAAATTCCAATTTCAAAGAAAATTTGAAAGTTGTTAATCTTGTCTTTCTTAATTGTCAAATTAAACTTGGAAACCTCATGATCTTTGATCTTTCTTTAGGATTATGAAAAAAAAAAAAAAAAAAAAAAAAAAAAAAAAAAAAAGAGCTCTCTATTTAATTTATAAGAAAAATGTTCCTTTTCAAAAGGAAAACAGCGACGTTATGACAATGGACTTTTTTTTTTTTTTTTTTGGCATCCCGGGCCTTTTCGGTCTAAACTAATCTATCCAAAAAGACAATGAAACCCTAAAGAGAGAGATATATATATAATATATATTTATGACCTTTAATTATTTCACCAATATATATGATATATTCATTCTGAAAATTACAGATTATGTAGATATATGGGGATTTCTAGACGGATCGATATATATATTTGTATATCAACAATAATGCATACCCTTTAAAATCTTCTTTAATTATTTTCTTTATTTCTTTAACGAAAAAATATATATTTATAAAGAGAATGAAGAAACAGAATCATATCAGAGGTAGTTGCCGCTGATATTAAAATACCAGATTAGGTTAAGAAGACAGAAACACGATTTCCACGCAAGCTAGCTCTCCTATATAATATATATATATATATATGTATATATACAATGAACTTCTCCATAAATGTAAAAAGCAGTTTTGAAAATCTTTCCAACTTGAATACGATATCGCCATGCAGATAATGAAACTGCCTCACCGATTTAAAATATATATATTGAAAAAAAAAGGAAGAAAAAAAGGGAGAAGATTGAAATTAATGTGCACTAATAGATTTCTGTGGTGAAAAGAATCATAATATATATATTATATATATATACCTGAATCGTTCGCATATATGATGCTGTTCTGAAACAGGTAGCTAGAGCTGCATTAATGGATTTTTATGGGGTGGAATTCAATTTTAGGTTTTAATATGGTACATGCTTTTGATATTTAATCAATAGGCATTTGTCATCATCGTGTACATACATACATACACCTTAGGATAGGATCTTGAGTACGTGTCTATCACAAAATATTGCAGCGAAAATATGACTTTTCTTTTTACACATTGAAATCAATTATTTTACGAGAGAGAGAGAAATAGATTGACATATTATTATGTCACTTGTAAGAACTCAACTTTATAAGATTAGATCATAAAGATGGCTCAAGTTATACTATCTAACTCCAACATATATTTAAGAGTAAAAAATGAATATAATATATATATATATATATATATATATATAACACATCATTAAACACTAATCCTCAATTACATATTCAAACTCATAAAAAACTCAATTCCATAGCTACCTTCAATAATTAATAAAAGAAATAAAGAAATTTGAATTTGTTGTGGTTAGCCTATATAATATTTATTTTCTGATAAATAAAGTATTTACATTTCTCATGAATTTCTTGGAATTTTTTTTATAAAAATAGATTTTTAAGAGACAAGTAATTGTGATTTTTTAGAAGAATGTTATCATCTTATGTTGTTGTTGTTGTTGTTCCATAAGGAAATAATATAAATAAAAATTGTTAGCCGACTCAGTTGATTGCATGGCGCGCGGTTAGTTAGCATCTAATTAAGGAAGTACGTTGTATCATTGGATCTAGTCCTATGTACCGCTTTCATTGCTACTTGTTTCTTTGATGTTGATACCTCCCAATGGAACCAGTTTTTTTGTACGTTGTCTAGAAAAACAAGAAAGAAAGAAAGAAAAAAAAACAAAACATACATACATATATATATATATATATATATATATATTTAAAATGCAATGAATCTATTTCCTATAAATTTATATAGAGATATAAGAGACTAACTTTGTTGGTAATAATTACACTTATAATTCAATAAGTCATAAGTTTGAGTCGATTTAAAAACGAAGAAATTAAACTTATTAAATTGAAATGAAGAAATAAAGAAACATAGAAAAAACTTATATGAATCTATTTTCAAGATTTATATATAGTGAGAGAGACAAGAGACATAGGTATATTGGTTATAGTCTCATTTATAATGTAAGAAGTCATAGGTTCCAAATACACATTAGAATTTATCAAGAGTCATCTCAATTGTTTGTAATTTTTAGAATAAATGATAAATTAAGTCAATTAAAGGCAAAAGCTTGAAAATTTCTAAAGCTTCTAAATTAATTAATTCAACTATATTTATAAAAATGCAATTAATTATTCCATTTCGAAAGAAAAGTTGCCAATGGTCCAGAATTGAATTTTCTTTCTTGAATCGTAAGTTAAAGAGAACCATTCATTTCCAATTATTCAAACCCCCCAAAAATAATAATAATAATAATAATAATAATAATAATAATAATAATATAGAAGAAGGATCTAGAGGATGGAACTTAATTAGTGACTATCACTTAGCTAATTAGTGACACATCGATCAATTGTCATTAGTAACCAACCATATATATATGTGTATATAATACAACCTTTCATTGCTTTGTAATTTTTCTCATTATAGCAATTTGTTTTTTCATATCATTAATATTCAAAGTTATTGTTTGAATAATATAATAAAATACGGTCTAAATTGCATTTGTAAATTTTGTTAACTCTTTACATTCATGAAGTATAAATAATTCCAATTAAATGGATAAGAATATACCGACTAATAGTAGAAACAAAACAGCTATATATATATATATATATGTGTGTGTGTGTGTGAGAGTGTGTGTTTTGCATTTTGTGGGAACTATTAAAAGATTCTAAAACATGAGTGCCCCCTTCAAAAGAAAAAAAGAAAAATGTAAAAGAAGAACAATTTTAAAAAGTCAGAGTAGCAAGCAAGTGTATCGCTTTTAAAAAATGTCATAATCAGGTATAGAGAGAGAGACCGACAAAGAATATGGCAAATTAAGCCAAAGTCCATACCTCAAATTAAGAGATATGTCTATGTATGTATATATATATATATATGTGTGTGTAGAGAGAGAGAGAAGTGATGCAAAATGGTACGTAGAGTGGAGACTTTAAAATATAAAAAAATAAAAGTTTTTGTAAGGTTCAATGATTCTGACCTGCGGAGAGACAAATTCGTATATTACGGTCCCGGCTGGTTAATTTCCTCTTTAGTTTCCATGCAAATTCATTGCATGAAAGAAGAATTTCCAAACGCTCCTTTTTTTCTGCAACAACAAAAAATATCATCACTTAATTTGTTCTCTTCTGCGTTTCTTCCAAACTAATTTAGGGTGTATTTGAATAAATGACCACTCATTAATTAAATTTTTTACAATATTTGAGACTTTCTTTTTTCTAATTCAAAATTTTTTAGAAATCTTAGATAGAAAAATCACTTGCAAAACAAAAGAGTTGTAAATTAATTTTAAAAATCTCAATATATATATTAAGTAATTTGATGGGAGCTTTGGCCTCAACCCTCATGGGATCAAGTGTGGACTACGGTTTTTGGTATCAGGTCTCTCGACCCTCAACCCCACTTACCACCAGTAACTTTAAATTTTTCTTAAAAAATAAATGCATCAAAAACTTTTGGAGTCAATCAATAACAAAAAAACAAAATTACCAATAAAAAGTAAAAATATGTACATCATAATTGTGTTTTTTTCTTCTCTTAAAAATCTTGCCAACTCTATAAGAATTATATAATTCTATCCAAATACAAACATTAACTCTTTTTTATTTTTAATAATAAAAAAAAAATATATATATATATATATATATAAAATTAAATTATTTTAAGAAGATTTATTTGAAGAGGATGCTATTCTTTTCAGTAAAGAAAAAGAATTCATGAGTCCTAATGTATTTAACAAAATCTCAACTACGGAGGAATATATACTTTTTATCATTTTATTAACTTTTGCTTTCTATTCTTTTGTCCTTTCCAACAACAATTATCTTTTTTTTTTTTTTTTTTTTTTCTCAAGTCAATCCAACAGATGTCAAATTCTGCCTTTCTTGATTTTGTAAGTTTATTCTTTTTTATATTTGTTGATTAACTCTCCGTCAAAAAAATCAGATATTGACCTGTAGCTGTTGAGGCTCTTAAGCCAATGATTATGATTCCAGTTGGTTCACTTAATCCAGACCACCATTCTTTCTTCTTTTTATCTCTGCTTTTTTCTGATGCCTGCATTTTCAACCTTTTTAACAAAAAGCCAAATAAAGACTCTACTTCAATATTTAAATTTTATTATCAAATTCTTTTCTTCCTTTTTTTTTTTTTTAAATAAAATTTTGAATTTAAAACTTGTAATAGGAGAGTTTTTCAAACAAACCATAAAAAATATTTTTAATATTTTAATACAATTTTAATTATTTTTAGAATTGCCAGTTATGAGTTTCACAAATATTCTTATATGGGGTTGGTAATATATAAAATTCAAAATAATAATAATCAATATAAATATAAAATATTTATTTATTATTAATTTAGTACAATAAAAATAATTTTCAAATAGTTAATTTTTTTCCATTCATAATTGCATGGGGCATAGGTCCTCACAATAACTTATTCCAAGTACGTACGATTTCTACTAGCAAAGTACTAAGCAAAAACAAAACATAAAAAAAAAGTTGCATGGATGATATACACAAATCTCAAAAAATAAAAAAAATAAAAAATAAATATATATATATATATATATATATATAATACGCACTTTATCCAGTTGTAAATCACTGGCCATTAGCAAAACCAATGCCATTAACAATAATAAATTTTTTAATAAAAAATCCAGGTTGTGAATCCACAGCCAGCCAAGTAAGTGCCCAAGTTGGCAGAAAGAGAGAGTGAGAAAGAGATCCCATATTTCTCTCTCTCTTTTTTTTGGGGGGGTTTCAGAAAAATGGATGAATTCTGTGAACTGACATTACAAGTGGCACTACAATTTACCATTTCAAATTCACTACTGCAAATTGCTCCATTATTTCTTTGTCCTTTTCTCTTCGAAAAAAAAATATTCAAAATCTTTTCTTCTTTAAATTACATTTATATATATATATATATATTATATGTCCAATTTGTGCACTAGCTCTTGTATCCTGCAAAAATCTAAATGCCAACTAACAATAAATGAATGAATGAATAAATAAACAAATAATAATAAAAAAAAAAATTGTGTAGTTGTTAATATATATAAAATATATTAAAGTAATCTGGAGTAAATTATAAATGGCTAGTGTTTATTTATCATTTTGTTCTACGTATTGTCAAAATTATATCCTAATATAAGACTAAAATAATTTTCATTATATTATACCAACTAATTCCTTGAAATAAAATGATTAAAAAACGTATTTTAACTTATCAAATTTAAAAATAAAAAATAGTATGGAAGTAAATATAACTTCTTTTTTTTTTAGCTTTTTTATATATTTATTTTTTACTAATATACTTAATGTATATAAAAATTAAATTAATATTAAAGAAATAATAATATCATGCATGATATTACGTAGTATATTTTTGCGTGCAAAATCATGCATGATATGCCAATGCAGAGTTTATATTATGGGTTTTTAAATTTATTACGTTAATTAACTGCAAAAATTCTTTATATTTTTATATGTTTGTAATTAATCTTAAGTTGATGTAAATGATTTGTAATTCTCATATTTGTTTGATTTCATAATAAACTCTAAAATAAAATAATATTTTGATTTAATTTATGATAATTGCAAATTCAATTTAATAATAATGAGATACACTCATTATTAACAAAAAAAAAAAAAAAAAAAACCCAGTGAATGTAAATGACAAATGAAGCTCCACTAATATATATTTTATATATACATATACATAAATCTTTTAGCTTTAATTCTCATTATGACTCATCATATTTTGCAATAATAATTTAGGTATGCTTATGTATATTGCTTGCTTTTTTATTTTGTATTTTAAAAAAAAATAAAAAGAAAAAGAAAAGAAAGGATAAAGTGTATTAAATATAAATTCTTAACTAAATTTTATAAAACACAACTATTTTTCTCATAACATTATAAAATGTAAACTATCAAAACACAAAGTAAACTTATCATATATGTGTTAAACAATTTAATATCATCCAACCTTCTACTACAGTTTTAAGTGTATCTCACATTTTTAAAAGCATTATAAAATAAAAAACTTTAAACATTTATTTGATAATAATTGATATGTCTTAAATGAGTCATGTAAAAACGTTGTTGTAACAAATTTCCTTTCTCGTATTGAAGGCTAGAAAAACGAATAATCCCTTTTACAAATTTGATGTCAATAAATCCGCAAGTGTAGAAATTCATTTTAGCCAATTGAACCTTCTCAAACTATTTCTTTTTAAAAACCAAAAAGATTTGTGTCAAATAATGAATAATAAAAGGCCTTGGACACATAATGAATCTTGAAGTAATATTTCTCTATCCCCTGACAAAATCCGCTCACATTAGGATTACTCGTTAATGGTTGATCAAATTTCAAGAATTCCCCCTCTGAAATAAGAAGTTCTGGCCCTGAAGAATAATTTGACGTCCATCCGAATCTGTTATATTTATTTCATATCCCCTTCTTAAACCATATTTATAGTTCTTACTCATTTTTCCTCGCTTTGTAACCATATGTATAAAAGAAATTTAAATTTTAAAATAATGGTAGTGATTTAAATTATAGAAATTTCTAAATATTTTAGAAATGATTAAAAAATTATAATATTTGGAAAGAAAATTCTATGAAAAATATATAAAGAGAAGAAATAAAATATATAAATATATATTGTGAAAAAACAAAGACAGAATAGAAAAGTAGCCCGTACCCTGTAAATGACGCGGTTAGTTTGGGGAAATGTATTTAGTCGAAGCATAGCACAAGTGGCAATAGATGAGGAATGACCGGGAGAGCCGGTTGCCGGGATTGATTCATTGAACAAATGCAGGAATGAGACTAATGGTTTTTGGCTATGCCCTTAATGTATCTGAAGACCTTTTTTTTTTTTTTTTTTGCAAATTCACCGAATATATTATTATTAATTAATAATTCAATCCTATATATAAAATGACTTCACCCATAACTGTATCTCAAGCAAAACAACAAACTGCACCTCTAACTTTTTTTTCTTCCTCTCCAACTCTGGTTCTTTTTTTCCCTACTCGGTGTTCGGTAGGGTTATTTTTTTGAAGAATCCGGTGCTCAATTTCATGTAAATGCAAAACTTGGTTGAAGATCTGATCTGGATTGTGTTCTTTTTGGTCAAAGCTGTGATCATTTTTTCTCTTTTCGGGGTTTTTTCTTGTGAAAAACAATCATGCCTGCTCTCGTTAATTACAGTGGTTAGTTTTCTTGATAATACCTTGTATTGATTTTGTTTTTTTGTTAAGAGTTAAATCAAATTGCTCACTTTCGATTTTTCTGGGTTTCAGTTGGTTTTGGTGTTAGGGGATTTTGGGCACTTCAGTTCTGATTTCTTTTAAAATTGTTAGAACAGGAATTGATGCATAATAGTTGTTCTATTTCTTGAATTTGGAGTTTTTTTTTTTTTTTTTTGGTATTTTCTATTTTGAGGAGCGGGGATGGTGGTGGTTGAAGTGGGGCGGCGATGCTGTTTTGAGGGTTGATTAAAAGTTGGACGACTATTTATTTAATATATGAAGTAATTTGTATTCGGAGCAATAAAAAAAAAAATGATTCTTTTTCTTATTTATTTGGTTATGGTAATGCTTTGATTTCTGAAGTGTTTTGATGTAATGCATAGTAAGAAATAGAGCATAAAGTTTGTATCTGAAGGAAAATTAGCTAATACTTTCTACTCTTGTTTTCTCAGGTGATGATGAGCTTTACTCAGGGAGGTCAGTCTACCCTGATTCAGGCTTGCTCGGTTCTCGTTCTGATGTATATTGCCAACCTCGTAAGCGCACACGAATCAGTGATCCATATGTATTTGAAGGATGTGTGTTTGATCAAGGAAAGAAGCCATCAATTGAAATTCTTCCTGATGAATGTTTATTTGAGATCTTTACCCATCTGTCTGGTGCCCGAGAAAGGAGTGCCTCAGCTTGTGTTTCCAAACGTTGGCTCCAGCTCTTGAGTAGTGTCCGGTATTCTGAATTTTCCAGGAAGAGCCCTCAGGTGCCTGCAGCAGCAGAGAAAGTTGATGGGATCTCAAGTATTGATGTTCCAATGATTCTTGCAGATGAAGATCTTGAAATGGAATGTGATGGTTATCTTACAAGGTCTGTGGAAGGCAGGAAAGCGACAGATTTAAGACTTGCAGCAATTGCAGTTGGGACTTCTGGCCATGGTGGACTTGGAAAACTTTCAGTCAGGGGAAGCAACTCTGTTCGTGGAGTGACAAACTTTGGTCTTTCAGCAATTGCCCGTGGTTGTCCTTCCCTTAGATCACTTTCTTTATGGGATGTCCCAGCCGTTGGTGACGAAGGTCTGATTGAGATTGCTAGAGAATGTCATTCATTGGAGAAGCTAGACCTTTGCCACTGTCCTTCAATTTCAAACAGGGGTCTTGTTGCAATAGCCAGGAGTTCCCCAAATTTGGTTTCTTTAACAATTGAATCTTGTTCGAATATCGGAAATGAGAGTTTGAGTGCTATTGGAAGATTTTGTCCTAAGATTCAGTCAATTTCTATCAAGGACTGTCCCCTAGTCGGTGATCAAGGCATTGCCTCTCTTGTTTCATCAGCTTCATCTGCATTGACAAAGATGAAACTTCAAGTACTTAATATCTCCGATTTCTCCCTTGCTGCAATAGGACACTATTGCAAATCCATCACAAGTCTTGTGCTTAGTGGGCTTCAAAATGTCAACCAGAGGGGGTTTTGGGTTATGGGCAATGCCAAGGGTCTTGAGATGCTTTCTTCTTTAACAATTACCTCATGCAAGGGGATTACTGATTTGAGTCTTGAAGCAGTGGGCAAGGGTTGTTCAAATCTGAAACATATGTGTCTTCGTAAGTGTTTCTTTGTGTCTGATAATGGTCTAGTGGCTTTTGCCAAAGCTGCTGGATCTCTTGAGAGTTTACATTTGGAGGAGTGCAATAGAATCTCCCAAACTGGCATCCTTAATGCACTCTCAAATTCAAAAGCAAAGTTGAAGGTCCTTTCTGTAGTGAAGTGCATGGGAATCAAGGATATGCCTTCAGAAGCTGCCATCCTTTCACCTTGTGAATCTCTTCGGTCCTTGTCCATTCGAAATTGCCCAGGGTTCAGCAGTTCTAGTTTAGCCATGTTGGGAAAATTGTGTCCCCAGCTACATCACTTGGATCTCAGTGGGCATTGTGATATAACAGATTTGGCACTTATGCCACTTCTTGAGAGCTGTAAGGCAGGACTTGTCAAGGTGAATCTCAGCAATTGCGTTAATCTGTCCGATGAAGCAATTACGGCGCTGGCTAGGTTGCACGGTGGATCTCTAGAAGTCCTAAATCTTGAGGGCTGCAAGAAGGTTACTGATGCAAGTTTGGTTGCAATAGCAGACAATTGTTTATTCCTCAATGATCTTGATTTGTCAAAGTGCTCAATCACTGATTCGGGTATTGCTGCTTTGTCCAGTGGGTTGCAGCTTAATTTGTTAGTTCTCTCTTTATCAGGTTGCAGTGTGATATCAAACAGAAGCGTGCCTCATCTTAAGAAATTGGGTAAAACTTTGGTTGGACTAAATCTCCAACACTGCAATTCCATCAGTAGCAGCACAATTGAGGAGCTTGTGGAGGACTTGTGGAGATGTGACATCCTCTCCTAAACCAGCCAGCCAGCCAGCCAGCCAGATATATATACATGTTATTCATTAGAAATGGTAGCAGCAGAAAACAAATCTTAGGTTTTTTTTTTTAAGTACAAAGCTCGTACAGTTTTATAGCTTGAAGAGATGCAAGAGTGCATTTGGAGGCAGATTTCAGGCATGATGTTAGGATTGGGCCTTCTGGAAGTTCAGTGACTTGGTTGTTTCCCAGAGAACCGTGGCAGCTATTTTTTCCTCTCACTTTTTTTGACTTGCTCTCCTTCTTGTTGGGGGGAAAGCTTGTTTACATCTTTAGAGAATCCTTTGTGTGGGGGATACTAGTTTATCAGCCATGGCTTCCTGTGAATACGGTTACTGAGTCCTTTTTTAGGGGTATCCACAGTTGTTCTACCTACACATATATATCTATCTTATCTTGTGGATACTTTTTTGGGTTGTCAAGAAGATCAAATTCAGACCATCTAGAATTCTCCAATACTACAGCATCTAAGAGAATCAATCAAGGGTTCTTGTTGGACCTGTGAAAAATGTGTCTTTTATGTTATCATCTGTCTTTATGCTTCCTCAATAAAGACTCCTTCCCTCCCCTTGGATGGTGGTGTCAGGTGTCCGTTTGGTGTTCGAGTCGTGGCATTCATGAATCCATAGGATTTATGAGTGTGTGTTTTCCTCATGTCTTTACCTTGTGTCAAGAGTGTGTGTGTGTGTGTATGCATTGTAGTGGTTGCTTTGGGCAAGTTCTGGAGCTTTGGGAATCCTGATTCAAGGGCTGTGATGGCTGCAGCAGCTGGTGCTGCTGGTGCACAACCTATTTGGGTTGTTTTTTGTGTTTTTTTTGTCACCTAGTCCTGGTTTCTTGATAGGATCATCATCAGGCTTCCCTGGTTGTATGGCTTGTAATCTGTACCTACTATAATTATGCATTACAATAAAATGAAGTTGTAAATTTTGTGTTCTATTCAAATTCCTGATATATTCTTCTTGATTTTTGGTAATGAAACAAAAGTTCAGGTCCTAAAAAACATACATACATACTGTGTGTTATTATAACAAGAAAAACACAAATGATCAAAGTTGGGAGATGGTCAAAGAAATGATCCAAGATTCATGATTGAATTGAAAAAAGCATCTTTTTTCAGAATGGAACTTTACAGCTACAAAATACATTCACTGAATCTTCTTCTTCTTCTTCTGGTAACATCTAACTTTACAAATATTTAATCACACATTTTCATGGGACATAAAATCAAATCATGCTTCTCTTATCTTCATCATTACCCTTCTCTAACAAAAATAGAAAGGGGTTTGAATAATTTAGACATTATTTCTATTTGTTGTTCTCCATATTAGGAATATATATATAAACACCTTGGAGGGGGTGAGATTTTCATGGGAGAGGGTGAGATTTCTTCCATAAATATTTATAATATGAGCCACATATATATATATATATGTGTGTGTATGTATACATAGATGGGAAGATATTCTCAGATTTAGATTTACTGACTCACCAAGATTGATTTCTGATGAACTATTCTACCAACACAACACTGATTCATGAATCAAATAAAGGGTTAGTTGAGATTCACCTATCTTTTTATCTTACTTTATACTATCCTTGAATTAAATTTTAGTATAAACCCTTTTTTTTTTCAAATGAAGTTTGACTTATAATTTTCTTTAACTCAGAAAATGTAGTAATTCAATTGGTATGATTCATTTACATATATGTCTTAACCTGACTTTGATGAACTGTGTGATTCTTTCTATTGTATATTTTAATTTTGAAAAATTGACAAAAGAATCAAATATTACATTACTTACATAATTTAAAAATAAATTAAATTAAAAATTTCTAATATAAACCAAATTTACTTATAATTTAGGATTAAATATGTCAATTTACCCTAAAATAAATAAAACATCTTATTATGTCCTCTAAAATTAGTTTAACTTCACCACAGACTCTGCACAAACAATTCAATCGAATAGTAGCACACACAGACATAATTTTAACGGTAAGCAATATCACTTATACATATATATATATATATATATATATATATATAAAAATAAAATCGGAAGCAGCAGCGGTAAGGCGATTTGCTTTGATTGAAATCTGAATATTATAATTTAAACAATCCTTTTGGCCATTCCTGGTGTCAGTAGGAAGATCGTCCTAGGGCTTAGCAAGCCATGATAGACGCACAAATCTGCGCAGCAGATAAGAATTTGCACACCAAAAATATAAATAAAAATTTAAAAAACACAGCCGAAAAGATTGAAGTAGTTGAAGAAGATCAAAATTTCCAATAATATATATATATATATATTTTTTGGGACAAAATACTATCTTCATGAATCTTTGTGCTTTCAGATTCAATGCACTGACTACTCACTGATCATATCATATTCAGGGATTCCTTCAACTAATATTCCTTCTTTAACTTTTTTTTTTGCTTTCTTTCTTCATTATCATCATCTCTATGTATCTTCTTCTCTCATCTTCTTTTACCCAGTCAAATAAATAAATAAATAAAAGTAAAATCCATTGTCCCATTCCTTTTATAAAAAGCTGATTATTTATTTTTTTTATTTTAAAAACTCGTAACCTCCACAAGTTACATGTAAGATTGCTACCAACTAAGTTATACCTTCGTGACAACTGATTGCTTGATAATATGTGGTAATAAAATCTGCATTGTATTTTATTTTGTCAAATAAAAAATTATGAGTTCGACTCAACTTGAAAATTTTATTTAAATTAATCAATGAAAAATACAAAATTATCATCAACAAACATATATACTAGACGTTCACCAAAAGTTCCTTTACATTTTATTTTTTTTCTGTTTACAAAAAGGAAAAAGAGAAAACCAAGAAGTTGATGTGAAATTCTAACAAAAACTGTGCGATGAAAATTGTTTTGAGGTGAAAAAATTTGTCTTCAAAAGTGCACCCGTACCTCTTCAAATCGAGAACTAAATAAAGCTTATCATAATCAAAGAAAACATACGGACTCTTGTGTTCTTGGTAATTTGGTACTGCCTCAGAACAAAATTTCATGATATATATATATATATATATATGTATATGTATATGTATATATCTTTTCAGGCATGAGGGTGGACATTATTATTGTCACATGCAAATGAAATGACGGACGAGATGACCAGGAGAGAGAGGGCTCCATCTGTCCGAGTTTTGTTTTTTTTTTTTTTTTTTTTTGAAAGCTCTGTCCGAGTTTTGAAGTGATTGAAAAGAAACACATTGATAGTACGCCAGTTTTGAATTAGCTAATTAAAGGGTGCATTAAATGTATTTGAATTATATATATATATATATATATATATATATATATATATATATATATAATAATAAAAAAAAAGGCATATAATGCAGACATTTTTTGCTTTTTGTCTTTCTCTCTCTCTCGTAGAAATATTGATAACTTAATTTGAGTTCATTCAGAAATTAATTTGAATCAGCCAAAATGAACACCAAATCTTGTTTACCAACGAGAGAGGCAAGAACATATGCAGTTTTTGGACTGTTTGTGTTCATATTACTATTCTTGTCTAAAATAATTTATGCAACATTTTTAGGCAGAGACATGCATGGTGTGCCCAAGTTGCAAAGTTCATCACTTTATGTGAGATTTTCAAACCAATCAATACAAATATATATATATGCATGCATGCACACACAACCTTTCAAAAGTTGTTGTTATGCTAACAAAGACATGATCATTATTAACATAGGCATAAACATTCACCTTCTAAGTTGTTAGAAATTTTAACACTCAAATTCTCTCCCAAGATTAATTCAAGAAAGATAAACTTGGAGAAAATAACAACACAAAAAAAAAAATTCCCCAAGCCAGGAGAAAAACCACTAGAGCAACCAAAAAAAAAACATTCATTATGTGAAAAATTGTTATAATCACACAATTTCTTTCCTCACATCTAACCCTAAGATATTCACAAAGAATTACAAATAATAACTTTTACTCTCACTCCACGAGAATTTTAACAGAGTTAAAATAACTAGTAATTTATTCTTAAAATTCTTTCCTTTGGATACAAGACATCCAATGGTGTATCTAATTTAAGAAGGTTCACCACTTTTATAAGAGAAGTCTCATTTTCTCTTTCCTTCCTAATCCAATGTGAGATTGGATAAAGAGCAAACTCAACACAAGTGGAGTCAGTAGATAAATAATTATGACTCATGAACACACCTAAAGAATCCCATAAATACTTTAAACACTGTGCTGCCAAATCCTTGTACTTAATTTTTTGCAGAAGAAGAGACTTGCAGAGTTGATGACATGTTAATTGATCAAATTTAAGGCGTACATACATAAATGATATTTTGATCAAATCACCAATTAAATAATGCAAAACTAATGTCACATTACAGAAATATTCGTAAAATTGTAACAATATAGGCTATGGTTAAACTCCTCATAATTAACTCTCTTGATTTGGATCAAAATTGTTAAATAATAGGCTTTGAAAAATTCTTGGAAAATTTTATGCGTATTGTGGACACATCTCACATGCATTTGATATGACGAGACCGAGGACTCCATCCACTGTCGTCTCAATTATAAAACAGACAGAAAAGACACTTCTTCCAGTTGACACGAGGTGAGAATATTCAATTGTGTACTCATTACTATGTTGGATGACAGGAAAAAGCACGACTGACTTTTTCTTTTGCATCTTGATGAGACAAAAACCAGCTAATAAAAAGGAATTACCAATTCCTGCAAACTAACTACAGGCAAGGAACTCTTCAGTTTATACAGAAATGTGCAGAGAATGCCAAACTGTTTCTAAAGATAAAGATATATATATATATATATATATATATGAATGTCAGAGCACTTGCCTAATTATTACACCTTAACTACATTCCATCACAGGATATGTATGTAATTGCCACTATTTAGAAGAAATGAAATCTTCCTTGTATTTCATGACTTGAAATCATAACAAGAGGCACGTATTTTCAAAAGCATAGACCACCTAGTTACAAATTAAGAAGAAACCGAGAATTACAACATGAAGTTAAGAACAGACATTTCCACATGAGTTTTGCAGGAACTTATCGTAGAAGAAACATTGGGTGCCATTTTACAGTTCACTACTGGTATTTGAAGCCCAGCCACGAGCACAACCAAAATTGTAAACTTATGTACAGGGTATATTGCTCCACTCACCGATTTGCTTCATACCCAAGAAACCAGATCAGAAAGTCATTGTTCTGAGCAGACCACTATTACTCAAGTCTTCCAAATAATTTTCTCAACTTTTGCACAGAAGCTCTTGTAAAACTACATGTGAAAGATTAATCATTAGTTACAACTTTGTGGACTTTATCACCACCTGGAAACTACATAGGGTAGAGACTGATATTGCAAGATTAGAGAAAACTTACCCTATGATATTCAAGGGTGTCCCCAGCAGCCTTTCTGACATCCACCATGAAAAGTGATGATGCTACTTCATATACCTTACCAAACAAAAATTAAAGTATAAATTGACAAAGTATTCTGGAGTTAGGGGTCTTCCCTGTAAAACAATCAAATGTCTTAATCATATTTCAGTTTGAGCGAATACCTCCAAGACAACAGAAAATTGACCAACCCTATTTGCAGAAACACCTTCAAGTCTGGTCTGTGAATATAATAATAGAATGGAGACTCATTACATGTTAATCATAATAAACTGACAATTATTTGAGATAATAAGATCACACCAAATGAAGCAATTGCCTGATTTAAACTAACGTGTATATATATATATATATATATTAAACCACATTTCAGAATGCAAGGCCAGTCTAGGAAAAAAGTAAGGCTACACAGTACAACACAGGTTTAGGGTATGGGAGCAAGCATGTGAGGGCCAATTAGATATCTCTTTTATTGTTTATAAGTCAAACATTCACATCAAACAATCCTATTTTGATTCTCTATTCAGAAATGAGGAGATAACTAAAGATTTATTAAACATAACCAAATGTTGGTAACCCAACTCGATCAAATTTAAAAATTTCTTGCACGTGGCAGAAAAATGTTATCCTCCTACATTCTTTGATTATCTCATGTTTCAGTTTATCTTCTATGTCAAAGGGACTTATGCTTGTCTTTTCATCAGTAGAGATGAACTTATCAAATTTCTCAGATTGCCCCCAATAAATGATAGCATGTAATACCAGGTTGATGAGATCAATCTGCAACTGCCAAGATCTGCAACTGTCAAGATCCTTAAGATGAAAGCTTTATATATATATATGCCCACAAACAAAAGTAATTTTGATTTTCAAATAAAATTTCAAATAATTAAAGAGCTTTCCAGTTACATACAGAGATGCAACATTGACTATAAACTTTCCATCAGAAACAGAAGAAAATTACACAATTTAAGATTGGAAGATATTTATGCACAAAGATTCCCCACAGACCAAACACATTTGATCAGAAACAAAAGAAGAATACCCTACTAAACACAAAAAACTAATAGCATTAGATCAGTATGTGATTGCATTTCAAGTGAAACAATGTGTATAGAAAAAAATAAAATAAAATAAATTAAATTAAAAGAAGCTACCTTGTAGTTTCGCGTATGAACCTTGAAACCCATTGATTCTGCAGCTGTTTCAATTGTTGCAATGATTTCTTTTGCAGGTTGGCGTGAAACAAAGCGAGTTTGTCGCTTGACATGATCCTGTAAGAATAAGTTTATTCGGTTAGAAGTTATGGAATAGATTAATTGTCACTTTTACTTTTAAGGGTAAGCATGATGATAAACCCTAGGTACAAGATGGTAAGTTATGAAGCTTTGCAAAAAAGAGTGCTCGTGATTGAAAAGAACGGTATTATAGAACTTTTATATGTTTCACTATCCCAATGGTAGCAGCCAGATAACTTTGTGGCATTTATGATGATGAAGAAGGAAATAGCATATGAAAATCTCTTGCAGAGCAGAATACAGAGAGAAAAATAAGAATTGAAAGTTGATAACAACTGTAGTAGAGATTTCATTAGCATCCGGCAATCAACAATACCTGCTGTCTGTCAAACAAGGCTGATAGGTTCAGCCCTTGAGAAAGAGTAATCATCTCAAATGCATTCATTATGAGTGGACCATTGTCCTTCCGTTCAGATTCCTCAGTAACATAAGTATCCTGCAATGTAACGAAATAAACATATGCTCGAAAAGAAAACAAGAGAGAGAGAAAATCAGAGCCCATTAAACTGTAGAATAATAGCAATATTATTTTTTCCTAAAATATAAAGATTGGGAGACCATGAGCATCTTTTACAAATTAGCAAATAATAAAAATAATAATGACAGCAATAACAAAAAACAAAAAAAAAAAAAAAAAAAAAAACTGCTCACTAGCTTGTCTACAAAATGACCCAAATTTTCTCACGATAAATCTTTCAAGCTAAATTGCTAAAAGGACTGACAGAAAGGGACTGAACCTCAATGTCATTAAAAACAGCATGAACATCATCCAAATTCACTTCTTCATCCTCCCTCAGTCTTGCAGCCATATAGTTCCTCTGGAACCACAGCTCCCTTCTTATCCCATCAATTTTAATTCGCTGCAAGACAAGAAGATTCAAAAACAAGAAGTCCATATTTCAAAGAACAGAAGAAGAATAGACAGTAAAAAAAAGAAAAAAAAAACAGGGAGCAGCAAAATCTAAAAGTAAGCCACCAGCTTTCTTCAGAAAAGAAGCAGAGGACTTTAAAAGAATACTTCTTGTAGGGAATTCTTGAGACCATAACATTTCAAACAGTCAATGCTATCAAAAAGCTATAATTTTCTACATGGACTAACCATTGTAGGACAAAGAAAATTACTCCATCACATCTCAATGTCCATTTTTGAATTACCACAAGAAATAAGGAGAGGCTTTCCAGATGTAGTAAGAAAAGGAAACACACATGCACTGGACATGAATTCCTTACAGAGGTTACTTGAGAAACTTTAATTGAAATTATATTTATTTTAAGAACATGGACACTCAATCTTAAACATACCCAATGTTGACATTCAAATTGAGTACTTTCCAAAACAACAACTGTGGCAACACAAAAAGATAGCACAATTCCAGTTTTCAATTCATGTGGTATTATTATTATAATTATCTCAATGACTGGGTTTTCTTTACCAGACTAATAGTTAAGATATATAATTGCCACCCTGTATAATTTTCCGTGCCATATGATATGAAGACATGCAGATAGTTACTGAAACAACATCATATGAAGGTGATAACTTGTATTATTAACAAAAAGCAAGGAAGATTTGGGTGAACGTAAGAGTTATATAAATCATAGAACCTCTGCAGTCTGAATTTATAAGTACTTCAACAAAAAAAAAAAAAAAAAAAAAAAAAAAAATGATATCTACATATATACACACTTACAGTATTAGGATTGGAATCAAGTATTCTACGTAATAATGCAGTAACACCAGGAGAAAACCAAGGTGGACATGAAAATTCTGCCTGACTTATCTGCATGTATGCCAAAGAGCCAGTGAGGAATCATAATAGAAATACTAAAACATTAGATAGAAATCCAAACAGAAAAGCAGGTCTTTTATCATGAAAAATGCATGCATACACACTGAGAAAATGGACACAGATGACAACCATGCAACGCAAAGCACATAAGAATGGGTACGAAAACTGCAGATATGCTATTTAATCCAGATTAGGCTAATGTTAAAAATGAAGTCTCATACTTGAGGGTAAGATGTTATGTAAGTTTAACCATATTGGCCTTTATTTTCCAAGACAACTCCAGTAATCATAAAAATAATGGATGTAGAGAAGCATGAAATGATAGCAACTTGTGTAGTTATTAAGTCTCTGATGTAGACCAGGGTTCTTCCAGATTTAACATCTTATGTAAAAGCAGAAGATAGTGGGCACAGAAACTTAAGTATGAGAAATATGATAAATAAACTCTATAACTTAGCTAATAACTTAATACTCCTGTCCAAAATAGTATATACACATTTGATTCAGTACAAACATTAAGGAGAGTAGGAAAGTTACCCTACCCCTATTACTAACGCAGTTAGGGATAGGAACCATGGGCTAATGGTGATAAATCCCTTACTCAGAAGGTTCTTTTGGAACTTCAGGAGAAAAATGCACTTATTTTAGAAAAATGGATGTTCAACCTTTTATATATTTTGGACAACGGAAATAATACATAATCATGCACACACACTTGAACATGCTCCAAAAGTTTACCTTTCGACACAATAACAGAAGGTTTGTATCATCAAATGGGAGATAACCTGCCATTAGCACATAAAGGATAACTCCACATGACCAGACATCAGCAGCAGCACCATCATAACCCTGGCCACTTAACACCTGGTTGAATTTAATCAGATGACGGAATCAGAAGTCAGAACTGAAGACGTATTAGAAGTTTATAAGACATTCCAAAAGGAGATAGAAACAAGAGTGACGAAAGCTTAATAAACCAATAAACAAATTTTTTAACATCCCAGCCGAAAGCTAGCAATAATTTATTACCACCATGTATCACAAAAAATGTGTAATGCTTAAATTCAAAATGCAGCACGGAGAACATGGTTCTCTGGTAAATTAAACACTAGAAAAAAGAGTAGAGAATCTCTTTAAAGGAATTTATTGAAAAGCACGAGGTAGAAATTGCAGATGCTTCAAGTTATTAAGGCAGCATGAGAAACAGTATGATTATTTATGCAGCAAAAGAAGAAACATGACCATACAGTTTGGACGGTAGTGTTACATATGCAGAAAGAACCAAAAAGCACTGAATTGGAAAATCATAGACGTCAGTTTTGCCATTCTCGAAAAATCAGAATTTCACCAAGTGTAGAGGTAATGCTAAAATATTTAAGTCTCGAAAGGATAATTACTATATATAATTGGTATCAATTAACTTATGAAATTACTATTGTCAGGTAAATCTTCAACATAGTACATATCATTTATAAAAAAAAAAAAAAAAATGTGCTAACTTAAAAGAAGGGGGGGAAAACAATGTAGCAATCCAAAAGATTCTACAGAGGAATTGATGATTGAGTTGAGCGGGGAGAAATAATAGCTGAATTGTACAAAATGTTCCATTGATATGGTTATGAGATGGAGGATGCTGACTGCTGTGGTCATATTCCAAATATCTAATCCATGTTAGAAAAAATTATCAGTCTTTCTGAATCATTGAAGTGGAGAAAAGTCCAAATTTATAGAAGCTCAATTACAACCTAAAAGCAACCAGTTCTGAAATTCAAAGCATATCATGACCAGGTTCTAGGAAATACTATCCTTAGCTTAAAGAATAGATCGATTGAGAAACTCCAACAGAGATATTGTTGAAAGACCCATCTAAACAGCTATAATAACTAGTACCACAATTCCTATATTGCAGCACAAAGTAGAAAAGATCCACAGCATTCAGATTGAATATTTAAAGTAGTTCACAGAAACATGTACCTCAGGTGCAACATAATTCGGAGTACCACAAGTAGTATGGAGAAGTTGAACACCCTGCAATTAATTGCACAAAAGAATGATATGGGTTTGCTGTGAGATATGGATACTCAGAAAGCTAATACTCCACCTCCCTCAAAAGAAAATAAATAAGCAGCACTATCATGTCTAATTTATGATGAGAGAGTGGATTTACTTGTTTAGGTAATGCACTGAGTCCGAAATCCGAAACCTTCAAGTTTCCTTGAGAATCCAGGAGCAAGTTTTCAGGCTATAGATTGCAACACATAGGCCCGAATCATGTATGAAGTCACAAACAAACATGAAATCACAAATCAACCTAGAGTAACAAGATTAAAAATCCGCTCACCTTTAAATCCCTGTGGTATACACCCCTACTATGACAATGTGCAACTGCATCAATAAGTTGTTGAAAGTATTTCCTTGCCTCATTTTCAGGGAGTCTTCGTCTGTTAACCTGTAAGTGAGAGGAGGTCATCGAGATATATTCAAAGAGATATAGCACTAAAATAAAATAAAAAAAAAAAGCTACAAAAAACCAAATTCAACCATCTCCTACAAAACTATAAACGTAGATGAATACATAAAACCACAATACCTACACTAAATTCTTTCTTTGGCATCACATGCTACTTCCCATGCAATCCTATCAGTTTTATTGCTCATCCTCCTCTTCTTCTCTTGAATAAGACATAGTTGTTATTTTTGCTTCAATAAATGTTGGTTGATGGGCTAAACAAAAATGCTATAAAGTATAATCATAATTTACTTCAGCGAGTAATGCTTTAATATGTTTCTGTTGGGTAACAAGGTAACAAGAAGCTTACAATTTTGTCAAATAGTTCTCCTCCAGTGATAAACTCAAGTACTATGAATATCTTTGTGCTGCTAGCTAAAACCTACAAAAGGATGAAAAAATTATTAATTAGAAGCCCACAAAGTGAAGCATAATAGACACTCAAACAAGCCAAGATCATACTCCTAAAGTAATTTTAATGTTGTTAAAGTAAAAGAATAAGCGTACCTCATGAAGCCTAACGATATGAGGATGTCTAACAATCTTCATTATAGAAATCTCTCTCTTAATCTGTAAACCAATTGAAGAAAGCAACCCAATGAAGGAAGAACCATGAACGGCAGAAGGATGTTTATGTCAATCAAGTCTATGAACTCTAATAATATAAAATTACAGATTTCTCGTGCCCTAAAAATATCAAAAGCTAACTCAAATGTTCACTAATTGCATAACAAAATGCTTTGAAATAGAGCCAACAAGTGGCAAAAAATGAGACAGATGTTTTAAAGAGTCCTCTATCAGATCAAAATAGACACATATATATACATACATATACATATGAGAATCTGCTGACTTTTAGATCTTCTTTAACCCCAATGAGAGGAAAACATATTTCTCTATACACATGATCAGAAATTTATGAGCAATAACGCTTTCTTTACAATTTTAAAAATGTTAATGGGTGGCAATGATGTTCTAGTTGTTATCTTATCCTGTATGAATTCAGCATGAAAATTCATGCAAATGCTATGTACTCCAGAGCATAAAGGCCTCAGATGAAAAAGGTAGAGGTAAGAGCAATGATATACTGTTGCACTCACTTGAAGCTGAATATTCAGTTGTGCTATATTACTGAAAGGAAACAAACCAAAACGAGAATTGAACTCTTAAGAATTTCCTTAAAAAAAAAAAAAAAAAAAAAAAAAACATATTTCAGTTTGGGGATAAAAGGCTCAAAAGAAAATGACAAAAAGATTAGGATTAGGATACTTGGAGCATCAAGATTAGGAGTGTTAACAAATGAACACCAAGACAAGATATACAGCCTATTTCAGTAAATAAAATATTTCAGTTTCTTATTTTAAACAGCAATTGATGCCTGGAAACATACGCTGAACAACAAGAAAAGCATGAGTACCTGATCAACCATTTTGTGCTTGAGGATGGTGCTTTTGGACAAGACTTTGATGGCAACACTCTCACCAGTCTCTGTGTTCTGTGCAAACTTAACCTTGGCAAAGGTTCCTTCTCCAATTGTTCTTCCAACCTCATATTTGCCCACCTTTTTCTTCACCACAGAGTTCATTCTGTCTAAATGCTCATCCCACAGGAAAAGTTCAGGCAAAGTTTTCTAAATATCACCTTGTAGAAACCAAAAACCTATTGAAAGTAAGGAAACCAAAAAAAGAATTCACTCGATTAACAACAAACAGCAGTACGAGATAAATTTACATAGAAAATGAAACAGGATTTTCATTTCTAACTACAATTACGTCATGCTAATTCTTATCAAAAAGAAAAAAAAAAAAAACGTCAAGCTAATAAATTTTTTATCCTACTTATTATTCATAAACTCTTGGTTAAAATGATGGAAAAAAACAAGAAGAAAATAAACGCTTAAATTCAAATCACCTGTATGTATTGATATATATATATATATATATATATATATATATATATATATTCATAAATAAGCTCACAAACTGCTCGAGAATTCACTTAGGCACAAAAGAAGGGAAACCTCAATTATAGAATTCAAAGAGAGATTAGGAAATGATGATTGCTGCAGTAAAATAATAATAATTAAACTGAGGAGTTGAATCCAGAATTCAACACTATACCTCTATCCAAGCAGTTAATTTCGGAGAAGTAAAGCTACGAAGAGGTAATATTTTATGAAGTGAGATAGAGAATTGGTATGTAGGAGGAAATGCTCTGAAATCGCGAGAAATGTTTCCGGTGAGAGTCTTCTGTAATAAGATAAAGATTGACGTTCGGAGAGTAAAACAGGGCAGCACTGAATCGTCGGAAAAGCAGGGATCACGGCGGAATCCTTAACCACCGTGGCTTTTATGTGCAGAGTGTCGCGAGAAGTATACCGTGAATATTGTTCTTTTTAAGTTTCCAATTTGAAGAACATTTCATTTGGTCTTAAGAATAAGTTCCTTAACCCAAACGCGAGTTAGTAAGAACTCTTCTAGTTTAAATGAAGTTTATATTTAAGTATTTATTTATATATGTATTTGTTTAAAATTTAGAATTAAATTTTTTCCAACGTAAAGAATCAACCCAGTTTGAACTTAAATTAATCTAAATATGGGTTTAGATTAAATGTGTTCTCCCATAATTTGGGACTCATCTAAGAAACTTGTACTTAAAGGGAAAAAAAAATAAAGAATATGTTCCTCAAACCAAAACAAATTTTGAAACAAAAATAAAAATAAAAAAACCTTTATTTTATCTTTTGATCACGTGGTTAATAATCACCTAATATTAATAATTTATTGACTTAAATCTAATAAAATTAAATTTTTATTTTTCTTGTCAAGAAGGCGTAACTCAGTTGGTAGCATCTCACTTATAACATAAGAAATCATGAGTACGAGACATGATAGAATTTAGAATTTCTAA
Organism: Cynanchum wilfordii; assembly: GCA_025388415.1. Classification (NCBI taxonomy): domain Eukaryota; kingdom Viridiplantae; phylum Streptophyta; class Magnoliopsida; order Gentianales; family Apocynaceae; genus Cynanchum; species Cynanchum wilfordii. Next base: position 403,531 of record JAHSUH010003709.1, on the reverse strand, counting down.
AAAAAAAAAAATTATTTCATTTTTTAAAAATATTAAAACACCCAAATAATAGTTTAAAAATTAATTTATAAGCTACCAATTAAGATGCTAAATATATGAATTTTATAGAAAAAAATGAACAAAAGTAATAAAATCGAGGGATAAAATACACACTTTTTTTAGTCTAAATCAATATTTGTCAATCAATTGTTTGGTCCATCATTTGACAATATATAGTATCATATCAATAGTTTAAAAGATCTACTTAACATTATTAAGTAGAAGTCAAAATTCTTTACTCAATTGATGCATTTTAAACTTGTGAAACTACCCGAGCCAAAGCAAATGATATCATTGAATTATTTATGCTCGCCTAGGAGATCTACTTAAAACAGACAATAACATTATTATGTTTATTATTGAAATTTACATTTTAAAAATAACCATATGATAAATAATTTAGTGATGAATCTTATTTTATTATAATAAAAAATAACTAAACAACTCTTTTATAATTATGTCAAGAAGATGTAGCTCAATTTATAACAGTATCACTCATGACCTGAAGTTCATAAAGTTTAAGACACACTAAGAATTAGGATTTCTCAAAACTGTTTTATAATTATAAAAATGAATGCTACTAACCTAACCTTTTTTGCTTTTGCACAGTGTGGGGGAATGGAGTATAAGACCCGATGTGGCTATCCCAACTAAGGGAACTTAACAGCTAGAGAATGTTTCGTTCTTCCGTTCTTCCGTTCGTTGTATAAGGGTCACAATTAACTAAGACTAAGCTCAACTTGGTCACCCTAGCCCTACCAAAGCACATGAGGGGATAAGACCCAAGTCCATAGGACCAAGGATTATAGGCCGGCTACCGCCAACCCATAATACTTCCAAAGAATTGACAAAATTCTACGTCTTCAGTGAAGTTCAAACCTTGGGTGTTCATGTGAGTCCGAGGTGCTTCACCACTCGAGCACCATGTTGGTGGTCCTTCCTCATCTCTCCTACAAATCGTAATGGTGTCTTATTCATCTTTCTCTATTTTATTATCATACCACATAATATATATATATATATATATATATATATATATATATATATATATATATATATATAATTATTAAATTCATTAACATTTAACATCATACCATCATTTCATTTCCTCCCTCCCTCTTTCTTTATATATATATATATATATATATATATATATATAAAATCACTTGACCTTACCATTTGCATTCCTTCCTCTTTTCTTTTTTTATTCTACTTTACCTTCCAATCAAATATATACAAGTATAATCTAGCTTCATGCACAATTAAAAAAAAAAAAAAAAAATAAAGCTAGATAAATGATTCAAATTCATTAACATCCATTTTCAATATTAACAAAATGGTGTTTAGATTTGAGTTTGTCTTTAAGAAAGAGAATAATGAAATCTGATATCAAGAAAATTGATATTATATCATGTTAATTAATTTTTAAATTATGATATAAACATTAAATAACTTCTTGCTATAATTTTATAAAGCAAAAAATAAAAATTTTAAAATATCTAATTGAATTGTCAAGTCGCTAAAAAATAAGAATAATTTTTACTTTGGGGTGTTTCTATAATGACTAAACGACATGCGTCTAATATACATGCTTTAAATATTCTTTTCCCATCTCAATATTTGTCATTATACAATAAATAAAATAAACTCAATAATTTTTAGACAATAATAAAATGAGAAAGTAATATATCTTAAAATGTATTATAGAATAAATACACTTTAAATAAAACCTTATTTGTATGTGTTGCACTAAATAAGATAGAAACACATTGTTTGGTTTTAATGAATTATTTTTTTTTGGTAAAAATGATAGAGTTTCATTTATTAAAATAGGAAAGAACAAGCAAAGTACATCCGTAGTGGGATCCTCATAGAGGTCACCCATAAAAGTACAAACATTCCTGGTGTACAAAGTACCGACCAGGTCTTTATTGAAAGCAGTAAGGGTAAAAGGTGGAGGGGTGACAAAAGCAGTAAAGGATGCACTGGTAACGTTTCCTTGCTTGGCCAGTGCATCAGCTACATCATTTGTTTCCCTCTAGCGGTGACTAACTGTGAATGCTGCCAACCGAGAGAGGAGCCATCTGCAATCAGCCACAAGAGATAAAAGATTAATAGGGCATTCCCGATTTTTTAATAGTTGGATAAGTACCTGTGAATCGGTTAATATGTCAATGTTTTGGATTTCTAATGACTGTAAGACTTGAAGACCAGTTCTTAGAGCCAAGATCTCAGCTTGGTTGCTAGAAGTGCAGAAGAAACCTTGCATAAATCCAAGTATCCAATGACCATGATGGTCTCGGATGACTCCTCCACACCCCCAGCCAAGATCTAAATCCAATTATTAGATGGCTAACTATCAACTTACTTTCATACGCTACATAAAGAAAATATGCATCCTATCAAACAAAAGAAAAATGAAAGTGCGATGAGAAAAGTATTCAAAGGACACAATAATATGATTGGACAATCGAATAGGAATCCATAAGGACAATAAATCACAAATACAAACATACTTGTAAAACGTTGAAAACGTGCTCCATGTTTCACAAATAAACCTTCGATTTTGATTTTCTTTTTTTAAATTTTTTTTTTTAGGAATTTTGGGCGGACTTCACATTCAGAATTAAATGACTCTGAAAACTATTACAAGTGGGTTCAATAATACAAAAATATGATATTTTATCTTTATAAGGATAATGATAAGATTTTCGATAGAAAAATAGATTCTTGTTGATACACTATTTCTTAATTTAGTCTTTTATTAAAGATGATTAAATTTTAAATATGTTAACTACATTTTAATCAGTTTTAAATTAAAAAATAAATACGAGTTATAATTTTATTGAAACAACAGAATATTTATTATTTAAATTATATTTTGATACTTTCAATTTTTATAAAAACAATATGTTAATATTAGAAACAAGAAGACCTTAATTATTAGAAATCTTAAGTATAATTCAATGATGGAAGTGTTCAACATAAGACAAATATATATATATATATATATATATAACTTCATCGAGAATAGAATACACACACAAAAAAAAAAAAAAAAAAAATCAAACTTTCATAAATACTTTTCTTTTCTTGTCCAATCTTATCTAAATAATGAACTAAAATTGTTAATTAAAAAAACTAAAACAAATATTTTATATATATATATATATATATATATATATATATATTATATATTATACTTAAAAAAATCCAAGCAAATACACTCAAGCGTTTGAAAATAATTGATTCAGTCAATTAAAATCGAACATGTTTTCTTATATAATAATCATATATCCTTTTCTGCTTATCACATTTGGTTGAAAAATAATTTTGATAATTTGTTGATGACAACCAACTCAAAATAGAAAATAACACAAAATACCTTATTTATAATATAATAATATTAACATCATCTACTTGTATATATATAATACACCGTCTAGAGAGAGTATAAGTCTTGGCTTAGCATGAATGGATAAGGATTTTATAAATGTCATATAAAATACGAATTTAATAATTGTTGTAAGCTGCATATAAAGAATTATGGTAAAGTATTTCCTGAACAAAATAAATCAAAATAATTATTTCAGAAATTATATGCTCTAATAAAAAATATATATAGAGAGAGAGAGTGTGGGTATTACATTTTTTTTTTTTTTTTTTTTTGTGGAATAAGTGTGGGTATTACATTAATTTGCTAGACTTCAAACTTGTCATTATCAACTTATTGATTTTATACAGGAGCAATTTAATTTGCACCACATCTGAAGAAATATATAATAAATATATACCACTATTGGTATTTGTCATCAATCATCCCTACCCTATAATACATATATATATATATATATATATATATATATAAAAAATATATATAACAATATATGAATGGATGATAAAATAAAGGAGGTGGCACACCAATATCCAAATCCAACTTCTTCTTTTTGTTTTTTTTTTTTTTTAATTATGTTTATGTATGATACTTGATAGGTAGGTCTATGTATAATCTCTCCCCTCCATTCAAATTGGTATTATGTTTATGTTTAAGTTGACAGGAATATTGGGTTTATTCCCAAAATGTTGTGATTTTTGGGTTTATTCTCAAAATATAGTTGTTTTTTTACCTATTTCTCAAAATATAGTAAGTCTACTTTGGCAAAGTAGACTTATATTTTTTTTAATAAAATATTTAAATTCTTTTTTTTTTCTTTTTAAATTTATTTATAAATTTTAATTTTTATAATTTTCTAATAATAGTAATTCATAAATTTATTTTTTATAATTTTTATAAACATTAGTTATTATTATACTTGTATTATATTTAACAAAGTAACGTAAAAATTAATTGAAATTATAATATATTATAATATTAAAATAATATTTTATGTATTAATGTAAAGTTAATTTTTTTTTTTTTGGACTTGTGTTTATATATTCAAGTAATTTTAATTTAAGATTTTTTTTTTATATTCTTGAATTAAGTAATTTAATAAATTTATATTAATAAATATTTTATTCAAATAAATTTTTTTATATATTGGATGAATTTTTATTTTTAAAAAAATCATCTTATCTTTTTTTTTTATAAATACATGAAGCCACCTACTTTCACTATGAGTATTTACTCAAAAAAAAAAAAAAAAACAAAGAAAAACCAAATCAATCCACCCGTGAACCATCAAAAAGAAAATAATAATAATAATAATAATAATAATAATAATATATGAGAGAAAAAAACAAAGACGAAATCAACACCCGTGAACCAAATCAACACTCGTGAACCAAATCAAACCACCGTGAAACCATCCCATTGTTTTTTTTTTTATAAATACATAAAGCCATCTACACCTTTTTTTCACCTTTTCTCTTTCAAAAACAAAAAATTTGCTCTCTTTTCATCTTCTCTCTGTCTCCTTCTTCTTCTTCTTCTATTTTTTTCCATTTGCTTGAGTAGTAGATTTGAATTTTGAATCAAGATTGTGTTTATCTTATTCTACTAGTAAGTAATTTTTAACATTTTATTAATTTATTTTGTATATATGTAAATTCTATATATAATTTTAGTATTTTATTTCTAATTATTTGATAATTTTGTGTTTTTGTGTTATGAATGCAGCAAAGACACGTGTCCACAAAGTTTAGAAGATTATTGAGACTCACTACACAAGATAACTTGAAAAAGGTGTGTTATTCACATATTATATAATTTTTATAATTTCTAAGTTATTTAGAGTAATTTGCTGCTATATGCATGAATAGTTTTTCTGTAGAAGATTTTTTTTTTCAGTAGATTGAATTATATTATCTCTAAAATGGAATTGACCGAACCTAAATAATTTAGTTTGGTTAAAACTTTATTTTCTTTTTTTTAATATGATTAAAAAATTTTGTTAGTACAAACCAATTTTTTAAATGTAATTTCAGTACCCAAAAGAAAAGTATGGGAAAAAATGTGTAGAAGAAATAATGGTAATATTATTAATGTTATGGAAATTAGGGAGAGATTTATGGAAATTACTAAGAGGAATGGGAGATAAGAAAAGAAGGTGGTGAGGAGGGCCTTTTATAAAGAGGAAAAGAGGATGGATGGACGCATGGATGAATGAAAATGGGATGAATTAAGTTTGAGTGCATAGTGGGACCAATATCCCAATTCTTTTAATTTTTTTTAGGGAAAAAAAAATGTAAATTTAATTAACCGATAGAACCAGAAAGCCATTCGGCCTACAGTATTTGAGGAGGGGCAGTCGAATATGGATCCAATGGAAGAAAAAAATTTTGAGTGAGCTATTGAGTTTTCCAATTCTTGATTTTGCATATATATGCGTAATGTGTATATATAATAATAATATAATAATAATAATAATAATAATAATAATAATAATAATATTTAAGTGTTTTTTTTTTAATGATTCAAATTGCCAATTTAATGATTTATTATGCTAGTAGAAAATAATGTAACAATTCATCAAAAATAAATTGTTAGGACTCTTGTCATAAAAAAAAGTGGAATGCCAATAATATAACCGGTTAAAATTTGCTTTTGGAAAAATAAAAAGTTGGCATTTATTGTTTCGCTGGAAATGATTTAATTGTTTTGGTCAAGGAAGTGAAAAAATTTTTAAAATAAAAAACGCAAGCTCATTTAATGATTTATTATGCTAGTAGAAAATAGTTTAATTTATATTATAGTTTAATTTAAGTGATAGTATTAAAATTTTATAATATTTAATTTTGTACTTAACTCTATGTTATCAATTAGGCATGACATCAACAAGTTATACTTTGGGGCAAACATTTGATCTCAATATGTCATATAATATTCATTCCGATTCAATTACTGAAATGGTGAATGAAGAAAGATTGAGAGGAGATATTCGACATGTAGAGATAGATGCTTATGGTCCTACATCCGATGTAGACAGAGATGAATCCGACTCCGATTGGGAAGGAATTGAATGTCCAACTATTGTACCTCAACAAATGGAACCTGGTACTTCTAGTCAACATGCCCGAAGGGTACTCCTTTTTCTCAAGTCTTTTAGGTGATAATCTAAACGTGGTAACAGAATCCGGACCAAAATGGAATATGGACATGTGGTCTCTTGAAAATAACGAGCTTGTTCTTGACAAGAAATTTGTTGATAAAAGTGAAGTCGTCACTGCTTTGGAAGATTGTATTGTATTGAGATGGGAAGAAAATTTCATGTTATTGAAAGTGGCTCAAAAAAATGGGAAGCTAGATGTAAAGCTCGGGAAGAAACAGGTTGTGTTTGGAAGATGAGAGCTATAGCAAAACCTAAACTTGGAGTATGGGAGCTAACAAAAATTGGGCTAGATCATACGTGTATTATGCATACTTGGAGAGAATGACAATCAAACTTTAAGTTCTAAATTGATTGGAAAACATGTTCTTCACTTGATTCGGGAGAATCCAGATGTGAAATGTTCTATCATAAGAGCACATATTCATAATGTTCTTGGGGCACAACCAACTTATAAGAAATGTTGGTTAGGTCGAAGGTTTGCAATTGATGAGATATTTGGTGATTGGCCTACTTCCGTTACGGTTTGGCCACAATTTTTACATGCAATTCGATCAAGCACAACAGTACTAAAGTTGAGTGGAGGTATCACGATGATTCTACTGGTGGTCCAAAATTTCTCGATTATGTATTTTGGGCATTTGGTCCATGTATCGAAGCATTTAAGCATATGCCCTGCGTAATTAGTGTAGATGGCACACATCTACGAGGCCCTTACAAAGGAAAGCTTCTAATTGCTAGTGGATCCGATGCAAATAATCGTGTTTTACCCTTAGCTTTTGCATTAGTTGATGAAGAGTCTAATAATAGTTGGGGTTGGTTTTTGGATTGCCTTCGAAAGCATTTAATTCCTAATTTTAATGGAGTTTGCTTAATATCGGACAGACATTCAGGATTATTGAGTGCTATTGAGCAGAGGGTGGAGTGGCAACCACCTATTGCATATCATCGAATTTGTGAGTTCATTTTTTTGCGGCGGGGAGGAATACCAATCAACATACGCGAAGACAATTTGTTCCTATTCCACATGAGGATTATTGGTTGAATACGAACTTGCAATTGCAAATTAATCTCGCGAGGCTCCAAAATTCTAGATCGGGCAGGATTCGTTCTACAAGAATACGAAATGAGATGGATGAGTGTGGTCCCCCTCGATGTAGCATTTGTCACACACCTGGTCATAATAGGCTCACATGTCCTAGGAGGATTTAGAGTGAATTATTCTTATTAAATTTCTTTCTTGTTTGTAATATATTTAACCGAATTATTAAATTTCCTTCTTATTTGTAGTACATTTAATTGAATTATTTATTACTTTTCTTTTTTATAATATATTATATTTTATTATGTTTTTGTTTTAATCTATTACATATTTTATTTATTTGTCTATTATAAAATTTCACATGATTAATATTTATTTTATCACATAAATTTGATTTAGCAAAAATTTTTTTCATTAAATATTTTATTTATTTAATTTACAGGTTCACTTATTATGGATAATACGGGAGGAAGACTCTTATATTTGCAACAACAACATAGATCAAGATGGACTTCTTCGGAGTGTAGAGATACTGTTTTAAAGTGTCGACGTTCGGATAAAATGTTTTGGAATGCTATTCCTTTTGATCCACGTGTTGAGGCTTATATTGTACGTGCTGGTTTTGGAGGTATTTACAAATGTTGTCGACATTTAGGTCAACTCAAATATGATCAATCACTTATTACTGCTTTTGTGGAGCGTTGGCGTCAAGAGACCCATACTTTTTGGATGTCATTTGGTGAGGTTAGCATCACATTACAAGATGTTGAGATATTGTGGGGTCTTCGTGTAGATGGTTATCCCGTTACGGGTGTTGATACCTTACGTTCAGTACAAGACTGGCAGATGATATGTCAAGAGTTGATTGGTTTCACTCCCCCTATCTCAGCATTTATAGGAAGTCGCATGAGTGTCGGTTCATTTACTGAGTTTGCAAATACTGATATTCCTCCGCATGCAACTGAAGAGGAGATTATGCAACGTGCAAGAATGCGTATTTTGCAATTATTTGGTGGACTTTTATTTGCAGATAAATCTAGTCGAATGGTTCATCTCTCATTATTAGAGTTGATTTGTGATATTGATATGAGTGCAAATTATAGTTGGGGTAGTGCAGCACTTGCAGTCCTTTATCGTAATTTATGTAATGCTACATCCAAGGAGTCCAAAGAGATTGCAGGACCTGCTTTACTATTACAGGTATTGAATATTATTCTTAATATTAATTATTAAATATTTTAATTTATTTTATTATATATTAATCTATTATTATCAAAATTTAACTAGGTTTGGGTATGTGAGCGATTCTCTACAATGAGTCCAAATGTAGGAGACATTGTAGTTGTAGGTGAAGGAGGTGCCCCACTAGCTGCTCGATGGCGAACTCGATTATCACATTCAACTACAACAACAAATATGTTGAGAGGTTACAGAGATTCTTTAAATAGTCTAAATGGTCAACGGGTCTTTCATATTTTTATGTATACTTATACATTGAAACACACTTATCTTATTACATGTTTATGTGATATTACAATTACTTATATGTATATATATATAAATAATATTTAATTTTGCAGTTTATATGGATGCCTTATACCCCTCAAATATTGCGATCCTTACCTCCTTTTTGTATAGTTGGACGACTAGTGTGGAAGTGTAGGGTGCCATTAGTATATTTCAACATTGTAGAGATGCATCGTCCCGATCGAGTTCTTAGGCAATTTGGACAGATACAAACTATACCAGTGGATCCAACAACTTCCTCACGGCTTACATTCTTTAAACGAGGACACGGTACCATAAATTGGGAAATTGAACATGCAGTAGTACATAGCATTTTGGAACCATAGGTCGGATCATATTGTACATGGTCATGACACGAGATAATGTCACGAGATTAGACCCAACATACTTGGGGAGTGGTACAGAGAACATTACATTGGCCCACTTGGAGGTACGAACCATTCTAGTACAAACCCAGGTGGATTTGAAGGCAGCGCATTTGGAGATGCCTATTTGGTTAGTTAAATAATTTAATTTATTTTATTTTATTATATCTTATACATATAACTTATATATCTAATTATTTTTATTTTTTTCAAATAATCAAATCAGACGGATTATCTGCATCAACAGTACTATGATATTGATGAGTTCATCGGAACTCCCAATCTAGATAACTGGACCAAAGGCTTCTTGCATCGCCTCAAAAATGGTTGTAGAAATGCTTTTATGAGATTAGGACGGTTGTCTCGGTTGGATTGTCGACCAACATACAATGATGCCAGATTCACGGTTATTGATCATCGACCATCCTCTAGTTACCATGGTCGTCGATCAACAACAAATAGATTATCTCCGGAACGACGTTCATCAATTGCTCGCACTAGTGGAGCTAGTCCATCATCTACTATAGCTCACCACGATCCGAGCATTATCGAGCACCCACCTAGTCATTTTGAGCATCTTGTGTCAAGTACAACGCAATCTCCATTGGTCACACAATCAACACAATTTGGTGTATTTGGGCAAGAGTATAGACCATCGTCGATGTCATCCGATATTAATCCCTCTTCATTGTCGGGACCGCGCTTTACACGATCTTCTTCTATCCCTATTAGTATGTCACCCTCCGTCGATTTTTACGCTTTTTGAGGTTCTACTTCATATGGAAATAATTTCACTTCAATACCGACATATGTAGCAGATCACTCAAATCCGTTGAATTCATATTACCCTGGAAGATATTCATTGGATCAAATGTATGTGACACGTGGACATGAGAGAACTACTACTGATGTTGATGATCACGATGTTGTACAAGGAGTACGTACTTACGGTATGATGGATTTGCGAGATAGACATCGTTTGCGACCACCTTCTAGGTCGGGGGGATGTGGAACATCTGGTCATGATTGTAACCAAAATAAATAATTATTGTATTTTTTTTTAGTATTTTTTTTTAAATTACTTTATAATGTATTACATTTTTATCTCCATTATAAAAGTTTATATTTACTTTTTTTTCACATATTCATAGTATTTATTTGATATAAAAATTCATCCAATATATAAAAAAATTTATTTGAATAAAATATTTTTTATGTCAATATATAATATAAATTTATTAAATTACTTAATTCAAGAATATAAAAAAAAAATTAAAATTAAAATTACTTGAATATATAAACACAATTAAAAAAAAAATTATTTTACATTAATACATAAAATATTATAATTTCAATTGATTTTTACGTTACTTTGTTAAATATAATACAAGTATAATAATAATTAATGTTTATGAAAATTATAAAAAATAAATTTATGAATTACTATTATTAGAAAATTATAAAAATTAAAATTTATAAATAAATTTAAAAAGAAAAAAAAAGAATTTAAATATTTTATTAAAAAAAATTTGATAGTCTATTTTGCCAAAGTAGACTTTTTTTTTTTTAAATAAAATATTGGAGTCTACTTTAGCAAAGTAGAGTAGACTCTCATTTTTTTTAATAAAAAATTGTGAGTCTACTTTGGCAAAGTAGACTCTCAATATTTTATTAAAAAAAATGTAAGTTTACTTTGTCAAAGTAGACTTACTATATTTTGGGAAATATGTAAAAAAACAACCATATTTTGGAAATAAACCCAAAAATCACCACATTTTGAGAATAAACCCCTGGAATATTTGTAACAAAATTAGCATATTCATAAGTGATGACACACGCACACACACACACACATATATATATGTATTTTTTTCAAGGGCACGAGGTATTTTAGATAAGTTTGAAACTATGGAAAGACACTTTTAAAATCAATCCACATCTAAACTAATGAGTCGAGATTCAAACCATCAACCTTACTTAAAAAATTTCTTACCAACTTACCTGCGTTTTTATGACAAATATATTTTTTAGGTTTTCAATCATTTGTAATATTACTTCTTTTCATTCAATCATTCAATTTTCCTTTTTATTTAATCTCTCAATAAAAAAAAAAATCTTATAATATCTATTTTTTTTGTATACAAAATTTAATTTAAAAGATAAATCAAACTTTTTCATTCGATTATTTCTTTTAACTCCAAGGTTTGATGGGGCGTTTCCGAAATATTTACATTATCAAGAGTGGGAAGTGAGCCTACTACACAGACGCAGAGGATGATGGGATTCCTCCTAGGCTATTTTCCAATTTTAAATTGGACCAACACTTTTTTTAAAAAAAATTTTAATATTATATCTATTATATATAAAATTACAATTTTTCTATGACATAATTGTAATTAAATTAAATTTTAATTTTATTATTTTAAAAAAATAATTTATATTTATAACTTTTGAATTTTTATGTTTATAATGACATGCTTGTAATTTTTTTTTAAGATTATTTATCAATTTATTTTTTTCTTTAATCTTTATTTTATTTTTTCACTTATAAAAATTGAAGTTCTTTCATATCTAATTTATAATCTTTTATAATTTACCTTTATTATAATTTTTTTAATTTTTTTAACTGGTTCTTGACAATTTTTTTTTTTATTATTATTTATTTATTTTTAACAAACTAAAAGAAAATTTGGAAATTTTTACTTCTACAAATTTTTATTTTTATATTTTAAATAAAATTTATTTTAGAGAAATTAATTTTAAAATTTATAAACTATTTTCTCACTAATTTATATTAATAATTTTTTTATCTACTAAACAGAATTTTCATTTTTAAAAATTATGTCAAATAATATTAAATAACTCATAATTATGAATATTTCATAATTTTTTTCAATAAAATTATAATGAAAAAAATAAATTAAACAATATTTTATAAAAAAAATTAAAAATTATATTAAACTTAAAAAATGTAAAATAAATAATATACTCTCAATTTAAAATTATATTAACACATTATATTATTAAATTAGATACAATAATAATAGAGTAAAGTATCCTAATGAGACCTCTTATAGTTCAAAATTCAAGTTTAGCACCTCAAAAATTTATAGTTCAAAAGTCTCACTGCATGCCTTTCCGTCAATTTTTGTTGTTAGTGTAGATATATAAATTTTATTTATATATTTAAATATATAATTAAATATTATTTATATATTTTAAATATATATTTATATTTTATATATATATATTTGGATATTAAAAGATTTGTCTCTTTAGATGAGTGACACGTGGCAACATCATAGTCACTGATTATCACTCACTCCATCTATAAATAGATGGCAAATTCCCTCAAGAAATGGTTACACAGACACACAACACTCACTCAAGAAAGCTGAGAAAGTTGAGAGATATTCGAAGGATACCGAACCTCTGTCGAAATCGGCCCTTCCTCTCAAAGCCCAAAGTCATTCCGAGACAAAGTCCTAAAGCCCTCGGAAGAAGAAAATCAAATTGTTCGATAGATCGAGATCAAGCCCAAAAGCCCTCGACTTCGAATCCGTTCCGAGATCCAGCCCAAAACGCCCCTCGGAAGAAATCAAAACAAATCAATTGGATCGAGACAAGCCCAAAACGCCCCTCGAATCCACAACAGATTGAATCAACGGATCCATAGAGATTGGACCCCTGTAAATTTAATTTTATATAATTGTTGTATTCAATTGTCACATTTCTTGTAATTTCGACTTTTACAGGAAATAAAAGACATTTTATTGTTCACAGTTAGATCAAAATTTTGACCGTTAGTCAACTCTTTTTACTGTTTTGGGTAGGGGCATTTTTGTCCATTATTAAAAAAAAATAACCCTAATTTTTTATAATAGGTATTTTTGTAATTTAAATAAAATAAAACCTAAAAGCCCTAAAATTTCTCTTTCTTCTTCTTCTTCTAAATTTTAGGATGAGGCTCGGATCTTTATTTTGAAAGACAAACGAGAGAGTGAAACCGACATGGCTGCAACACCAGTTGCATTTTAACTGCCATCCGAGTTGCCTAGCAAAGTTACGGCTCAATTTTCCCTCCCTTGTTCGCTCAAAGAAAAGAAGAAGAAGAAAAACGACAAGAATTATCACAACCTCAAATATTTTCCATTTTCCAATTTCTTTGTTCATGTAAGCAAGAAAGAAACGAAGAGGTCACAAAGTTCGACACAAACACCGAATAACATATAATAATAATAATAATAATAATTCCAAGAAAACCATGGAAAATTAAAATCCAGTCTTTCACACTGAAATCTAAACAAAAAAAAAAGACCAAAAAGAAAACAAAATGTTTTCGATTCACCGATGCCAAGCACAGGCAGGACGCAATTCCCGTGACCAAGAAAATCAAAAAGTCTTCTCTTCTTTAAAATTTCAAGCAAATTTCTCCAATTCCCCGCCCGCCCAATTGCTTATATTTTTACACTCTATTGTATTCCTTTGTACGAATGTTATAATTTCATGGATTTTAGCCTCTAAGAAGGGATATCTTGTCCGGCACTTCTTGACTCTAACTTTCTCGTGAACTACCTTTTCATCCAAGTGATGAAGGAAATTTCTTCTCTTATGCAATTGTCACAGTCGATTCATGAAGGAATAAAATTTATTGGAGTTTTTTTAAACTGAAATTGAAGAAAAATTCAAAAGGTTTGTTGAAACCGAAATTGAAGATAATTGGTTGAGCAAAGAAGGGGCTATGCTACCGGCCGCTTGTCACTAGCCGCCGTTTTTGTACCACAATTGTCGGGAGATACAAAAATTATTTATGGTGGAAGAAGAAGCGGAACAAAAAAGAGAGAAATTTTTCTTGACATAAGTGAGGCTACTACAAAAAAGGAGAACTCATGATCTCTATATCATAAGTGAAGTTACTATCAATTGAGTTATATCTTCTTGACATAATTAATTTTATACTAATAACAAATAATATTTTTTAACTTTATTAAAAATTTATCTTTATTTAACTTTTCAAATTACTTAATTTTATATTCTTTTATTATTATTATTATTATTATTATTATTATTATTAGTTTACTATTTTGTCAATTATAATGTACCAATAATTATCTATTAGTCACAACGTCATGATGTAATAAAGCATTTTCAAATTTTAATAGATTTGGTAAAATTATTTTCCATTAAAAAAAATTTCTTAATAATAATTTTAAAAAAAATCTTAAAAGATCTTAATAATTTAAAAATCTTAAATCATTTTCCACCCAATATTTAATTTTAGTAATAATTTTTCATTTGATCATCGATACAAAAATAGTTTTATTATGCTAAGAATAAATTAATTAAAAAACACTCCTTCTTTACCTTGTAACATGAGAAAGAAAAAAAAAAAAGAAAGAAATGGTAGCAACTTTAGTTTGTCTAGTCAAGAAGATATAATTCAATTGGTAGCAGTCTCACTTATGATTTAGAGGTTATGAGTTTATCATAATTCAATATGATTTTATCCTAGGTGGGTCTCGTCACTAAGGGCGGCACCTTCAAGTCATTCCACGCCCGGACTAATCTCACAGCTGGCCAGAGAATTTAACATTTTTTCATACCCAAACTAAGATTTGAAACCTAAATCATTAGTTAAGGGAGGATGAGCCCCTATCGCTCCACCACATCTCTCTGGTTGATTTTATCCTAACTCTTATTATGTGTTTTAATAAGTGTAGAACTCCTAATTTTGTGTAGTAAATTGTGATTTTGAAAATTCTTTTGGTTTGGGCCCTGAAAATTCTGTCGGAGGGATACAAACAGAGAGCAACCGTAAAGCAAAGACAACCCATGGCTCCATCACTTGATGTTGTAGTTTAATTCCGGGCCTATTGAAAACAAAAGCCAGCCAATGATAAAATGGCCAGAGAGGCCACTGACTTAAACAAACCCAAAACCCATTATCCTCATTTATAGCTTCAACCAAATATATAAATATATATATTATTATGGCACGAGTTTGTCTTAAAAAGTATTAATTATAGATGATTTAAGATATTTTTGCATTGAAAATAATTCTCAGTTGAACTGAGTAGGTCAGAGGTAAACTTTAATCTTAAATTTTAAACAGTTATATATGTGAGTACGAATTCAATATCGTAATCCATTTAAACTAAAAGAGCTTCTTATTAACTTATGAACGACATTGAAATTACCATATAAATATTATAAAGTTAATACCCATTACTAATAAATCTTTAACCAAAAAAATTTAAAAAGACTTGACTAAAACATAAATTAATCTAAATATGAATTAACTTAGAAGTGTTTTCTCACAGTTTAATGAGAATTTCATTTCTTCAATTGAATTAATCCATGAATGAAATGGGACAAATTGAAAATAATAATAATTTTAAAAAAATTAATGAAATTGGAAGAATGATGTTTGCCTAAATATATAAGTTAATTAATGAAATTCTAAATAATGAAAATGTACTCCACTAATTTTTCCTAAGTTTGAAATCCTAATAATAATAATAATAATAATAATAATAATAATAATAATAACTCGGCAGTTTGGGGAATTGGTAATCGAATTCCTAATGCTTCCCTTGAGCTGGTTAGCGCCACGTTAAAAAGCTCTAGGCCAAACCCTCATCCTCGAGTAAAAGTTAGACTCTACGAGCGCACCCCAAGTCGAATCCGAATTAGTCGGTCTGTGTGGGTTCGGATACCGGATGCTAAAGTAAAAAAAAAATGATGATGATGATGATAAGAGTGATAATAATAGCAAAGAAATAGTTTTTCCCAATAGTTTTGGGCCACATAGGAAAAGTCACGTGAGAAAATGAATTTGGACCGTAGAAAGAAATATTTAGGCCTAAAGAAAAGACGGCCCCACGGGGTCCAGCTCCACTTGGACACCCATTTGATGTGTGGGCCACATCCATCCATCCAGTATTAGTCACTAAAACAGAGGCTCTGCAGCTGTTTTCTTTTCCCTCCTTCTATCGACTTTCTTCACCCACCGGTATCAACCTTATTTTATTATTTTTTAAAATCATCTAAATATAAAGAATTATCACGATTTCAACTAATTTAAATTTGATTTGAATATCCATAGAATTTAATTCTTATTCAAAAGAAGGCTTCACTCCGAACCTTCGTTCTCATGTTTCAACTTTTATTTTTTCCATTATATATATATATATATATATATATATATATATTTTAGTAAATTTTTTCTTGTTTATGCAAGAGTTAGTATTCCCAATAAGATTTAATCATGGATGTAATCTTTTTAAGTCATGTTCATGGCTACATATAACTCTCTATATATGCAATAATAAAATATTTTAAGTGGTTATTAAGTAAGAGTTTAAAGTATTTAAAATAATATTATTTAATTATTTATAACAAGTTATTTATATTTTGACTGTTTATATAGTAATATATATAAACGATGTTATTCATTAAAAATATATATATATATATATATACACACACGATGTTATTTATTTTTTATTTTTTATTTTTTTTGGTAAGCATATACACGATGTTATTTATTTTACAAACCATAAACATTTTGATTCAAATCATGTCATAAATAATGGAGATATATTTTTTTTTTTTTGTAAATAAATTTTATAAGAAATTATATATTAGTACTTCAGCCGCCAAATTTCATCAGCAATAAATCTTGGGCGAGATTTCATCAAAATATATTTTCTCTATAAAGCAGGCAATCATCTCTCAAGAAAAAAAAAATCTCTGAAGAATCTCTTTTCTTCAATTACCAATATTTCTTACCAAATTCCTCACTGGATTTCAAATTTCAAAACAGAGTGCAAAGTTTCAAATTTTACACTCTAATCCCAAGAAAAAAATTTGTAAAGAAAAACAAAAAGAAAAAAATGTTACTTCGAACATCTTCAATGCCATTATGGAATTCAAGAATATCAGTACAACCAGAACCCATAATCTTTCAGCAAAAATTGCCAAAGTCAAAATCTTGTTCAGAAATCTCTCTGTTCGGAACTTATACCAAAAAGAAGAAGAAGCCGCCACTTGCGAAGTGCATGTCCGTGCATGGGTTACAAGAGAGGTGCGGCGTCGTGACAAGGTCTAATGAAAGACAGAGATTATTCTCGACGGTGTTGTTCATGATGGGTGGCGGCGGCGTAGGAGGTCGGAGAAAGATTGGATGCGGCGGCAACGGAGGAGATGAAAATGAAAATGAAGATGAAGATGATTCTGAGGATTGGGGAGGTTGCACCATCACTGACCTTTATTACAACTTGATGATTGAGGCTGACCCTGGAAATCCACTTCTCCTTAGCAACTATGCAAGATACCTAAAAGAGGTACAATATATATATATATATATACATATATCATACCTTTTAATTAATTCAAATTACTATCGTTAAAAAAGATAAATTTAACTCATAGTATCATGATATTAGAGCAAATGGTCGTGTTCATGAGATCCTATGTCAACTCTTTTTTGGGTAATTAAGTTTTTAGACTATGACAATTTAATTTGTTATAAAATTTGTATTGCTTAACACGATAAATAAAAGGGGTGTATTAAAAGAAGTACAAAATTTAATCTTTTAAGTGACAGTTTAAGTTAATTTGATCGAGTAATTAAAGAAAATGGTGATGAACAGGTCCGTTCTGATTTCTTGAAAGCAGAAGAATACTGTGAAAGAGCAGTAATGGCAAAACCAGATGATGGAAATATATTATCATTATATGCAGAACTAAAATGGGAGATACATAAAGATCCGATTCTTGCTGAACATTACTTCAATCTATCAGTTAAAGCTTCCCCAGAAGATTGGTAAATTACTCATCACAAAAATCTAACCATTTCTGATTATTCTCCTCCTCCTTAATTTTTGTTTGTTTCTACTTTTACAGTTATGTTCTGGCTTCCTATGCTAATTTTCTTTGGAATGTCGAATAATAATGGGTGCAAACTGCAGAGCTTCTCCTCCATTAATGGAGTCTTCTTCACCTCCAACATTTTGTTACAAATACTAGCTCTTGTAGTAACATCTTCACATGCATCTGGTTGTCATATAAATTTTAAAGAGTTGGCAATAAAATGCAGATCAATTTTGACTGTCGGAACTACTTGATCTCAAATTTAATTTTTTAAATTGGAATCTATATATACATACATATATATATATATATATATTTGGAAGAGCAATTGTTAGATTAAAAGGAAACCATCATTTTTTTTTTCTTTCTCTCTCTTTGGACCGAAAAGTTAAAGGAGTAGATTCCTAGTGGTAAAATTAATGGCCATACAGTTCACAAATATTTCTTGCAGAAACCAATGGAATTAGATAGAAATCGTAACAGGACAAAATCATAAACAAAACAAAACAAAACAAAAAAACAACAAATTTTTTGTTTGTTTTCAAATTAGCCAAAACCAGCCAAGAAGTGAACCAGCAACCAAACCAAGTCCTAGGAACACAACCATAACAACAGCTGCTGTTTCTGCTTCGGAAGACAACACTAATTTTGGTGCAAGAATCATTACACAACTAGTAAGATATCCATTACTTAGTCCAAGCAATGCTGTAAGAAAAGCCATCGGCATCTCAGTTTTAAGCCATTTAGGACCATGTAAGCAAGCACTAAACATAGGATAGAACAGAATCCTTGCAACACTTCCCCACGTCGCCTTGCCCGCTCCATCCACAACGCAAATTGCTGTCAGTGTCTTCCCTATAAAATCCGACACGTTGTATATCGTTATGAGCAAGATGGGATACCAATCTTTTAGGTACTTAGATTCTATGTTTTCTGCAAGAAATCCCGGAAAGATGGATAGTGTCACTGTATAGATGGTGAAAACTCCGAAAGCAGGACATTGGATTAGTCTTGCTACTTCCCAGAACTTGTTGGTTCTGGAAAATGGTTGATCAGTATTATTACTCTCCTGATGATGATGAACAACTGCTATCTTGTAGTGGTCTCCCATAATTGATAGTTTGTATAATAGGTTGCAACAGACTATGCAACCTAATAAAACTACCACACAAACTGCAAAGTACATGTGTGCACTGATTTTAAGCCCTCTTGTTGTATGTGGGAGTGATGCTTTTGTTGATATCCTCAATATGCAAACTAGAACACCTGTGATCACAACATAATTTTATTATAAATACTTGGAAAAAAAAAAGACTCTTCTAATATGAATATTACACGAGCTTGACATTCATGGAGTTTGAATGAGAAGCGATAGGTGCAACCCAACTAAATTCGGATATTACGAGTTCGACACTCATTGTGAGTGTTATGTAAGAGTTATGGTAAATATAAATAGTTAGATTTTGGGTGTATAACCTAAATTGAATCCCAAAATCACGAGTTCTACATTGTTGTAAGCTACATATAAAAGCAAAATTAATGAGTAAGAGTTAGACTCTATGAACACAACCTAGAGTAAATTTAAATATCACAAGTTCAAATTTATTGTGAGTGTCATGGAAAAATCAGAGTAACATAAGTTCTCCTAGCAGAACCCAAATCGAATTCGAACTTAACGAGTTCGACACTCGTTATTGTGTAAGTGTTATGCAGCTAGAATTAATCTCTATAAACACAATCTAACTTGAATTCAGATGTTACGAGGTTGACACTCTTTTTAAGCCTCATATAATTGTTAAGTTTAAAGTAATATCTTTCTCTTATTACTCCCAAATCTTAATAGTCTTAGAAAGAAAACAAAAACAAAAACATATTCATAAACTGAAAAAAAAAAAGAAAAGATTTATGATTTGTGCATATATACATATATATATATACCTGAAGAAGCAGTGCCAGCAAAGATTGCTTGCATATACTGTTTTGGCAGCTTCCCTGCAGATCCAACCAGGGTACCTCCAATCAAGCCATCAGCCAATCCACAGATTACAACCGATGCAACACTCAAATAGTAGCCTAAACCACCACCACCACCACCACCACCACTGCCATGCTGAGACCAGTCTATGATTGGAGTTACAACTAATGACAAAACAAACATAGAAAACCCCAAGTTCATCCTAAATCTGAAGTTTAATTTTCTGCTCAAATTTTCCCAAGTCAACATCATAACAACCACCATTACAGAAGAAATCATGTATGCCACAGAGAAAACCTTTTCTACATGCTTATCAGGATAAAGATATCCAAAGTAATCAATAGCTGTGATCAAAGTATTCCAGGGAAGTAAATTCCCAGCACCAAGTAAAAAATGGATTACATATGCTATTTTATAAGTATCTCTAATTATTATATGTTCACCTTCACTTTCACCATCAACTGGTCTCTCATTCTTCATACTCTCCATTTCTGGATCTTTTCTAGCTTCCATTTCAGTCCCTTCCCTCCAACTGTCTATCTATCTATATCTATATGTATATATATATATATATATTGTTATGGTTAAAGTATATGTCATGGAAAACACACATACATACACACACAAGACTTTCTTTTTATGCTAGTAGTAGCAGCAGCATAATTTGGGCATGCAATTAGCCTTTTTTTTGCATCACAAAAACTGCATCCTGGACAGCTTGACTTGACAAGGAAGGAAGCTGAACCAATTTTATTGGTTGACAATTATACTTTCAATTGACATGGATTTGATAGATTGGTTTGAATTTGGAATCAATTTAAATAAGATTCCTTCACAGTGCAACAATATTGTGCTGTGGGGACATTCAAATGGATGGGTGTTATTGCAAAAACCAATCTTTATTGTAATGAATAGCACATGATGTCTGTAGTACCTACCTTTTAGCCAAAAAAAAAAAAAAAAAATCTTACTGCAGTAAAAGGGATTATTATGGATGGATCATATGAAGCTGCAAGTCAATTTGCTGAATTAGGTTTGTACACCTGTCCTTCACCCATTGTTTGCTCTGTGCCTCTCTCTATAAATATCTTATCTCTATCTTGATATGAATAATAGATTCCTTTCATTTTTTAAAAATATTTTTTCTTATTAAAATCCAGCTACTTAGAAAGCGTATTGGATCATGAGTTTGACATTCGTTGCGAGCATCATTATAAGAGTCAATGTAACGTCTTTTCTTGAGTAAAATTAAGCTTCTATGAATACAATTTACACCGAATTTAGATTAGTTGAAGTAAAAAATGAGTTTAACACAAGATTCAAGTCTATGGATGAAATTTCTATTCTAGATATGGTAAAATCAGGTAGATTATATATATATATATATATATATATTTATAGACAGCTGGTTAGTTTAGGCTGGCAAACGAAGGAAAAGCACATCATAGGGTGTATATATGAGTTCAAATTGTATAGTTAAAAATGCAGAAAAGACCATCGATTGCTATATTTCACACTAATTAAAAAGAAAAAATAAAACGTAACTAAAAAGAAATTTTTGTTATTAAGATGACTAGAGTTAAAACGTTTTACATAAAAAAAAAATTCATGATAACTCTTTTTTTTTTCCTTTTTTTCTTAAGCATCCGGTATCCGAACCCACACATGCCGACTAATCCAGATTCAGCTTGGGGTGCGCTCGCAGAGTCCAACTCTTATTCGAGGATGAGAGTCTGACCTAGAACTTTTTAACGTGACGCTAACCACCCCTCAAGGAGATTCGAACCCTCGACCATCCGTCCCGATGAAAAGCTTTAGGAGTCCGCTTACCAACTCCTCCAAGCTGTTGAGTTGATAACTCTTTTCTTTTTAGTGTTGATGAAACGTGATAATGGAGTATTCATTCGTAGGGATTTATCCATTGATTCTAAATTAAGTACATCCAATGAGCTTAAATAATTAAGGTTAAACATATGCATTTGATATTTGTCTCATCAACTTAAACCTAAAGAGGGTTTAAACTTTGGTTCATCTTTTTCCCTTTTGTGGTGTTACTCTATTATTGTCTCAAGAATGAGCAGTCAATCAAAGTGATGTGAAAACAATAGACAATAAATCTATATATAGATTAGATATAGTTAGCCACACAAGACTCGTCTTTTTCCATTCCATTCCATGAATCGGTATGTATAGCTTCATTTTCAATTTTTTTTTTTTTTTTTCAAAAGGCATGTAATTATGTGAGTTGATCAATGAAATGATTGATTTTTCTTCTTATTTTATTAGGGTAGGGGGTGGCAAAAGTTTTAAAGAATTCATGAACCATTGGCTGGTATAAGAACTTGATTCTATTTTTTTTTTGCTATATACAATTTTTAGAATTTAAAGTTATTATTCCGATTAATTTTGATTATTCGATCCAAGTTATGATCGTAAATTCTAATTTTTATTTGAAAAGAATGTCTCGTTTTGATTCTTATATGATGTTTTGTTTAAAATCACGTATAACATTCACAAATTAATTATTTGGAACTTAGATTCTTTGTAAGTTATGAATGTGAACTGTATTTTGTCTTAGGATGACGTGTGCCGTTTCCAGCTCTTGCTTTTTGTTCTTGGAATGTTTTTTTTTTTCTTTCCTTTATCTTGATTTGAGTCCTTCATCATTATCTCTTCTTTTGAAGGTGAAAAAAAAAAAAAAACTCCAGAATTACAGGCTTTTTAGTTGTGTTTTCCGCCCCTGTCTACTCATGTGAAATTAAAAAAGTATACAAGAATGTAGTATATTATATATATATATATATATATATATATATATATATAGATGCTTGTCCAAAATCACTGATTTACAAGCATTGAATTTCATAACAGCAAGTGGAGTGAGTAAAAATATATACTACTTTTGAATAAGGTGCCGTAACTTCATTTATAATAAAAAAAAAAATTAAACTCGAATCAAGAAATTGACAAATTCAAATGTGTCTGAAAAAAAAAACGTAAAAGAAATATATATATACATATTTTTCTAATTTAAAACTAACTTGAAATTAAAGTTATTATACATAAAACTTAATCCAAATACACTCTTAATATTTTGGTTAGATTGACTTTATGGCACATGACTTCTTTAAAGAATTTGAATATAAGAAATCACCCTTGTACTATTCATTAACTTTAGATATATATATTCAATGAAATTTGATTTATTTTGTTTTTTTTGGTTGAAAATCAAGAGGAGGAAGAAGAAAAGAAAGGTGTATAGTAATTCCACGATGGGGAATTTCATTCCATGAAATTGTTCTTTTTCATAGTTTGGACCATTTTCTATACTTTTTCAAAAGTCCCCCAACTATATATACAAATGCAAAGTATATATATATATATATATATATATATATATATATATATATATATATATATATATCAACTATACTACCATCATGGATAATTGACCAAATTCATCCTCACATTATGATTTTAATAATTTCTTATAACAATTATTTTTATGTTAAATTTGTATTCAACATCTCCATAATTTAAATTTGATTTACAAAATTTGATTGACTTACATTTATCATACAAATTTTTAATTACCATATTTAGTAGAATATTTTGTTGAATCTAATATAACATATAATTTATTTATTTATTTTTACGATCAAAGTGTATATAAAGTTTAACAATAATATATATATATATAATATATATAAATATTATATATATATATATATATATATATATATATATGCATAGTTTCTAGTTGTGACACTTAGCCCTGGATAGCAATTGTCAAGCCACACTTGCTAAAAGTTGTGATAGCCCGAAATCCCCGGATTAGATATGTAGGAGTGCTGCTCACACAAGATTGTCAAGCAGACTTCATCGCTTCTTGAAAACGATCACACATAATATAGTTTTTGTTACATCATTTAGTATCTAAAGACATCATGACATCGACTAATTTAGATTTATCATGAGTTGCACTCTCAAAGTCAAACTCTTACTCGGGAGAACATCTCACATTGACTCTTATGTGAACCTCATAACAAGTGTCGAATCATATCAACCTTATATATAATTCACAATGTGCTTTCCCCTTATAGGGCTTGCATTTAAGCTTCTTTGTAGACTTCATCTCTTCTTGAACACCACTACAGATGATATAGCTTAGCTAAAGACCATTTCTATTATTGAAGGTTGTGTTTCGCAAAATCTTTATTTTTATCTTGCAAGATGAGAGAATAATTATTAGATGACGATTCTATTTTGATATTATTAGATATCATTAGATATTAGACAATCTTCTTAGTTTTAGAAATAGTATATTTCTTTGATTTGTATCTATATTTGTAGATATTATTGATCTTGTAAATCTATATATATTTGACAAACTAATATAGGCAAGACCAATATTTGTGTCATGATTAGATGATGATTCTATTTTGATATTATTAGATATCATTAGATATTAGGCAATGACCTTAGTTTTAGAAATAAGTATATTTCTTGATTTGTCTTTATATTTGTAGATATTCTTGATTTGGTAATGATCTTGTAAATCTCTCAAACTCATGTATATATTTCTATCAATAATGATCCCTTTAAAGAAGCTCCGATATAAAAGTTAGACTTTATACTATCATTCTTATTTATTAGTTATGTGATTTATTATTAAATCGAGCTAAATTGATTTTAGTATAACAACTTATCTACAAAAACATGCTATCCTTCCAATACGAATTGCATACATTCATTAATATGGCTTATATATATATATATATATATATGGGAGGATATATATATATATATGTGTGTTTTGTGTTGCTTTCATTTAACCAAGAAATTTCTTAAGTTCTTTCTGTTGAAAGGGACTGCGAATCACGAGCCGCACTCCTCCTAAGTTCTAATTATTGACTGGCTAGTGCATATATGAATTTGATGAGTCAATGTTGGAGGGGGTCAAGAGAAATCATGAATTATTCAAAGAGAGAACAAGGACCATTTATTTATTTGTAGAAAGTAAAAGCTTATGATCATGGAGAGGAATAAAAAAGGACTTTAATAAGCTTTATGTCATATATATATTTACACATATATACACACACACACGTATACATGTAATTTCCTATAAATTTTAAGATTTTAAATAAGACAGTAATATTATTAGACTCAACACAAAAATTTGATTCTAGAATAGTTGTTGGGGGGTTAACATGCAACATAGCAAAGCTCTGTTGAATATCCTCATGTGAGTGTCTGCTTTTCTTGTAAGTGGAGTCTCGAGATCATTAGCTTTCTTTTGTTTGAAGCAGATGGGTTTCGCGTCCGTGAACTCGAACTACTGGGCTGGACCTAGTCTATGTCATCCGACTCCTCTGGAGGAATCCTTATGGGGTATGTGAAAGATACCCGACATGGGCTTAGTTTTGGAGAGGGAACAAATTGAGCCCTCAAAGTTGATCCAGTTGGGCTGTCAAGAGGAATCTAGTCCATTTGGTGGATAGATGATTAGGCGGGAACAATTGGTGTAATATTTGAAATATCTTTAAGTAGGGAGTGGGAAACAGAGTCAACCAAGTTTCCATATTTGGAACCCCTCTCGGGACTAGGGTCGGTGATGTCCGATTGTCGGAGTTACCTACAATAGCATTGATCGACACC